>ONZH01030543.1:0-569126 GCA_900303285.1 Rhinella marina
TTTTAACAGGTCTCACCTCTTGGGCCTCCACAAAATGTTTAACAGGTCTCACCTCTTGGGCCTCCACAAAATGTTTAACAGGTCTCACCTATTGGGCCTCCACATAATTTTTAAGAGGTCTCACCTCTTGGGCCTACTCAATAATTTTTAACCGGTCTCACCTCTTGGGTCTCCACAAAATGTTTAACAGGTCTCACCTATTGGGCCTCCACATAATTTTTAACGGGTCTCACCTCTTGGGTCTCCACAAAAATGTTTAACAGGTCTCACCTATTGGCCTCCACATAATTTTTAAGAGGTCTCACCTCTTGGGCCTACTCATAATTTTTAACCGGTCTCACCTCTTGGGTCTCCACAAAATGTTTAACAGGTCTCACCTATTGGGCCTCCACAAAATGTTTAACAGGTCTCACCTCTTGGGCCTCCACATAATTTTTAACGGGTCTCACCTCTTGGGTCTCCACAAAATGTTTAACAGGTCTCACCTCTTGGGCCTCCACATAATTTTTAACGGTCTCACCTCTTGGGTCTCCACAAAATGTTTACAGGTCTCACCTCTTGGGCCTCCACAAAATGTTTAACAGGTCTCACCTCTTGGGCATCCACATAATTTTTAACGGGTCTCACCTCTTGGGTCTCCACAAAAATGTTAACAGGTCTCACCTATTGGGCCTCCACATAATTTTTAACGGGTCTCACCTCTTGGGTCTCCACAAAATGTTTAACAGGTCTCACCTATTGGGCCTCCACATAATTTTTAACAGGTCTCACCTTTTGGGCCTCCACAAAAGGTTTAAGAGGTTAACAGTGGAAAGCAGCCAAAAGTGAAGTGCCATCTGTATGAAGTGCCATTTCCTCCTCCAACCTCCTCCTCTCCTCCTCCTTAACCGCCGTAGAATTGCTCCGTAAATAAGAAAATGTATATATTATGCTCACCTCTTGGGCCTCCACAAATTTTTACAGTCTCACCTCTTGGGCATCCACATAATTATACTATAAAATATTAGGCCTTATAATGGCAACTGTACTGTGCGTTCTCTTGCAAAATTCTTTAAATACCTGGTGTTAATACCCCACCGTCTGAAAAGTTAGTACACGGCTGTGTACCTTGAACTCTAAAATATTAGGCCTTATAATTGGCAAATGTACTGTGCGTTCTCTTGCAAAATTATTTCACGGCTGTGAAGGCAAAATATTGTAACCAAAAAAAAATAAAATGCGGAGGGGGGCTAGCGGAATAGGACGTGGACGAGGACGGGGGGCGCGGAAATGCTGTGGGGGCCATAGTTGCTGGTTGAATTATCTGAGGTAAATGATTCTCCTTTAGACGACGCTTTCCCTTTGCATCGTTCTGCGGATTAAACCATAAATAACTCTCTGCATATTTATACCAAATGACCCAGTACGAAAAAAGTCATAGAAGTTTCCAAACAGAGACTGGAAACATCAGTAAGTTGAAAAAAACTGTTCGCTAAAAAAAAAAAAGTTAAAATAAAATTGGCAGTTGATAGTATCGAGCTATTGTCACAGAGAGACGCGATTACAACACCTTCATTTACATTCAGTACATGTCTCAAGGCATTGGGAGAATGAAAACAGGCCACGGCTGGAGTATGAAATGTACCACCGCTTTGTACTGTCCGATACTGACCCGGTCCAGGGTGATGTCCAGCGAGGAAAGCAGTGGAGAGGTGGTGGTCTGCGCAGCACCGAAAAAGGCAGCAAGAGGCAGAGGGATGTCCACAGGCAGAGGAATGTCCACAGGCAGAGGGATGTCCACAGGCAGAGGCATGTCCACAGGCAGAGGGATGTCCACAGGCAGAGGGATGTCCACAGGCAGAGGGATGTCCACAGGCAGAGGACAGTTCAGACAGAGAAGTGAGGCCACAGCCAGCAGGCCGAGCGTAACCATCCCGCTCCTATGCGTCCTTAAAGAATCCCTCATCGCAATAAGGGAGAACGCATTGCACACAGAGGAGACGGGGGCAGGAGGAGACGCAACGGAGCTACACAGTCAGACCACACTTTTGTCTGCTTCACGGTGGCAGTTGCAGGAGGAGGAGGATGAGGAGGAGGAGGACGACGTGGAGGTGGCTGTGGAAGAGGAGGAGGATGCTGGCGGCGAGGGTAGCAGTCAGGCTGTGCGCGTCCCATTGGTTCAGCGCGGATGGGGCGGAGAGGAGGCGGAAGAGGAAGAGGAGGAAATGGCAAGTGATCCTTCTGGTGGGGGCAGTGACGTCATACCTATTCAGAGTCTGGCACACATGGCTGACTTCATGCTGGGCTGCTTTTCCCCGGACACACGTGTTGTCCGGATAGTGGAGAACAAACTGTACTGGGTCTTCGCAATCCAAGTTGGACACGTGGCTGGAACTGTCCCTGTACGCCTTGGAGGTGCTTGCCTGCCCTGCCGCCAGCGTGCTATCAGAAAGGGTGTTCCGCGCTGCCGGGGCATTATCACCGATAAGCGCAGCCGCCTGTCAACCGACAGTGCCGACAGGCTGACGCTAATCAAAATGAACAGCAAGTGGATTGACCCGGACTTTGCTTCTCCAACAGTGGAAAGCAGCCAAAAGTGAAGTGCCATGTGTATGAAGTGCCATTTCCTCCTCCACCTCCTCCTCCTCCTCCTCCTTAACCGCCGTAGAATTGGTCCCGTAAATCAGAAAAAATTTTTATATTTATGGCTCACCTCTTGGGCCTCCACAAAATGTTTAAGAGGTCTCACCTCTTGGGCCTCCACATAATTTTTAAGAGGTCTCACCTCTTGGGCCTGCGCAAAATGTTTACGAGGTCTCACCTCTTGGGCCTCCACATAATTTTTAAGAGGTCTCCCCTCTTGGGCCTCCACATAATTTTTAATACGTCTCACCTCTTGGGCCTCCACAAAATGTTTAACAGGTCTCACCTCTTGGGCCTCCACATAATTTTTAACGGGTCTCCCCTCTTGGGCCTCCACATAATTTTTAATACGTCTCACCTCTTGGGCCTCCACAAAATCTTTAACAGGTCTCCCCTCTTGGGCCTCCACATAATTTTTAATACGTCTCACCTCTTGGGCCTCCACAAAATCTTTAACAGGTCTCACCTCTTGGGCCTCCACATAATTTTTAAGAGGTCTCACCTCTTGGGCCTCCACAAAATGTTTAAGAGGTCTCACCTCTTGGGCCTCCACATAATTTTTTAAGAGGTCTCACCTCTTGGGCCTCCACATAATTTTTAAGAGGTCTCACCTCTTGGGCCTCCACAAAATCTTTAACAGGTCTCCCCTCTTGGGCCTCCACATAATTTTTAATACGTCTCACCTCTTGGGCCTCCACAAAAATCTTTAACAGGTCTCACCTCTTGGGCCTCCACATAATTTTTAAGAGGTCTCACCTCTTGGGCCTCCACATAATTTTTAAGAGGTCTCACCTCTTGGGCCTCCACATAATTTTTAAGAGGTCTCACCTCTTGGGCCTCCACATAATTTTTAACGGGTCTCCCCTCTTGGGCCTCCACATAATTTTTTAATACGTCTCACCTCTTGGGCCTCCACAAAATCTTTAACAGGTCTCCCCTCTTGGGCCTCCACATAATTTTTAATAAGTCTCACCTCTTGGGCCTCCACAAATCTTTAACAGGTCTCACCTCTTGGGCCTCCACATAATTTTTAAGAGGTCTCACCTCTTGGGCCTCCACAAAATGTTTAAGAGGTCTCACCTCTTGGGCCTCCACATAATTTTTAAGAGGTCTCACCTCTTGGGCCTCCACATAATTTTTAAGAGGTCTCACCTCTTGGGCCTCCACAAAATCTTTAACAGGTCTCCCCTCTTGGGCCTCCACATAATTTTTAATACGTCTCACCTCTTGGGCCTCCACAAAATCTTTAACAGGTCTCACCTCTTGGGCCTCCACATAATTTTTAAGAGGTCTCACCTCTTGGGCCTCCCAATTTTTAAGAGGTCTCACCTCTTGGGCCTCCACATAATTTTTAAGAGGTCTCACCTTCTTGGGCCTCCACATAATTTTTAACGGGTCTCCCCTCTTGGGCCTCCACAAAATGTTTAAGAGGTCTCACCTCTTGGGCCTCCACATAATGTTTAAGAGGTCTCACCTCTTGGGCCTCCACATAATTTTTAAGAGGTCTCACCTCTTGGGCCTCCACATAATTTTTAAGAGGTGTCACCTCTTGGGCCGCCACAAAATTTTCCATGAGCCTCTGGCCAGCCCACGGCCTCTTCCTGCCTTTTGCGGTCCTACGCATCCCTCAACATCCCCACTGCTTTACCTGCTAGACATGACACTGGGCCAGGTCGGGTCACTGACATCTCAAGCGCCAACAATTTGGGCATTTTAAGGCTTCTGCATGTGTTTGAGTTGTTTTTACATTTTAAAGAAGACATGTCTGACCACATCTCACACACACAATGACAATTAGGGGTGGGGTCTATTTGCTTTCCCCTTTGCTTATGCCATCTGTGGTTGTCATAGGCAACGTGATTTTAAGGGGTGCAGAATTTTATCTTCTTTTTTGTCTAGTTTGGCTTGGGGTCCATGGCAATGTTGAGGAAAGAAGGTTTCCTTGTATGGTCTCACTTTACAGAGAGGTTAGATTGTCTTTGGAGTGTATTGTTGAGAGGCTGTGATAGTGGCGTAATAGTGCGACTTGGGCGGGTTATATGCACCCAGACATGCTTCCCCTGCTGTCCTAGTTGCATTCCAGCAGTGTTGGCATCCTTTTCTGAGGTTCCAGGGTGGACTTGGTGACCTCCAAGTGGTCGAATTGAGATTTCCAAGTGGCGAGCATTTTTTTCCCATAGACTTTAATGGGATTCGATATCCGGTCGAATAGTCGAATTTCGCAGTCTATTCGAATCGAATTTCGAACTTTCGAATATTTCACTACTCGCTCATCTCTAGTTATTACATGAGAATACAAGAAGTTACTAAGGGTGGAAGGTCACCCCAAAGCATCGATGGCTGATACTGACTCAATTTGAAGGTGATCCTGAATCTGTGTGCATTCCTACCCCTTATATATAATCTGCAATTCCATCAGCGGTCCTACATCTATATAAAACTCCAATGGGTAATATATACTGGAAGCCACAGGTATGTTTGTACTGGAAGGTCTGGGAATGCAGGTGTTCCAGCAACAATACTGTCATCTCCACTAATTAGACGGGAGACAAGCCATGAGGGTGACCTGCGTCCCTCCATTGTTTCTGCCGACAAAGATGTAATGATATACAATGTCTTCCTCCTACTGGAGACTAATGAAGAATAAAACTAATTTGCTGAAGCAGAAATTAATTAGTCACATCCAAATCAACTGCAACTCATACCGTGAAAGTTTGCAAGTCTGAATCAACCAACCCCTTTGCAATTCATGCTAGGATTCTGCAAGCCTAAGTGCTATGTATCAGCAGCGCGTCCAATTTTAACTACGCAAGTGTAATTTGGACTAATTTAATGTGTTAGAGACAACTATGGATTCATAAACTGTTAGTGGTGCAAGCGAGAGAGAAGTAATGTCTTCACGGGCCATTACACCTCATATAAAGGTCGGGGTATAGACAACTGCTAGACATGACAGATGAAGCAGAGCTGAGTGTGTCCTTTTCTTTTTTTGCAGCTCACCTTGATATGCCTCATAGGATGCCAAGTAAAGCTATAGGACTAACTATGGATCAAGGACCCCCCCCATACGGAATTATAATAGGAGGCATCTGTGTCCACCCCTGATGGACTTAAATTAGTTTTCTAGGATTACTAAGGCGTATAGTAGAAATGCTTATGTTGTTGCTTACCTCATGTAAATCTTTCCTGTGCTTTTCCTTTTTTTTCAATATGGCCTCTCCCGTTTTCACTATGTAAATTAATCCCTCTGGTTTGTTCCCATCCTGTATGCAGCACTTCCTGTTCCTGCATCCAACCAAACCCATGATGCACTTCTCCTCCCTCTGCCACAGCTTCAGTAAAGCCCCTAACAAGGCCCAGCTAGTTTATAGCCCCTCCAACCCATCTAGTTACATAGACACTCCTCTATCACTGCCCCTATCAACACCCAGCTAGTTTATAGCTCCTCCCACCCACCTAGTTACATAGACACTCCTCTATCACTGCCCCTATCAACACCCAGCTAGTTTATAGCTCCTCCCACCCACCTAGTTACATAGACACTCCTCTATCACTTCCCCTAACAACACCCAGCTAGTTTATAGCTCCTTCCACCCAGCTAGTTACATAGACACTCCCCTATCACTGCCCCTATCAACACCCAGCTAGTTTATAGCCCCTCCAACCCATCTAGTTACATAGACACTCCTCTATCACTGCCCCTAACAACACCCAGCTAGTTTATAGCCCCTCCAACCCATCTAGTTACATAGACACTCCTCTATCACTGCCCCTAACAACACCCAGCTAGTTTATAGCTCCTCCCACCCACCTAGTTACATAGACACTCCCCTATCACTGCCCCTATCAACATCCAGCTAGTTTATAGCTCCTCCCACCCACCTAGTTACATAGACACTCCTCTATCACTGCCCCTAACAACACCCACCTAGTTTATAGCTCCTTCCACCCAGCTAGTTACATAGACACTCCTCTATCACTGTCCCTAACCGCAATCAGTTAGCTTACAGCTCCCCCCACCCAGCTAGTTACATAGGTCGTATGCATGAAGCGTAAGGTGGGTGAAGGTAAGAGGACCTTTAGAGAAAAGTGAGTTGATGTTCTGAAAATTAATAGATCAGAATCTGCTTGAAATGTATGCAGACAGTGTGGTGAAGATAACTGCACCACACGGCGCTGCACCTGCTGCCAACTGCGCTCAAACTACATAACAATGGACCATGTGTTTAGATTGCAAACTGTGGCCTAGCTGGAAATAGCTGGTGTCAGCCACCCCAGACAATGCTGGATATAGATGGTGTCAGCCACCCCAGAAGATGCTGGATATAGATGCTGTCAGCCACCCCAGACAATGCTGGATATAGATGGTGTCAGCCACCCCAGACAATGCTTGATATAGATGTTGTCAGCCACCCCAGACAATGCTTGATATAGATGTTGTCAGCCACCCCAGACAATGCTTGATATAGATGTTGTCAGCCACCCCAGATGATGCTTGATATAGATGGCTGCTCTAACATCAGCAGTTCCTTATTCAGAGCCACCTGCTGGAAGGCTTGATTCTGCAACACATTGCTGTTCATTAAACTTTACAACCAAGGCCAAGGCCACAATGCAGGAGGCCGGTGGAAGGGGGCACCAACAAGGCATTCTGCAGGATCAGAGGAATCAGATACAAAGCTAGGGCTGAAAACAGGTCTAGAAGAAGGTCTAGTTGTGAATATATTGTAATTTATATATACTGCATGTGTAAATACAATATACGCTGCATAAAACACAATAGAAAGGATATAAAATCCATGGTTATTTGTATGAATAGATTATCATGGAGCGATTCGACATGTCGTTATATATACTCCCCGCCATGTGTTTGCATTTCTATTCAATACTCTAATTATCTATTTTAGGTGTAAAGAATAGATATATTTTATTAGCGGTATAAATGAAGCGTTGATCCTGAGCCAGTAATGATTTTTCAGGGCTGTTTGGATTCGGAGATCAATATTTGTTATACTACAATATATAAAAGACAAAGGGGGTTAATAAGGATTCCAATTACATTTTTACAAAGCAAACAGCAAAACCCTCTCATCAGTCAATGTGACCCATAGGCACTGTTTCATCTAGCCCACCACTCGACGGAGTTAATGAAGAAAAAATCCAAAAGGAATATATACGATATAAGAACGGCATTAATTGCTTCCAATGCTTGGAGTATTAATGGCCTAAAAGAAGGTGTCATAAAATGATTGTTGAGGCAGGGACACTGAGATCATTAAGGAAACAATTAGCTGCCATCTTGAGCATAATTATCTGGAAAAGATGGCTCCTTTGGGCCGCCGTTCTTTTTATGTCCGATATACTCGTTCTTTTATCTGGTGTTTACTGCCGAATCCCTTTAATTCCATTTGGCAGGAGGTAAAATGTAATGTGCTATGGAAGAGCAAGAGCGCACAGTTACATGGGTTCATCTCTGCCATGGATTACAACAATGTACTGTAGATGGTCCTATCAACAACATATAGTAAAGGTAACTACTATGTGAGCCAAGCCCAAAGTCACAGAGATAATGAATCATGTTCCTACCGTCGGTTACCATTTATTGTGCATTACTTCTATAGCAGCAACATATTCAGAGGTCATGGGCATGTATTGTAGCCTCCGAAATCTGAGTTAATACCCAATAGGCCCAATTATTTAAGTTGCCGTAGTGGCCATGTTATTCCATTTGTATTGCTCGGATGTGTCTTGGCCTGACCGTGAGTTAAATGACCTGCACTCAGCTCACAGCATCATAGGAATTTGTGACGCCTGTGTCTTTGGGGTCAGTTAACCCTGACACATCCAAGTAATAAGAACGGGAAACATGGCTGCACATGGATGTGTGGATCTTATCTGGCCTAAGTGCATTCTCAGAATCTGCCTTGACAATCAGCCGAAGGTGGTGGCCCAGTTTATGAAGTCTCCATTGATTAGCCATTAGTGGTAGGTAATGAGGCTATTGCGGGACCGCGAAGCCAGGACCTGAAGTCTGCGTGCACCAAATATCCCATTCATTTGAGGATACTAACATGGACATCTGAAACCTCTGGGCAGGTATAAATGCAGTGCTGCTTCTACCCAATTTTGAGGTAATGAGGCTGGCCATATAATGGTCACTACAGGAGAAATGTAGTATTACATATTGGCTGTCCAAATGGATGGACAGACTAGGTATGCCGAAGCGGCTCTCGGATATATATAAGTCAGCAACCAAGTCAGTTTAGCGGTTTGCACCATACAGGTCCAGGTGCCATCTGCATTCTTTTTTGAGAACCCATTGACTTCAATGGGACCATGATCCACATTTTTGATGATCTGTGTGCTTTCTGCATCCATATGTCCGCTCCACACAAAGATAACAAACGCCCTATACATGGCCATGAAATGTGGACCACAAACCCATTGAAGTTAATGAGTCAGCTAAAAAATGTATTTTGCGGATCCTCAATTTGAAGACCACAAAATGTGTGCTTGAGGCCTAATAGAGGAGATCCCAAATAGATAGATATTCCTATCAACATTGTCATCTAGGTTAAATGCATGACATTTATTGGCAAATTGAAGGAAGAGATTAATTTTGGAACATATAGAGAAGGACATCTAGTGAGTCTAAATTGGTATCTTCTGAACAAAGTCCAGGGCAGATGGGCCATCTTGGGATTGGGTTCTATCTCAATCCACCCAAGGAGTGATGTGCTCCACAATAAAGCAGTAATCAAACCTCTATCGAAGGGCATCTATCACTAGGTACCACTTGTGATGCCTAAATGAGTCAAAGTCACCTCCAAGTGAGATTCTGTCTCAGCATCTAATAGACTAAGAGAGCCCAGTTGGGGTCAATTGCATGCCATGGTGATCCCAAGATTGTCAGACCTAAAAGGATTGAGGGCAAGGGCGTAGCTAAAGGCTCATGGGCCCTGGTGCAAGAGTTCAGCTTAGGCCCCTTCCCTCAGTGCTTTGTGGCCAGGGGCAGTGGAGCACATAGTTTTCGTGCTGCCTGAGAGAAAAATTGAAGCCAGAGGTATAACTTGACCAGTTTGCACTTTCTATAATACCTGTGTCTTCCTTTGTCTTTGGGTCTTTGGGCCCTCTCCTGGCATTGGGTTCAGACGCCCTTAAACTAGTACATTTTTGATCTTAGAGGGAAAGGCTCTTTCACAGAGGCCATGCTGTACATCATACATGACTTTTTTTGGCCAAAGCAAAATGTAACATATGCTTTGGAATGAAGAACTGCATAGTTATTTTAGGAATTAATTAGCCGTCCTCCCCCTTACACTGTATGTGCCACTTATGGACATTATTTCATAGAAAAGATTCATTTCTTCTTTCGCCATTCGCTTCTAACACCAACTGCAAACTCATTAATACCCTTGTGAATACTGAGCGAATGTAAATGAAACCACTTTTATACACAGCAAAAAGGTTACTGCAATCCAGTGTTCTAATAATGGTACTTAGCTGTAATCTGTACCAGACGACCCAAAGGAGATAATGAACTCAATTTTTTTTTCAAGGACCTAATATAATTATTGAATAACTTGCTGCGTGCGTCTAATATTTCCACATATTGCGGTTAGTAACACATAGGATATGTCTTGGCCTAGGCTAAGGGTCTGAAGTGTCAGACAGCTGTGCGGAAGCATTAGATTCTCCTTCCCTCCTACACACAAGAGGAAAGACATTTCATGGGCTGAACTAATCGTTACGATACGGCAGCTTATCAATTTCCTATGAATAGTGATATTAATTATTAGGAGCTGGATGCAAGGTGTAACTAACGAAGCATAAAGTAAGAGGATGTAACCTATTGACCACTGGGACATCAACACTTAGCACCGACTGACTCTTTTTGTCACAAGCCCGTCCAGCATTGAGGAGGACCTATAGAGGTCATTTAAAAAGAAAACCTTGCATCTATGCTGGAGGGGCAAGGATCAGAAAGTAACCATGATCAATGCAAAGCTTGTAGTCCAGTGGCCTTAAAGGGGTTTTCCTGGACCAGGGGCGGATTGGCCATAAACCTTACAGGGAAATTTCCTGGTGGGCCGATGCTCAGGGGGCCACACGAGCCCTCCTCAAGGCCGGCAAGTGGAAGTTTTTGGGGATGTATTTTCTGCTGCTGGCAATATTTTGTCATGGACTGTGGTATTTGGCTCTGTTGGGGTGGTATAATGTTCTGCAATATGGTATTGCAGGCCCCGGCTTCTTGTGTTAACTCTGCCTTCCATTAATTTGGACCTTAGTATTTTTCCCAGGGCCGCTTTAAGTTCCCAGTCCACCCCTGTCTGGGATTATGGTGGTTTTTAACAGATATGCTCAGGTAGTTGCTTACCTCATATATATCTTTCCCCATACTTTCTTTTTCAATTTAGCCTCTCTTGGCCCATTTTCGCTACATATGTCAACAAATCCCGCTGATTTGTTTCCATCCTGTATGTAGCACTTCCTGTTGCTGTATCCAACCAAACCCATGATGCACTTCTAATTTCTTCGTCACAGCTCAAGCACTGCCCCTAACAACACCCAGCTAGTTTATAGCTCCTCCCACCCAGCTAGTTACACAGACACTCCCCTATCACTGCCCCTAACAACACCCAGCTAGTTTATAGCTCCTCCCACCCAGCTAGTTACATAGACACTCCCCTATCACTGCCCCTAACAACGCCCAGCTAGTTTATAGCTCCTCCCACCCAGCTAGTTACATAGACACTGCCTTGTCCATGGACATAACATCAAAGGAAGTAAGAAAGAGCAGCATGGACATGGTCATGTGATCACAGCCCAGAATGGAGGAAAGGAACAAAAAAGGCAAAATAAATAAATTACAAAATTACAGCTACCTTCATAAATGATTATTTGACAGGATGTTGATGCAAATAGGAAAACCCTTGTAAATTGGTCCCACACCTTAGATTTATGTTGTCAGCAGCTCATTCATATTCACGCTTTGCTCTGTCTGGCATTTATGTACTCTCAATAAGGAGAAGGGAATAAGCAGTTGTCACACACCTCAAAGGGGTGGCTTATCTCCATTCGAGAATAAAGGATTGAATGCCAAATGCTTCTTTTACCTGACATCTGGCTCCATATATATTAGATCAGGGGTGCACAACCTTTTTTGGTCTGGGGGCTGCATTGTCAGATTGCTCTTCTTCTAGGGGCCACAAAAAAAAGTAAATTGTCGCTCGATTGCATGGACCTATTGCACAGGCTGATGCAAAGTGAATGGCCAGGCTAGGGCCCCAAACTAGGACTTGCTCATTAAGTACAAATTATTGTGGGAGCTCGGTGGTGCTCCCAGGATCTACCTTCTGGCTCTGAGATGTGGACATGTTAAGTTCAAACTCGAATATTATACAATTGCAATTGAAAAACAGAATCTTATGTCTAGAATCTTAACTGTCTGTAATGTAGTAAAGGATTCGTGGTAGAGTACACTGGTCCAGACATTAGAAAAAGGTTATTAGGAGAGGTAATAGACTTTGCCCATGTTATAGTAATATATCCAGAGATGTTGCATTGTTTGTTAATGCAAGTGAATTAGCACGTTGAGCAGCGTGGTCTACATCAAGGTGGAATGAAGCCGAGAAACCATCATAGGTCTGTGTACAGCTGAATGCTCTGCTGATTTCATTACAGCTGCACTTCTCTATCCTGGAGAAATCCCCAGTGGCACCATCAATGGTAATACACTGGCAGAGGAGCAAGAAGGCTCTGAAAAGCCCCAGATTTGAAATCCCAGCAAGTCTCTGATGTCGAATCATGCGTTCATTGCAAGACTCATATTATGCATCAGCCATTAATGAATAGTGTAGGGTCTTGAAGATACAACCCATGGGCGGAAATGCTTAACAAGGAGCACCATGAGAATATAAAGAGGAAGGTTTAATGCTTTTGGTGGAAATAACTATTTATCATCTAGTGCTAAACCCACAAATATAACATTGTATATCATTAATTTCCTCTTTATCAAGACTACACTATGAGTATAGGTACTTGAAAGGGAGAAGGTTGGCCAGTCCAATTCTCTTTATCCAAGAGCAGTGTAAAACTTAACAGAATTCCTTCTCTCCAAAGAAAACAAGGAGACGGAAACTAGAGCTAGAAGATAGGGCAGAACTTCTTGTTACTGGACTACCCCTTTAAATGCTGAAACCATGAATTCTTGATAAGGAGTGATGGTGATGGTGAAATAAACCAGTTTCAGATGTAGACCATTTTGTAGACCGTGTAACCTGTTCTTCCCAGAAATAATAACTACGGAAAGCTTTTTATTGCACTACCATAAATGAAATACGATGGTTAGGTGATTAGATGTCTAGAAGCTTTAAATTTACAGATCTGAGTCTTTTTTCTGAATTATATAATATGTAAATTATTTGCCAATAATAAAAAAACAACCTTACCGATTAATATAGGTTGAGGATCACTTTTTACACCAATCCCAGCACTTGTGCTTGCAGCAACCTCAACCCGATACTGGATCCCAGGAAAAAGTCCTCCGATCACCACTGAACGGATGGCAGCATCTACAGTTTTGTTGACGTGAAACCGTGTCTCATTGCCTAGACACCAAATCTGTAGATAATCCAATGAAAACATAATAGGTAAGTGATATTTCAGTATTTTTTTACATTCCCAACTTACACAATCTTTGTTAATCTTCCACAATGACGTTTTTGCATCGGCTTCAGACAGATGATGCCGAGGAGATATTTGACGTGATTTTGCGCTTTCTGAAGAAATATTCTTCTCATATGTGCTCCAGATTTCTGACCCATAAAGAGCATTTTTTTAGCACAGCACTGGGAACCAAATTGGTTGAAGAAAAACAGAGTTTTATTTGATCTAAAATTGCTACTTAAATACCCATATGTGCTCCATCTGCTGAGGTGAAGAAGATCCTTCTCTTAACCAGTAAGAATTCCCTTCTGCTGAGAACAGGACTAGAAGTAATATGGAGGGACCATGTTTAATATATGGTGTGGTTAGGAAATATATTGAGGGAACTCTTTGTTTTAGCTCGCATCATCAGATGTGCATCTAGAGCCATGTACATGATTTTCAATGTGCACGCTGATGAGATCTAACAAAATTCGTGGACCACTGGGGGTAACCTTTAAAGTACACAGTAGAAATTTGAGGCCACTAACTAATAGCTTATGCTGGATTTGGACCGAACACCAAAAACAATGGTGGAAGTACTGTCCCTTTTTTCACAAAATAAATTTCTAGATAAGAGTCAGGAATCCATCCCAATGCTCTATCAAATATCAAATAATTCTAAATCACAATATATCTGAACATCATTAACATAAATAAAGGAATTGGTCATCATCACCATACAGTAGGTAGGGTTTCTTTACTGGAAGACTATGGAACACTCTTCCACTGGATGTTATGATGTTAAAAGGGTTGTGCCATTAATATAAATGTATCCCAACTAACAGATATCACTGTTATATCACTTTCCCCAAATACCACCATTTATCAAAACTGCCTTAAGTTATTAGCCTACAATTGCACCTTGTGGCAAGACGGTTTTGATATTCAGTTGCTGTATGTTAGGTCCTACGTGGGAACCTTGTCATGTAGAACGTGTTATTGGTAAGAATAATGGGCGTGGTTAGTGTCACATGTCACTGCCCTAAAGCATGATGGAACAGCAGAAACATGGCAAACCAGGAACTAGAATTCAAGCATGGGGGATAAGAGAAAACTGCAAATAAGGTAAATTTGAAAAAAACTATGCAAGAAGGAAGAGGATCTAGAGTAATCAATGAAAATACACTTTAGAGTGAAAAGCAGTTTATGGCACAATCCCTTTCAAGCTTATTTTCCAGAACTATAATATCGATGGCCTTTCTTAAGGATAGGTGATTAATATTTGATCGATAATGGCCCAACTTTTGTCTGTCTGAAAGGGCATTGTTTACTAAGCATGGCACCATGCTTTTAGTAGTGGCTGTAGTCCAAGGCCCAGACCTCACCAATTGTATGGCAATGTAACCATGAGGGATGTGGTCTCTTCAGTCAGCTAAGGTGTGGTGTGATGGCATGATACTAAAACAGAAAACTCCTAAAATTCATTGAGAGAATTCAAGAGGTGCCAGGATGCCTTCCAGATATAATTTGAGAACCACTACACATGGGTTGATAATCCAAGGATTGACTCATATTTCTATCTTCTGGATCAACCGTATAAGATAATACATTTAGCGTGACTTTTTTTTCATCTTACCAACCATGTTATTATGAGTCAATAAGCAAAAATCAGTCAACATCATTAACAATGCATGAACACTATAATATACGCTTGGTAAATAAGAAATCCAATATACATTGTCAGTTCCTTTCTGCTTAACATTGTAATTAAGATAATTGTCAAAATCCATAAAATGCGAGCTCCAGTTTACTTTGTGCTTTATTTTAGATAGCTGATAATAATCCCAATGCATTTTGACTGCGCGCAGCCTTATGAAGAAGTTAATCATATGTTAATCTGCTTTAAACCTAATATGAAGAATGTAAAATGCCCCCACCATCAAGATTCATTTATTAAATCAGTAATTATTGACAGAGGTGAAGCTGAGGTTAATATCTGCATGGGGGTTCATAAATCTTGGTGCAATATTGATCTTGCCAAATAAATACATGCATAATGACTATGTATTTTAGGATCTTATATTTGCACGGGGGGGATAATCTCTTGGAACATGTCAAATTCACTGTCCTGCAGATGATCGTAATGATATGCTTCTTGGGCTCAGGTGGAAGATGAAAATATTGTTTTCCAAAGTAATAAGTCAAAGAATACATTTTGTGCATTTTTATTTTCTTTTATGTTTTTGTGTAAATGGCGTTTTTGCCATCCGCTTGTGTTGTATAGAAGAAAACAGCATTACCCTGTAGTCCTGAATTATTCCATTCTGGTGATCGGACGGAGGAGGGTCCCAGGAGACGCTGATACTTGTGCTATTGTTGCTCCCGACTGTCAAAACTGTAACAGACTGTGGCGGAGCACTTGGGGCTAGAGCAGGTGAAGAGAAAAATAGGAAAAAGACATTAATCCTTTGAGCTGAAGTCTAATTTTTAGTAACCAAATGTACATCCAGGCATGCAGAACCCTTTGCTCAAGATCCCTGCAGACCTGAATATGCAAACAGAGCGAGGAGCTGAGCTCGAAATATTAGCGCTCGCGATAACATCTGTTTAATAAAAAGACAACATTCTGCTTATTTGTTCTTCTGCAAAAATAAACCTTCTCACTTATTAACATGCAGACGTGTTGTTCTCCGAGCGAGATGTGCTTTGTTACAGACTCCAAAAATCACTTATACCAATATTTGCATTATGATAAACCTGGGTACATCGTAGATACACTAAGGGGCATATTTGTTATCTGATTTGCAATTTTTTTTGTGCAGTTTGTGCTACATTTGTGTCTATTTGTACATGTATTATTCAGTGGTGCCAGCTTTTCATTCATTTGCAACCTCTGCTGTTCTGTAGATTTACTTTAGCTCCCATGGACAAACCCCTTCCGGCAGTCGGGAGTACATCATGTATTCCATGTTGTTCATTCTTTAAAGATTTCGCCCACTCATGGATTCCAGCTGTAGGCATTGTCTGTAATCGGCGATAATGCCAATCACAGACATTTAACCACTCAGATTCATTGGTCAACTGCAACCACAGCCACTGAGTGGTGAAACCCTGTGTGGAGGTTGAGGGAGACATCTGGTTTCTATTGCAGCCTTGGGCCTTTTGAATGGTCTCAGGCATGCCACAGCGCCCTTTGATTGACAATAATCATGTTTACACTGCCCAAAGCACAGAGGGTGTGGCATTTGCAGAGAGAGCAGAGCCTAGGTTTAATGACAATGCCCCCGTTGCTCCTAGAGGTTCATTTGCATATATTAAAATTTCATTTTTCTCAACAATGTGGGCACATATGAACATGGGACCAACACAGATGCCTTCAGCTTCCAAGTGCACATGGAACAGGTCAGCCAGTTTCATAGGTACAAAACTGCTGACAGATGCCCTTTAAGTTGATAAACGTGTTGTTGCTTACATCCAGGCACACAACATTTCAGATTTAGTTCTCCTCAGGGCTCACAGGTGGTTACAATTGGCTCAGACACTCCTCTGTGAGCTAAATACAGCAGCCGTACTCCTTAGGGTACGGCCACACGATCAGGATTCTTGAAGCAGTTTTGAAAGCCAAAACCAGGAGTGAATTCAGGAAAAGAAGAGAAGTCGTATCTGTCCTTCATACTTTCTCTAATTTTTTTGATCTCCTGATTTCGGCTTCTAAAACTACATCAGGAAACCTGACCATATGACCATGCCCTAATAGTCTGCTTCAGTGTATCAGTGCAGAAATATAATTGCATCAATCTGAATCTGGAGTCCATTCTGGAGTATTAGTCACAGAGCATTGCTCAGACTGGATACAACTGAGGTGGTGAACAGGACGAGGTCTATGAAGTCTTCCAGTATTGATTAATATCAGGGATGTAAAGAGATTGGTCCTGTTGACTGTACACAGTTCTGGCCATCATTGTGCATATGGCATATATTTTCATTTGTTGAGTACAAGGGTCCATGAGGCTCATTATGGAATCAGAACAGTAGTCATTCAGTGGTGACCTTCAGTCGGCGTGTATCTTCATCCAATGAAATGCATTTTATGTCTTCCTTGCATTGTCCATCAATATGCTGCGCTGAGTCCGGGTAGTCTTTAATCAATTTCACAAAATCAAATCAATATCCAATCCATAGAGAACAGGCTCAGGAGACAAAATATCTATTGATTTCTTTGTTTTCTCTGCTCTCTGCAGTTTCACACATCCAAGGCCAAACTATGTGAATGTGCAAAGAATAAAAGAAGGGAATAAAAGAAGCCCATGCTTTGCTCTTTAAAGGGAATTTGTCACCAGAGACCTCCCTACAATCGCTGTGGTAAAACACAGTTTTTTCTTTTGTTGATCTGAGGCTCTGGTCCCAAGTTACGATACTTTTTCTTAGGCCTTCGGTGCAATGAGGGCATCGACGTTGCTATTATTGCACCTAAGCTCCACTCCTTTCTGTGGCCAGCCCCTCTCTCACCGCTTTGATTGACAGGTCCACGTTGTGGTCTGGAAGATGTCCTATTCTTGTCCGTATTGCGGCCAAAAATAGTCATTTCTAGTAACAGGAGTGAGAAAAATATGGATTGCACATGGATCCGTGGTTTGTGGACCACAAGAATGACATGGTCATGTGCAAGAGTCCTAAAACACTCAGATAACCCCTTTAAAGTGTACCTAAACCTTTAAACTAGTTTCTTTAAAACTATTACCAATCCCCTAAAAATCATTGTATCATGTCATATATTTTAGTCACTGATTTTATTCTCTTCTGTACGGGTTCTGGGTTTTGCAATAGATGCTGCAGTGAGCACAGGACATGAAGGAGCACACATTGCTGCCCCTGCCTGTCCTCACACCCCTAAAAGCCTGGCATAGCACCTCGGGGCAGGGTCCCCTCCACTGATCTATTCTGCAGAGCTTTGAGCGGAGCGGGCACAGGCAGGGACAGCGATGTGTTGTGTGGAGATACTACCTGTACCCTCTCCCCTAATGCCGGGACCAGGACATCATATATTACAATAAAAATGATTTTTAATGGACTGCTAATAGTTTTAAAGAAAATAGTTTGAAGGTTAAGACATACTTTAATTATGCTTAGTAGCTATAGGGTTAATATATAATATATAAGGAGCAGACTACCATGTATTTTAAAGGGGTTGTCCCATGAAAAATATTCTGCAAATGTCAAACCAGCACCTGGATCTGAATACTTTTATAATTGAATGTTATTAAACATTTTGCATAGCTACTGAGTTATTCAATATAATGTATCTGAATAGCGCCACCTGCTGTTCTTTTTCTTATTTCTCAGTTATTCACCTCTCTGAGGTGGACGCACATGCTCAGTTGCATTGTTCAGCTGCCTCCTGAACACAATCTCTGAGAAAGGATAGGCCCTTTGATTTCCAGCTTGATTTCAATCTAGCAGAGCAATTGGAGCAATAATTGTGAACATCTCTGGATCCATGTGAGGTCCAGGACTGGTTCTAGCTTTGTTAGAAAGATGTCTGATTTTCATTTTTTTTACATTAATCATGTGATAACCCCTTTAAGTACAGTCTTCTTCCCTATAGTCAATGCTTCTCATGGTCTACTGAGTCTGATTTTCATTTTAGCCAAGAATGATTTCCAGAGTAATTTTGTTATCAGCAGTTGCCAGAGGAAATGTATTTTTGCAGAACATTCTGATTTTTTTTTTCAGGACATTTTGAGAGGTAAGTGTCTGCGGGTGGACATGTAGGAATTAACCCTGCTGAGAATAGTCTGAGAAGTCAAGACGTCGACACCCTACTGATCCGATTGCGCCCATTATCATGATGATCAACTAACCTCTAACTTTTCCATCTGAAATGCCAAAACACTTTTTCTATCTTCAGAATTTTCACTTTTTTGAGCCCTTATTGGGTATTCTTCACTCATCAAACTTGTATTTCCAGCTCAAGTATCATCGTTCTAAGCGTCTACCTCTTATACGGGAAGACTGAAGTGATTACCAGACGTTTAATTACACACCTGTGCGCCCGCTATAAAAAAACATAATTGGCAGGGAGCATACCTGGCACTACAGACACATCTCCATCGTATGCAGTGTGAAGAAGAACATGAATGGCATACATATAGACAAGAGCAGCCATGCCAGCAGGATAAATTATGACTTATGATAGAAAGTTCTGCAGAAACATAAAAACACTCCAAAATATTGGCCTTATGTTATGTTATTGAACCGGGTACATTATTTTCTTCCATAAAGTTATGGTCACTAGTATATGTCGTCTCTTTCTGATTGGTGTGGTTGTGACTAATGTTGAGCATGGACTTTGATCCGAATTTCAGGATTAATTTGATTTGCCGTGAAGCTGAATTTCCTCATGCTTTGTGGTAGCGAATCGATATAACCTGCAATAGTGTAAAAAAAAAACACACAAAAAAATCATACGTACCTCCATCCATTTGCTCATTACGGTCCAGCCGCTGCCATTTTCCTCGAAGATCTCGCATGAAATCCCGTTGCGAGCAAATGGATCAGGTAAGTATGATCAGCATCTCATGGGTACAATGACCAATCACCGTTCCCCGTCATTGCACCCACTACTTACAAAGAAATGCGCTTTTTAATAAAATTCTGCAAAGCAGCTGAATCGAATTTTTGAATAAATTACTCATCTTTAATCGCACTGAGCCGGCCACCACCATCTTGATTGAAGATCTCAAATGAAATTCAGTGCGTGGTGACATATGACGTCATCACAGTCCGCGCGAGATTTTGTGCTACAGTAGATCTTCAATCAAGATGGCAGTGACCGACTCGTCGTGATCAAATGGATGAGGGTATGTATGATTTTTTTAATTTATTTTTTTAAATTTTACACTGTGTTATTACTGTCAGATGCTACAATGAGCAAGGAACGCGGCATCTGAATGGTGCAATGACGGAGGGCGGTACAATTGCAGATACCTGTCATGGCACCCACTACTTACAAAGAAATGCTCTTCATGACTAAGCAATTAGTCACAAAGCAAATTTTATTGTAAAATCCGGTGGAGCAGCCAAATGTAATTTTGCAGTACTTCGCTCATCACTAGTTGTAACCTCTGGAATGGCCACCGATCCTGCAAAGCTTAGTGACTGTTGTGATATACTGGCAATATGCCTTCACTTTATGAGGTGGGACTAGCCCTTTCAACAAAAGTGTTGCACTGCAATAATAATAATTAAAAAAAAAATTGACCCTTCCATTTTATCAATTTAAAAAAAAAAAGTCAATGCTCACAAAAGGTAAGATTTTTCAGGAAAACTGACTTAGTTACCCATTTCTCTACTAGGATGATCATGCATAAGATCTCATGCACACAGCCATAAGACTTATATCTCCATATGCCTCTGATCTGATAGACAAGTCTACGGATGTCTTATTCTATTGGATTCCATACAAAATTAAATTAGCTTTATGGTAAAGTTTACAAAAAATCACAGTGTACGGTTTGTCTGTGAACTGAATCATGGCAGTATTTTTTGGCATTTTTGTTTTTGTTTATCTTTTTTTAATAGGGCTCTGTGGAAATCAAGCACCGATACCTGTAATCTGTTCCGCCGCTCTGAATAAACTCTCACAAGGTGGTGAATTCCCAAAAAAATCTACTTGACAATATCCTTCTCTGGTGGTTTTAGATCTTCCCTTGCTGGCATAGCTATATATATTAAAGAGCTTGTCTGGGGATGCTCTGGTTATTAAATAGACCACATTGCAAAACAACATTTTTTAAAGTGTTTTCTCATTTCCCTTGCTGCGGCTTTTGTGGAGACGCGGACCTGATAGTTGACAGGTCAATTATTTCAGTACTGAGCTGCCTTCCACAAATGTGCAAGGACCCAAATGGCTGCTCATCTTTTTTCCTCCACAGCCAAAGTGAATTCCATTTGTTACTTTCGCAAGGCCAAAAAAAGGAGGTGGGAGATGGATCCTTACGAGATGGTGACAAATGCCAGCTCTAGATAAGAAGTCTTAACGGTGGGGAAATTAATTTTTGGATGGTGGCCTTTGAAGTACCATTCTATATAAAAAGTAATCCAGTGAAAGTTGGCCTTCTTTGGAATGTGTCAAGTACCTTTGATTTGTTCATCTCGCTCTTCTCGGTTTTAGATGAGGCCTCCTTGTTGCCTCTCAAGAGATTGCATTTTTTTTTATTCCAGGGAAGGCTGCTCAAATGAAAATTTGTGTTGAGCTACAGTATATAGTACAAGGCTCTACTGTTATTTTTTTTCCTGGAAGGAAACATGACTCTGTCAAAGACCAATGTTTTATCAGATAGAGACCATGGATGGTAGCATGCATTATTTCCCAAGACATTCATGATCTTATGTACAAAATAACACAACCTGGGGTGGGAAGTTCTACCTCAATTTTGACTAAAGTTACCGTAAATTTTAGAGCATTTGTCCTGAATAAAAATCCTATTTTCATATACGATATCTGAATTAATAGAATGGAGACCCATATTCAGATACCTCTTAACAAGTCAATGCATTACAAAAACAGCTGTCTGATTTCAATGGTAACTGTGTAATAATTAATTTCTCCTGTGGAGGTGCTGCAGGGAAACTGAACACTTGAACAGATTCCTCCATAGATTACATCTGATCACAAATGTTCAAGATGTTGGGCACCCTGTGATGTTTATCATCATGTTTTACCAGACATGGAGCACCAAGCAGCTTTGGAGATTAGGTATCACAAGGACAAGGACAAAACTTTGCTTCTCCATGTTACAGGATTATGTTTTGATTTGGGGGGAAATTAGGCTTTCTGTTTATGGCCATTATAGGAGCGCTCATTAGTACAGTAGGACTGGGGAGTGGTGAATACTGTGCTCTTTGTGCTGGCAGTACTCAATGCTCCCTTTTCTTCTTCTGCCGGCACCACACTCTGTGCTGTGACCTACACATAACATGAGGACGGAGGTGCGCTCTGTGACCTCACATTGTGTGATGTTGGGTCACAATACTGAGCGGCAAGAAGAGAGCTGGATCTCTGGAGGTGAGGTGAGCAGCAAAGGTGAGTTGATTTATTTATTTTTTGTCTGATTCTAGGTCTGATTGGGGATCTGATCTGAGGTCTGAGCTGGGGTCTAATTAACATTGGGGGTCTGATCTGAGGTCTGAGCTGGGGTCTAATTAACATTGGGGGTCTGATCTGAGGTCTGAATGGCGGTCTGATTGGGGGGTCTGATCTTAGGTCTGGTTAACATTAGGGTTCTGATTGTGGTTCTGATCTGAGGTCTTATGAAAACCTAGGTGCATCTTTTGGGCAGATGCGTCTTATAGGGTGAAAAATACGGTATATCTTCTACCATGTTATACTACTTTAAAAAAAATTCTTTGCATTGCCAAATTCTAACCAATTAAACTGTTATTTTTTGTTTTTTTTTCCATCTACAGTGATCTGTGAGGGTTTCTTATTTTTCCAGAGTGAGCTTTAGTTTTTAGGGTACATATGAGTTTTAGATGATTCTTTTATTATTTTTGACCAAAAAAATAGCAAATCAGTTATTTTCTTTTCTTACATTTACCACACACAAGCCATTTTTTGAACATGGCGATAACCGTTGGTTTTTTATAGTATTTTATATGTAAAATTGTTAAGGGAGTTGAGTTTTCTCCGTTCTGGGCTCCTGTGACCAAGGCTGACATAGCAGAGCTGTAGAGGGTTCAGAGGAGGGCAACTAAAGTCATAACTGGAATGGGTGGACTACAGTACCCAGAAAGATTATCAAAATTAGGGTTATTCACTTTAGAAAAAAGACGACTGATCTAATAACTATGTATAAATATATCAGGGGTCAGTACAGAGATATCTCCCATGATCTTTTAATCCCAAGAACTGTGACTGTGACGAGGGGACATCCTCTGCGTCTGGAGGAAAGAAGGTTTGTACACAAACATAGAAGAGGATTCTTTACGGTAAGAGCAGTGAGACTATGGAACTCTCTGCATGAGGAGGTGGTGATGGTAAGTTCACTAAAAGAGTTCAAGAGGGGCCTGGATGTATTTCTGGAGGGTAATAATATTACAAGTTATAGTTACTAGAGAGGGGTCGTTGATCCAGGGAGTAATTCTGATTGCCTGGTTGGAGTCGGGAATTTTTTCCCCTAAAGTAAGGAAAATTGGCTTCTACCTCACAGGGGTTTTTTGCCTTCCTCTGGATCAATTTGCAGGATAACAGGCTGAACTGGATGGACAGATGTCTTTTTTCGGCCTTATAAACTATGTTACGATGTTACTTTGTATTATAAAGAAATTACTTGGCAACTTAACAAAGTCCTGTATAAAGAAACTGGACCTTGAAATACTCAAAATTGGTGTCAAGGGCGAAGCAAATGAAACATACATGTGCCACTCAATACAATATTTTATTGTTGCTCGACCTGAGCACCAATACGTCAAACTTCGTAAACTGTGAAATCGCTCCGCGCCGCAGCAGTTCGACACTGATTACCTCCAATGCTTGATGACATTTGACAGATGATAAAATTATTTATCACAGATGCCAGTAAGCGATGGCAGCAGGTAGCGTCTCTGAAGGTTACATTAATCTGGGCAACAGATCGAGCCTTGTGACTTTCACATATCTCTGGGCCATAAACATCTTGCTCAATACTGAGAGTCTAGTGGCACTTTAAGTGTCCTTTAAAGTATGAAATTACCACGACACTAGTTGCAGGTTGAGGCAATAAAACGAAAATGTCACTTCGTCTTGAGCCGGCCACAGATGTGAAGTAAAAAGCATATTTCGTGCTATGTAGGGTTTAATTGAAAGACAGATAACTAAACGTCACAAAGAGAAGGACAGCTCGAGATAATCTTCCTGGAAACATATTTACGTGCAGGGTCCCTGTATCACAAGGCCTCTTAAAAACTGAAGATTGACATAAAGGTTGTTTTTTTTTGAGATGTCAAGACCCCTTTTAGTAGATATCAAGCTTTATCTTGCAGCAACCGCACAATTTATTAAGAATAAAATCAGCAAAAGTCAATTTCCAATCTCTTAAAGGGTGATATAATAAGGTAAATGTATGCAGTTCCTGAGCTCCTACCTTCTTCCGTTGTCCTGGCTGACTTTGACTCGCTATCCATCCCTTGAAACTCATTGAAATAAGGTCGAACTTTAATCTCATAAGTAACTCCTTTTTTCAAGTTGGAGATCACGGTGCTACGTTCGGCTGGAACCTTGACCTCAAAGTTCTGCCATGCCGATGGAGACTGCAGACCGCTTGTCTGACGGTACATCACCCTGTATCCTTGGATGAACTGGGATTGGCGATCCACCTGAAATAATTCAAAATGGAATCATTTTTAGTTGTTCATTTCTTTAAATACTGTTTTCCGGTGAGGCGTACAACCATGGAATCTGAAGTCTGTCAGAAATTATGTTTAGAGCTTTTGTTTTTAAAGCTAATGAGAAAAAATATTTACGTGATGTCTACAGTTTTGTTCCTAATTTTACTAGCAGAATTTGACTTCTTTTTAGGGTTTTAAAAGAAAAATAGACACCTTAGAGTCTAGCAATTCCACTTCACTAATAATTTGGGTCATAAACTGTGCACTGTGCTAGGAATCATCTTATTTGGGTTGCAGAAGAATAACAGATGTCTTAAGACAAGTCCAATGATGTTTTTCACCAACCTCGAACAAGGTGTCTATAGTAAAACTCAAAGGGGTTGACCATTTTCTGGTTATGGTTGAACAATGTGGTTGTGAGATGATTATATGACACTAATATAGTCTTTGTGCAAAATCTGCACCATCTTCTAAGGTATGCCTCCTTATTTACAAAGTCTTTTGTGATGTCCACAGAGAGGTTCTGTCTATAAAATGGCCGCTGATGGAGGGACATGTGACCAGACAGATCATCTCCATACGACACCCCTTCTATTCAAACGCACTGCATATGCACTAAACGCCCAACAGCACAAGTACAGATGACATGCGTAGTATATTTGAATGGAAAATACATCACATGGAGGTGATTTGACTGGTCATATCAGCCTCCATTAGCGGCCATCTTATGGACAGGACCTCTGTGTGGGCAGCACAAAAGACTTGGCAAGCAAGGGAGCATGCCTTATGAAATACAGAAAATGGTGCAGAATTTCAACAAAGACTGTATTAGTAAGTGTCATGTAATCATCTGACAAATACATTGGTCAACAGTAAACAGAAAGTGGCCAAGCCTTTTAATTTTAATGAATGCTACACTAAGAAGAAAGTCTATAAACAAGTCTTATTGGGTAGAGGACACTTATACTCTGTATACCGCCACAAGAACAAAACCATAACTCCATTCAAAATTGTCAGACGAGAAAAAAGGAATTCTTAACACTTTTTGATTGCAACAATCCATTTCAGTAGTGGTAAAACATGTCTGGAGGTGTCATACCACTCTCTAGTTCACCATTTGAATAAGCCCTCACCCTACTCAAACGGGGTACAGGGCTACTGCCCTAAAAAGCAAAAACTGATTGAGTTAATGTAAAGCTGAATGCTGTGTATGTGTAAAAGTGATGCTGTTACTGACCAAAGCTACATTTTTAGGCTTGATTCACATCTAGATCTAGAAATGCGCAACAGCATATGGGGGTTTTGAGGATTTTCTGCCAGTTAAGACCACTTTTTTCTGTTATTTTGTCTGTACATTTATACCTGGAGGTGTGGCGACTCCAAGTTGAATGTGCCTTGATTTTTGACTAATGAGTAACATTCAGGTGCACCTGTGCAGCCTGGGTCACATGGCGTCAGGGATAGGTGGGACTCACAGCCTCCAACCCCCCTCCCATTGTATGTGTGATTTCACGCTGGAGGTAACTGGGAGCTGATCGCTGTGTGTTGGACTTGCTATGCCCCTATCTGTAAATGCCCAACGGCATAGTAGGGTTAACGTAAGGTCCCGTACCACCTGAGATACCTTGACGGGCTCCGGTATGTTCTTGATATAAGAATATATTGGCGAAAGTCTCATTTTAATATTAGTGTGAGGGTTTAGCCATATATTGTCAATTGCTTTTACCATTGTACCATTGCACCATTTTCCATGAACTGCTGGTTCACATCTTGCCCTAAAATAACTAATATATGTCTAGATACATACATTGTTACATTGCCTACATTTTTTAATAGTAAACCCATGTGCTGAATATGTAGTTGCTCATCCTATAACTTTATATGGGAATCTTGTATAATGGTCCTAAACACTGAGCACGGAGGTAGCCTTGGCTTTCATATACTTATCCTTGGAGGTAAAGTAAGTACATAGAGCATTATGGTTTTTCCATGAACCAGAAATTGTAAACTCGGAGTCCGTCCACCACTGTAGTCCCTGAAATCCATGTATATTGTGCAAATTGTACTGGTGAGCACATCTTAAACTTAAAACAGGTCTAAAGCTCATTTATTCAGAATCATTTAAATATATATAGTCCCAAAGAACCATATAAAATGCCACAAGCACTACGTAAAACATTTATTCACAGAACGAACCCTGAAGAACTACCTAACGTTCCTGCCTAGGGGCAATGAGGTGCCAACTGAAAACATATTGAGGTAGATTGGTCTCATTCATGAATCATGAATTCATGATTTAACAATTTACATGACGCTCATGTTTTCACTTTTCGGAGTGGTGACCACTTACAACGATTGAAACCAAATGGAACTCGGTAAAGTATTTTAGACTTTAAGAGGAGGCAGCGTGAGATCGCCATGTGTTTAACATTTAAGATGTGTCTTGGGATCCTTTAAGATAAACTAAAATGTAATACTTGGAGTTGGCCGTTATAAGAGCTGATTGACAAGTGAAGTAATGTAAATTCCCTTAATTAGTAATCTGACTTCAGAGCGGCTGAACGGCTTCATAACTTTCCAACGGCCTGAATAAATCCAGCCTTGAGCAGGGAGGCTCAGCGCTATTCAACCTGTCAGATCTTGTCAATACAATTAATGTAAAGTGTTGACAGAAACACAAAATAGTTTTATTAAAAGACAGGCTTCACTTGTCTTCTTTGTGAAAGCTGCAACTACTTTCCTCCAGAAAAGAAGGATTGAACCAAAAGAGGCTTTTTTTTGTGTGTGTTTTAACAAGAATCCATTCACGTTGAGGTTCAGCAAATAATTGTTTGCTTGGTTCTGTTAATGTCAACATTCAGATATTTTTGGTAAAAATTAAGGTAACAACTTCTAAAATTGTGAATTTTTAGGTGATCTATGGTACACCACATCTATTAAGGCATCATATGTCTGACAAAGCTTGGAGTCATAGGGACGGTATATTTTACTATATGGTCCTCCATATGGTACAATTACAGTGCTATTCTGTCCTTGAAGCAAGGCTTTAGGAGGAGAACACCTACACGATGTGACATCTGCTGAAGCATGTTGCTATACCTCCTTAGGCCTCTAGTCTGTATGAAATATATGGCATAAAGAAGTACCACTTATCGGGTCCCTGCTCGTCTCCATCTGTTCCAGGCTTGATACACAGAAAATGGCAGAAGATGCTTGCTCAGCTAATCACTGGCTAAGGTGGACCACCACTGAACGGACACCTACTTCTATTTCCTGTGTGTCAAGTTTGGAAGAAGAAGCAGGGACTAGCAGGAACCCAGCAAGGTCTGAAAAGCATAGGCAGGGGACTGATGAGTATCTTCCTTTCTTCCTCCCCCCTTCCCCACTGGATAGAACCAAACCTTTACCTCACATGGTCCCAGATATCTCCCAATTCATTGCTCCAATTCCACTGCTAGATGTGTTTCAAGCTGGCAGCCCAGGGGCACATTCTTTCTCAGAGGTTGTGTCCTTTCTGCTGATGCTCTCTCCCTATCACAATTAAGGAGGTATGCCCTTTCTCAGTGGGCGTGTAATTTCTACTGCAGCTCAGGGGGCATGTCCTTTCTCAGGAGGTCTGTCCCTTCTGCTAAAGCTCTCTCCCTGTAACTAACACAACTTCTAACAGTAGACAGAACTGGTGGTAGTAGAAGGATGGGACCGAGCATGTGCAACCACCTCAGAGATGTTACTGAGGTGTGCAGAGAAATACAGAAGAGAACCGACAGCAGGTGGCGCTATACACATACATTTAGCAGCTAGGCTAAATTTTAAGTTACATGGAATTGCAAAAGTATTCAGATCCAGGTGCTCATTTGAAAAAGTCAAATTATTTTTTGTGGGACAATTCCTTTAAGGTAAATTTTTACTCTTCTTTAGAACTTGGGTTAATAAAAGGCACAACGAAAAATAGATATTGTGAAGCAATTTATTTAAAATTTTTGTAAAAAGAGAAGTAGAAGTGGTTCTTAATATCATTCTCTTCTGGTGCCTGAAGGTTATGATATTAAGAACCACTTACCATTCTGCACACGCAGAATTGATAGCAGCATGGAGCCCCCGTGTTACGGAGGATTTACCCTCTGTAGAATTGTCCAAGAATGAAGCAACAATGGAAAAGTGAAAATTTCAATAGTATAATAATGAGATCTCATCCTTCTGCATCCTGGAAAAAAAATACTAGAGCGACTGAGAAGTACCAATGGGAGCTCACTCCTGCAGAAGTATCCACGATGATCAAACTCTAGAGATTAGACATTCCCCAAATTTAAGTACAGAGAGGACACAAACTGTATTTTTCCTGGATTTGTGATCTAAGGATAAAAAGAGCAGCCGATTCTTACATGTATAATACCCCTCCACACGGATAATGAAGTCATAAGCATAGCCTGGGATTTATAGCGGGAAATAACAAGTCACTGGAGACTCATTAGTGCTTTAAAATCATTGCAGAGAAAAAAAGCAGCGTCGAGGAGGCTTGGGGAACAATTCATACTGTATTTGGAGGCTTACGCCTGCTGGAAACTTGGCAATGCTCCTCACCTGGTTATCATGGATTATATTTAACAAGATCGGTGGCAGAGAGGTCACATGACTAGGCTGCTTACAGGTCAGCCTGAACAGGTCGGCATTGTAATTTGTGACATCAGGCTGTAGCCTACAGAAGGAGGGGTTTATAGTTCAGGATCTGGCGCCTCTAAAATGTACATTTAATACAATTGTGGGAGTACATAGCATAGACAATCCATGGCTTCCAGGACCCTCCATTTATAAAGAGAACAATGGGTTTAAAACCAGTCTCCCAGACCAATACATTGAGGCTAACGACTTTGCTAAAAGTTAGACAAGTAGGCATCACTGATATCTTCAGACTGTGACCTCTGCTGGGGGAAAGCATGAATTTGTAGGTGGGAGCTGTAGATACACTGACATACCTGAACTTTGGTCACTGTGTACATCTACTGTCCATAAAAGTCCCATGACCTATAATAGGAACCCCAGGAGAATAGGCAACCACCAAATTAATGGGGTTGTCCAGTTTAGATAACCCAGTCTGATATAGGGTATTCTAAGTCCTCGTCTCTGACCAAAGTGGAAAGGGGTTACACAGAGTGTCCTACATACATTACATAAACAACCCATTGATTTTGAATGTGTATATTGTAATGTCTCATTTCCCCAGTGGTGGCACTGTAGGGAAATTAAACACCTACATCTAGGTTTCCCCACAGATCCAACTCCAAGATCAACCTGCAAGTTTGGCGCGGTCAAGCATGCATGTTGGTACCAATGGGCTGTTGTGTTATCTGGGTAGATTGTTCTGGATCCAATTGAACTTGGCCTCACCTGGCTACAAAAATAAATGTTTATGGTCAATACCAGAGAAACATTTCCTCTAAATTAATTATGTTAGGTGAAAATGGTTTAAAGGGGTTTTCCAAGATTTTGATAACGATGAGCTTTCGTTAGGATAAGTCATCAATATCAGATTGGAGAGAGTCCGATGCCCGGGACCAAGCTGCTTGAGGAACACCAGTCAGGTGAGCATCTCTGATGCTATCTATCAGTCGGTAAAAATATAGGAAACAGTAACACATGCTATGGTCTTACTGATTCTATGTACCAGACTAGAGCACCGTTTCATCACAGCTACAGTCCTATGCCTGCGTGCATTATATATGCCGTATATTACCCAGTACTAGTATCTTGGCAGCTTGCATAGATGAGGTTATTTTTAGTTCATTAAGTTATTGAACGTGTTAGTTTTCCACCCTACTTCTGTTTTTTAATGTGTCAAAATCAATACTAGAAAGTCAGTGACAGAACACAGGAGTACGGTAACACATTTACTTTGCTGTGATTTAAGCTGAATTTATTTCCTTTAACTCTTTACATTCATAGGACTGTTGAGATTTTTATACAAAGTCTCTCCTTGACTATTAGAGCCCAAAATGCTACAGGTGCGCAGGCAGCAAATACATTCTATGACTATTAAGGTATGACGCATGGTCACCTGGCACTCACAACGCGGCTGTGCTAGAACCAAGTACCTAGCGGCCATACTGGGCTCTAATTTAACTAATGATACACCACTGTTCAGTGGGTCTGTACTGTTAAAGGGGTTGGCCAATTTCTGGGTGCTGTTGGTCAATGTGTATGTATGTAATATGACTATATGGCACCCACTAATATAGAATTTGTTATTTCTATATTTCATAAGGTATGCCCCTTTCTTTCATGCTGTCCACACTGAGGTCCTGTCCATAAGATGGCCGCTGATGGAGGGTCACGTGACCCGACAAACCACCCCCATGTGATGTCTCCTCCATTCAGCCACACTACATCTCTCCTGCCATCTGCACTTCTTCACTGCTGGGAGTTAAGGGCAGGTGCGGTGTATTTGAATGGAGGAGACTGAGTGATGTGTCTGGTCAGCATCCATCTTATGGACAGGACTTCTCTGCAGACAGCACAGAAGACGTGGCATACAAGGGGGCATACCTTGTGAAATATAGAAAATTGCACAGAATTTCAACAAAGGCTATATTAGTTAGAGCCACATAATCCTCTTACAGACACATTGGTCAACGGTAGCCAGAAAGTGGCCAACCCCTTTAATGGCCACGTGGTATTGAAGGTGCTGCACAGTCATTAACAATACAGATTGACTAAACAGTGCTGTCTCATTAGGTTAGTTAGAACCCGCTGTGTCGGGTAATCGATTAAAGACTCAAGCCCAACATGATCACACTATGTGGCTTAACCTTAATCCCCTATATCTACTTGTCGTTCTGTTATTTGTTACTAATTCTCTTGGATCAAGATATCCAGAGATAAGTGCTGTGAGCTGACCAGCGTTGGAAAAAAAACAAAAAAAAAACTTTGGGTTACTCACTGTATCTACTCTATTTTTTTCCAAAGCTGGTCATCTCCACCCCACTCATCTCTAGATATGTCAAGCCAAAAGGAACCAAAAGGAAACAAATCTGTAGTTCAGTCATAGGCCACCATTACCACTTATGAAGCAGTTTTATCTGCATTGTCCAATTTGAGGAAGAGTAGTAGTGGTAGTAGAAATACGGTCTAGTGAGGTGGATGGCTCTCCTTCCACATGAGTTGTGGTCAGTGATTACTTGTGCTGAAGATATGATCTCATTGAAACACTTTATTCTATGATCCAGAATCCTTCCATCATTCTCCTAACACCCTCATTCTTAGCTGGGTGAACTTTTTCTTCATAAACATGCTTCAAACCAGATACCCACACCTCAAATCGTCCATCATTCCAAACAGTGTTGACCAGCAGCGTATATTCTAATGTACCATATATGAAGGAACTATTACCATGTTTCTTGTAACTACCAGACTTGCCCGTTTCTAATTTAGGCCTGTTGAATATGTATGCTATGAGTTGCGCTATTATGTGCTTGGTATTTGACAATTATCGAAGATTCTATTCTATTGAATTATCTAGATTCATGCTGGAGAAAAGAATGGTATTGCTCAAAGATCCTCTTTCCTCCAAAGTGATGGCTACCTCTGGCTCTACACTGGGATTCTGATCATAGAAGATTGATTCCAAGCAATCGGTTGAAAATATTACATACTCTTTTTATTTTTTATAAAACCACAGGTGACACTTTTCAATCCTTCACCTTCGTCAGGCATATACATTGGGCACATCCACCCATTTTGATGATGTCCACTAACAATCTAAAGTCCTTGTGATTTGTGTTGTTGAGTGAAACCAAGACCAGATGAGTGAAATTTATGCTGTTGATGTAAGTGGGGCCTTGGCAGTAAGGGCTGTAGGCTGATACATTTTATGTACATCTAGCTTTCCTTGATGATCATCGGATGATGAAAGTGAATATAATTTATGTGTCTAGGTTAGCATATGCTCTTAGCTATGAGGAACTTACCGTCCAGGAGACCTGGATAGTGGTAGGTGAGAGGACCACAGGATTATGAAGTCGAACAATCACATCTCCCAGCTCTTTCTGGACTTGCCGGTGATCTACACCTTGAACTGTTGGACTTATATCTGGTGAACATAATTATAGAATAGTTAGAAAATAACACAGTTTCCTTCATATTATGTGATTGTTTCTGTGGTGGAATTATTGGAATTTCTGATGGATTATTTAGAAGAAACAGCTCAGGCTATGGATCAGTTTTGTAAAATGGAAACTGGAGAAAAGCTCGGTCTACATGGCTGAGGAACCTGTCTAGACAAAGTAGACTTTCTTGGCAAAGGGGAAGCTTCTCTTTCCTATTTCCTATAAGATGATTGATTGCTATTTACGTACACAGAACTTAGGCAAAATGTACATTGCCAGCATCACAAAAATAAATGCACAACGTGATATTTCAAGAGATCTCTAAATACAGTGTGTGAACACTTAACAGGAGCTCATCAAAGTGATGCCCCTGTATATTCATTACATGTGTACAATTAGAGGGACAACTGTACCCAGCTTACCTTAGTCAGCGAGCTGGAGAACCACTGGTGACATACAGATGTGTCCTTCCTCACCTCCCTTCATTCTCAACATATCCTGAGCCAAGATGACCACAGAGTAGCTTACAAGAACTTTATGATCCTGTGATACTCTGTCGGGAGTTGATTATGCTGTATGCGTCTATAAGTGATGTGTGTTGTAGTCTGTCAATGATTTTTCAAGCATGTTGTGATATTGTACTGAATTTGAATCATGAGAAATGGGAATCTGTAGCAAAATTTGCAGAATGTTAAGGGCGGACACATCTATAGGCTACCTTACTCTATGAGCTCTCAGTGAGCAAATAATGAACTCACTGGCAGCAAAGAACAACAGAAGGGCTACATTTCAGCGTTAAGGACACCCTTTACTGGGACTTTCAAGAACTCCAGAAGATAATAATGGCCAAAAGCTCTTGTTACTGCAGTTCTTTAAGTCTGGGACTAGACGGTGGTTTTGGCCTAGATGCAATGCTGCCATGATGATACCGCTAGTAAGGACTCCGCACTGCAGCTTTGGGTTACCCCAATGTAATTACAGCATGTAACCTTATGCAGCTGCTTCCACTCATGTTTGCTCCTGTACACACTGCATGGCACAGAAGTAGAATTTACCCAGAAGTATTCAGAACTTCTTCTAACAACCATCCTATACACCTGCACTCACATTAGTAGACACTTGTATCAGTGAAGGGGCTCTTGTAAAAATAAATCTTTTAATTAACAAAATTACTGAATCGTGAGCAGATTCCTGACAGCCCAGCGACTTGATTAAATGCATTAATATTGCAAATGTCTATCTATCTATCTATCTATCTATCTATCTATCTATCTATCTATCTATCTATGTATCTCATATCTATGGAGCCATTCATCCACCCATCTGCCTTTATCAATCTATCTACATGTATTTCTGCATCTATCTATCTATCTATCTAGAAAGAAATCTGCGGCACTCCAGAAGTAAGAAATAAAGGTGTTTATTCACCTGACAGGAATAAACACCTTTATTTCTTACTTCTGGAGTGCCGCGGAATTTTTTCTTTCTATTGCCTTTGGATTTTGGACCGTGTCCACAGCTGCTGGCACCTGCTTTTTCCACCTCCTACAGACAGTGTGGCCCACATACTCTTTTTTGTTATCTATCTATCTATCTATCTATCTATCTATCTATCTATCTATCCAATATGTAACTAATCTTTCTATCTACTTTTCCATCTGTTAATATATTGGTTGATTAATGTATCTATCCATCTATTCTATCTATCGATCTATCTATCTATCTATCTATCTATCTATCTATCTATTCATCTTTCCAATATATGTGTAATCTTTATTTCTACTTTTCCATCTATTATCTATCCATCTGCCCCCTATCTATCAATATACTGATTGATCTATCTATCTATCTATCTATCTATAGGTTAACCTATTCCGATAACTCTCTTTTTCCACGTATTCTCCTTACCTTGTGTTTAATTAACAAAATTACCGAATCATGAGCAGATTCCTGACAGCCCAGCGACTTGATTACATGCATTAATATTGCAAATGGCCATCTATTTCATATCTATCTATTATCTATCATCTATCTATCTATCTATCTATCTATCTATCTATCTATCTATCATCATCATCTATATATCCACCTGTCTAATATCTATCTACTTATCCATCTACTACTTATCTATCTTACTATCTATCTATCTATCTATCTATCTATCTACTATCTATCTATCTATCTATCTATCTATCCTATCTATCTACTATCTATCTATCTATCTATCTATCTATCTATCTATCTATCAAGAAATCTGCGGCACTCCAGAAGTAAGAAATAAAGGTGTTTATTCACCTGACAGGAATAAACACCTTTATTTCTTACTTCTGGAGTGCCGCGGAATTTTTTCTTTCTATTGCCTTTGGATTTTGGACCGTGTCCACAGCTGCTGGCACCTGCTTTTTCCACCTCCTACAGACAGTGCGGCCCACATACTCTTTTTTGTTATCTATCTATCTATCTATCTATCTATCTATCTATCTATCTATCTATCCAATATGTAACTAATCTTTCTATCTACATTTCCATCTGTCCCCTATATATTAATATATTGGTTGATTAATGTATCTATCCATCTATTTTTGTTATCTATCTATCTATCTATCTATCTATCTATCTATCTATCTATTCATCTTTCCAATATATGTGTAATCTTTATTTCTACTTTTCCATCTATTATCTATCCATCTGCCCCCTATCTATCAATATACTGATTGATCTATCTATCTATCTATCTATCTATCTATCTATCTATCTATCTCATATCTATCTATCTATCTATAGGTTAACCTATTCCGATAACTCTCTTTTTCCACATATTCTCCTTACCTTGTGTTCGCACAGGATCTGACATTGGGCTTGGATCACTAAGACCTTCAGCATTGATGGCTCTCACCATGAAAAGATATATTGTGTTTGGTCGAAGCCCTTTCACGGTATACAGCGTGGTCTTCACATGATTTGCTACCGTCTGCCAACTATTGCTGACAGATTGGCTGCAGAAAATAAAAATACTGTGTCAAAACTTTTAATCATTCCGACAAAATTTCCAGACAGGAGAGATAAGCAGCTAGGTGATATGTGAGCGGTGTGTGGAGATCAGTGATGCTTCACATGGGGAGGAAACGCCTGCAGCACATTACAAGCTGGAGCTCACAGCCTCGGCAGTGCCATAGAGGATCCTACATGTAAGCCGTAAGTCACAGAAATAACTAGTATGGATGATTTCAGATATGGCTGCTGCCTGGTCCAGCCATTGACACAATGCGGCCAATAGATGCCAATGACAAAATGGAAACTCCTTGTTCTTTAACTAAAAAATGCTTTTGACTTTTACAAACAGCAAAGAGGCTCATCTCTCTCATCAGAACACAGCCAGCCACATCTGGACCACTGCACCTGATAGCACAGTTGAGTCCAATGGGGCGAATGTACTATTGTTACTACTGCAGACTGAGCCTGAATTCTGGGGGCAAAATATGACTACACCATATTTATTTATTAAGATACTTTTTTATGTGTTCTTGACAAGGGTATGGAAAAGACTGGTGGCTAAAGAAGTGACACCAGGAGCGAGAATTGTACTGGAAAGACAGCTATCAGGTATCAAGAATTATGACCAGACAGTCCTCAGCATCAGCCGCTGTGAGAAATTTGCCACATTATTAGACTACAGTATTAGTAAAGCCCTATGTGCTTTGTTCTTACACAAGGATCTCAGTACTTTATCTGAACTTCTACCTGTCTACCTGGTGCCAGATATTCACAGCTACAAATAGGGTTTCTTCTTAGAGTGTTGCAGGATAACAATGTCTGACGAGGGCTCCCCTCCCCTCTGGAATTTCTAGGTTATAGTTGACATGTCACTAGGCCATGTCATTACTATATGATTACAGCGATCTGTTCTCTGGGACCTCCACCGATACTGAGAAGGGACCAGTGCTGAGGTCCTCTGCATAGTGGATGGGCAGATGGTTTGTCTATTTATCTATCTATCTATCTATCTATCTATCTATCTATCTATCTATCTATCCAGTGGCGTACATAGAGAAGTAAGGGCCCCATAGCAAGGCTCAAACCGGGCCCCCCACACAGGACAGAAGGGTTTCTGCCTAAACCCCTTTCAATGACCCTTAGGCCAGGGTAGAGGGTAGAGTCCTGACCGAGTTTTCACCCCTGTAGAAGAGGAGATAATCCCAACTAAGACTGGGCCTCCTCTTGCCCTGGGCCCCATAGCAGTTGCATGGTCTGCCGCTATGGTAGTTATGCCCCTGTAGCTATCTATCTATCTATCTATCTATCTATCTATCTATCTATCTATTATCTATCTATCTATCTATCTAATATCTATCTATCTATCTATCTATCTATCTATCTATCTATCTATTGATCTTTGTAAAACATTGATCAAAGTATAAGCATGGCAAATTCTTCTTCTTAGTAGGCAGATACACTGAGGATCATTAAGAAGTCTCGATCCTCTGTTATTCATGCTAATGTCTGGTAAATGCAGGCGGTGGTGCGTGTACTGTACTTCCACGCTAACAGTATATGTATCTCAGAACAAGCATCTGTCAGGTTGTCACTGAGACGCTTGCCGCTTACGGAAGTATTAAATAACAATTACCATAACTGGAGGAAGATGGATGACTGTGCCAGCTACCTGATCAGAGGAATCCTGTCATCTGACAAAATGGAATTCTGCTTACCTGACTACTTCAGGTTGTCAAAAATGATGCTGCACATCTGTAATAAGTGCACATATAGGAAGGAGGGGATCAGCAGATGAGCGATGCAGATCTGGACCAGGACACACATGTCGCTGAGATGAAGTTCATCGTGATACGTGTTATAATGATAATATAATGATATAATGTCCTAGGTTTCCTGGTAGTCCTATAGCCTCTATAATAATCTGACCTGACCTTGTGGATTTTGGCTTTTGGGTATCCAAATCTATAAGCCTGGGCTTTGTTTCTTTCTAGTTATTGAATGTTGTGTTAAAGGGGTTGTTCCACAAAAAATATTCTACAGTTTTCAAATCAGCACCTGGATCTGAATACTTTTGCAACTGCATGTAATTAAAAAAAATTGTATAGCTGCTGAGTTATTCAATAAATGTATCTGTATAGTGCCACTTAATTTCTTATTTCTTTGACCTATTCACTGAGCAGGCCGCACATACTCAGTTTAAACTTTTAACTGCCTCCTGAGCTGTGATAGGCAGAGCTGAGACACACCCCCTGAGCTGTGATAGGGAGAGCTGAGACACACCCCCTGAGCTGTGATAGGGAGAGCTGAGACACACCCCCTGAGCTGTGATAGGGAGAGCTGAGACACACCCCCTGAGCTGCAGCAGAAAAGACACTCCCCTCGATATAAATCTAGCAGAGCAATGAATGAGGAGATCTCTGGATCCATGTGAGGTACAGGGCTGGTTCTAGTTTTGTTAAAAAGAGATTATCATGTCCGATATGATGTCTGATTTAAATTTTTTGCATTATTCATGGGATAACCCCTTTAAGAAATATATGGATTCTTGATGACATCAACTCTAACCTGTCACCTGAATACAAATGACTAGGGATGAGCGAACTTTTGAAAAGTTCGCTTCGCTTCGGCGAACTTTTGTGAAGTTCGGATTCGTACGAACCGAACCTAAAACGAACCTTGCTATAACGGCTGAATAATTGCTGCTACAATAGTGGGAGTCTGATAGGGTATAGTTTCGTTTACTTGCAGTTGCTATTACAATGAAAAAAGTGGAAAAAATCCAAGTGACTTCAACAACGGCGACGCAAAATATACGCATATTTGAGAATTTACACTAATGCATACGCTAATGCGAACATTCCCGCACAAATAACGAACATACAGTCTAGCGTTGTCAAAGGTATGCTACTTAACTGAATGAATATGTACGCATTAGCGTACGCATACACTGCATCTGCGAACATTCCTACTCAAGTAACGAACATACAGTCTAGCGTTGTCAAAGGTACGCTACTTAATAATGTACACTTATGCGTACGCTAATGCGTATGAATTCATAAAATGCGTGTACACATTAGTGAACATTCTCAAATATGCGTATATTTAGGGTATGGAATATGGCATATTCCATACCCTAAATATACTCATATTTGAGAATGTTCGCTAATGTGTACGCATTTTATGAATTCATACGCATTAGCGTACATTCTCAAATATGCATATATTTTGCGTCGCCGTTATTTTAACCAGATTCGTTACGAACTTTCTCAAAATTCGGTTCGGTGACGAACCGAACTTTTGGGAAAGTTCGTAACGAATCTGGTTCGTTACGGTTCGGTTTGCTCATCCCTACAAATGACCAGACAACTATTTTATTGCAAGAAGATTCAGCTCATGGGGAAAGAATATTAGCCTCAAAATATTCAAAAGGGGTCGTCTGGCCTAAAAAGTGCCAGAATGGCTTAAAAAATAAAATAAGCCACTCACTCATTGTTGCTTCCGCTCCGACATTTCCCAGGTTCCCCTGTGGATCTCTACCTCCGGGTCCCTTTTGAAATGGGACTTCTCATCCCATCACTGGCCGTAGTGGTGATCTACCTTAGCCGGTGATTAGTGGAATAGTCACATTTCATGTTGAGAGGAGCCATTAAAGGGGTTGTCTCTCTTTAGTAAGTGGCATTTATTATGTAGAGAAAGTTAACACAAGGCACTTACTAATGTATTGTGATTGTCCATATTGCCCCCTTTTCCATCACATTATACACTGCTCGTTTCCATGGTTACGACCACCCTGCAATCCATCAGTGGTCGTCATGCTTCCACAATATAGGAAAAAGCACTAGCCTATGTGCGCTCGCATGGTTCCGGCCACTAGAGAGGCTTACACTGTTTCTTATAGTGTGCATGCACAACCACCAATAATGGATTGCAGGGTGGTTGTAACCATGGAAACGAGCAGTGTATAATGTGATGGAAAAATGTCTCCAGCCGCAAAGGAAGCAATATGGAGAATCACAATACATTAGTAAGTGCCTTGTATTAACTTCCTCTACATAATAAATGACACTTGCTGAAGTGAGACAACCCCTTTAAGTGGATGCAGCTGGGGAACCGAAAAGCTTTAGAATGGAAGGGATGGGGATGACTACAGATTTCTCTTTATTAGACTTTTTCTAAACTTTTTTTTATTGGCCAGACGTCTTCAAGTGAAAAGAGGAAGAAACAGTAGCAGATACTTCATGCTTGACTTAAGTTACTTAGGCAGAAATTATTCAAAACTGCCAAACCTACAGTAGCATGTACCATGGTGCTTGAAAGTTTCTGAAACCTTCAGAATTATCTATATTTCTGCATAAATTTGACCTAAAATTATATCAGTCCTAAAAACAGATAAAGATAACCAAATCAAACAGCTGAGTACAATTTTTCAACTTTTTCAAATTTTCAAGCACCACCACATTTTTGATTGGATCTTATAAGGGTCTTCCAAGACTTAAACTTCTGACCAGTGGAGGTCCGATACTAAAGACCCCCGACGATCAGCTGTATTAGTAGGTACCAGCGCTCCTGTGAGCACCACAGTCTGTGAGTCGCCACATTTGCTCACCTAGCCCAGCACCATACACTGTATAGCGGCTGTTCTTGGCATCGCAGCTCAGCCCCATTCACTCTGAGGCCATGTGAACAATGGACGTGTCGTCATTTGGATTAGCAAAAGTTACGAGAAGGCTGTGGCGCTACTACGAGCACCGGTCCCTTCTTAAAAAGCCGATTGGCAGGGTTCCCAGGTGTCGAACCGCCACCGATCAGATACTGATGACCTATCCAGAGGACATGTCTAATTGATCATATGGAAACCATCGCCTAAGAAGTGGAGTTGTCTTCTGCTCTCTAAGCATATTAGACACTATTCTTTTCACATAGCATATGTATATGTAGAACTAAGAACCCAAAGCTAACTTACCTGAAGGCTTCAATGATATAAGACGTCACCGGCAGGGATCCTGGAGTGCCTGCTTGCCAAGACAAAGTGACACTATTCTTGCTGACGTCAGTAACTTGAGGTTTTGATGGTGACCCAGGCAAGTCATTTATATCAAAGTTCTTGCTTACGGTTGCTCCACCAGATTCTATGGTTAAGTAGAAAAATGTCAGATGCTCAACCCAAAATATAGTCAATTTGCTCTATGACTGGAATCCAATATTTTAGCACGCTCATACCTGTCACTTCCAAAACAGAGCTCCATGTAGTTTCACCACTTGAACTTGTAGCAACGCATGTGTAGGTGCCAGAATCTGTGGTCTGCAAAAAAGCAATACAGTTATTTAAAAAATTATTTATACCAATCTCTTGCAGCTTGAGCATGGACTCTAATGCTCCATGCAAATCTAGGTAACCTACTGAACAGCCAAGTACTCTAATTTTGCTAATCTAGAGAACTATCTTTCATCCCCCATAGAGGGGTATCTGTGTCTCTTTTTCCCCTATGTGGCACACTGAGGATATTTTCAGTAGACACAACTTCACCCTCTTGTTTATAGTATATAGGCATCTAGAAGACACTCTTAAAGGGAGTCTTTCACCTCATTTTCACCTATATGACTAACAGCAGTGCCGCACAGAAGATTGCATACACATCCCAGACATACCTGTGTGCACTGTATGCCATGTACAGGAAAAGCACTTTTATTCTGCTTGAAAACAGCTCCCAAGTGCCCACCTGAAAGTGAAAGTAAAAACAACTTTCTTTCCCAACTCGATTTCTAACAGCTATATCTTCTGACATACTGGATATAATGCTGTTATTTTAGTATCATTTGAAAGCTTGGAATGCCAGCTTTTAAAGAGGGTCAAAACCAATTTTTCTATCTGTTAAAGCAGCCCTCCCCTCTTCAGTCTGGTTTGCTTTGGGCACTTGCAGCAGCAGAGCTGGGCACTTGAGAGCTGTTTTCCTGCAGAATAAAAGTGTTTTTCCTAGACATGGAATAAAGAAACAAAGTGCACACAGGTATGTCTGGGATGTGACATGTAATACAGACACACAGTGCACACAGGTATGTCTGGGATGTGACATGTAATACAGACACACAGTGCACACAGGTATGTCTGGGATGTGACATGTAATACACACACAGTGCACACAGGTATGTCTGGGATATGACATGTAATACAGACACACAGTGCACACAGGTATGTCTGGGATATGACATGTAATGCACACACACAGTGCACACAGGTATGTCTGGGATGTGACATGTAATATACACACACAGTGCACACAGGTATGTCTGGGATGTGACATGTAATACACACACAGTGCACACAGGTATGTCTGGGATGTGTCTGCAATCTTCTGTGGGGCAGTGCTCTTAGTTATATCAGTGAAAAACAGGTGAAATACTCCCTTTAATAAGGAGGACATTTCATTGGCAAGAAGTTGCAGATTGCTTCGTAAAGGACCACATACGTGTAATATAGGCGTGTTTCTGTTTAATAAATCACCCCCTATATTCTTTAAATGAAACAGATTTTCCCTTTTTACCATGGTTCTCCTTGAGCAAGGACACAGGCTACACCACATTTATCAGGAGCATACAGATCATTTTTGGTTAATCCACAGACTGTACAGAGAGTTTAGAGACAACCTTTACAAATCCCAGACTATCACTGTTATCTTGTTCATCATTTCAGTCAATTCAGGAGAATATTTAGTAGAGGAGTCGCACGCGTTCTCAGAGATGACTCGGGATCGCTGAGCTCCCACCTTGAAGGGTTGCTTTTCCGCAAACTCCTTGGGATCTTGCCTATTGAAGCGCACTGTTTAATCCAGCAGTACAATAAAAATGCATTAACCTTTGTGGCCAGTTCCTGCCTTCAGTATTGAGTGGGAGGCTAAATTGTTTACTCAAGGAGTGCTGACATTCATTTTTTTTAATAAATTCCATTTTGTTCCAAGGAAGTTAATAATTAATTTATGGTCAGCGACAGACAGCGGCAGACATAAACTTCTGGGTATTTCATATTGTCACTACTGTATGACTGTGTTGCACAGAGTGTCTGCACTGTTTGAACATAATACACAGTATATAAACAGATAATAGGAATGACTGAATTATTTTTTTTAAACTATAGAAGTATAAGTAGGAAATAAAATTATTCATAAGATAAAACACTAACATTGCAAGCCTCATCTTTAAAGGGGTTGTCTCATCATAGACAATGGGGGCATATCGCTAGGATATGCCCCCATTGTCTTATAAGTGCAGGTCCCAACTCTGAGACCTTGCACCTATATTGGGAACGAAGCCCCGCAAGGTGGTGGCTGGAGGACACCAAGCCGGGTCCCCATAGAAATGAATGGGAGCGCACTGCGTATTACCGTCCACCGCTCCCATTCACTTCTATGGGCTCGATGGAAAAAGCCAAAAATGAATTGAGGATTTCTGCGCATGCGCAGTGTGCCCTCCTTCACTTCCAGGGTTCTGCTCTCGATATAGGTGTGGGTCCCAGATGGAGGCATATCCTAGCTATATGATCCCATTGTCTGTTATGAGACAACCCCTTTCTCTGTGAGGGCATGCAGAGCAAAGTGAGGGGAGTCCTCCTCCATATCAGTTACAACTTAAGGGGTTGCCTGATTTTTGAGGACATCTGGACACCCATCACTTTTTTCATATATGAGATAGTCCTTTTAAAGTGGTGTTCCTAGATATTCATATTCTGTCCTCAGGATAGAGACAACCTTTTTGAGGAAGCTCCCCCGAGCTCCTCCTCTCAAGTTACAAAACACAGCCCCTTTCTTTGGATAGTTGCTGTGTTTGGTATCACCCCCATTCACTTGAAATTCACTTGTAACTGAGCTCTAACTAGGCCATGTGACCAATAAATGTGATGTCACTGACCTAGAAAAAGGCCTAAGCGCTCATGAAGCACTGTGGCCTCTTCATACAGCTGATCGATGGGGTGTCAGGAGTCTGACCCCTGGTTGGTGATCCCATATTAATGATCTATCCTAAGGATAGACCATCAACATAAAAATCTCATTAAAACCCTTTAAGGGTCTACTAAAATGCTTTCAAAGGTCTTTGCTATCTCACTGTACATTGGCTATTTTTACCATCTGGAAATTGTATGGTGACCTCAAATGGGAAAACTTAAAGGAAGTCCTGAAAAATTAAACATGTCTACTACTATTATCACTGCGGATGTGTCCACCCTTAATCCTTAACCATTTGGTTATGGATTCCAGTCTATCACCGTAGAAATGCAAAACATTATAACATGCTAGCAAAACCACTGGGTGGCCATATATAGACACATAACATAGACATCTCTTGACAGAGTACTGGAAAATCATGTTTTTCACAGTTGTCCATTTCACTCCACTCATCTTGGGACATGTTGAGCCAAGTAAAAAGGTAGGATTGGACACATCTGGAACCTCATGTTCCTCAATCAATGTTCACATTTATATGTGTTAGTGAAAATAGCAGCACTTTACTATTATAAACACACACAGTACAGGTTTGGCTTGTAGGTTTCTTAACATCCATTATATTTGTGTGTTATTCTTACCTTTAGAGATTTAATCTGTAGTGATCCTTTATCAAGAATGGACAATCTTGTATCTCGTCCCATGAAATTAAATCCTTCTTTTAACCAGCTTATGACTGGCATGGGGTCGCCGGTTGCTTTGCATTTGAGCAATGCGGTCCCATCTACTGCCAATGTCTGGTTGGCTGGACCTTGTAGTATTATCGGAGGTGGTCTGTCTGTTAAGACTGAAGATTAAGAAAATCATCAACATCCAAATATATTCAATATTACGCAGTTTTAATATCTTTATATGAATACCCAAACCAGCAGCTTACATGTTAAGCGTCCTACAGGGGCATTCATTGTGGAGGGGCTCCTATTGGGGTCCATTCCTGCTCTTACTGGTGTCCATTCCTGCTCTTACTGGTGCCCATTCCTGCTCTTACTGGTGCCCATTCCTGCTCTTACTGGTGCCCATTCCTGCTCTTACTGGTGCCCATTCCTGCTCTTTTTATCAGCCTACCTAGTCTGAGCCCTTGGCTGGTTCCCTTCTCTGATGTTGTGGAGCCTTTTAAGGCCCCATTCACACTACCGTATTGAATGGGGCCGTATCGATCCGCAAAATTGCGGAATAGATGCGGCCCCATTCACCTCTATGGGGCCGGGAGCCGTGCCGCGGCTCATTTGAAGCATGTCCTATACTTGTCCGTACGCACGGACAAGTATAGGCATTTTCAATGGGGCCGCCCGGCGTGTGTTCCGAGTGCTGCGGAACACATGCCGGGTCGGCTCCCGTATATTTGCGGGTCCGCAATAATGCGGACCCGCAAATATACGTTCGTGTGAATGGGGCCTTAGAGTCCATTGGGGTCCACCCTTGACACCATAAGTGTTCCATCATATTAAACACTGTACCAATAGTATGGTATATACTGGCCCATTAAATTTTAACTTTTTCTCCAAAATTTCAAAAATATTTCCATCTATTTAAAAGTAATAGGAAAATCCCTTTTTAGGAATATTTTACACGACATTGTGCCCTTTATGTTAATTTTATGAAGACATAAATTAGAAGTCTGATGCAGGCTATTAGGTTTATGACAATACCCTGGTCATTTGCATATTTCTGGATACCACATGTAATTTATTTTAATAGCCTAAATGGTTTGCATTAAATGAGTTGGATCAATAACAGATTAAAAGTCCTTCTTCAGCAGAAAGAAATCTCAGCTCTGAGGGTGTTCAATGTGTGAGTCCAATACAGGTTTCCATGACATTGAGGTCAGGGGTTAAATGAACACTTAGAAGTTGCAGTGAGGTGTGAACATCCATACTGCCACCAAAACTGCGACCAGTCAGCCCTCATTCCAACAACCTTCAATTGTTTTATCGCCTTGATCCCAAGAATGTACTCCTGACAAAATCTATTTTCTACATTTACCCTATTGCACGGAGCGGTGGGAGTCAATATTAGTGTTCACTGTGGCTTCACTAATAAATGCCCTTTACACTCATCCAGTGGTCTACACAAACGAATATGGACTAAAGTGAACCAAATCTAAAAGTATTAGATCAAAAATATCATTTATACTCAACACCATGTGAAAAATATTGATTTGTGCTGTATCCCTGGTTATTAAGCCAGCCATATACATTCAGTAGGGTCATCCAAATGATTGTTCAGCCAACTGATTTCTCTCTCAACTCGCACCTACATCTTCCATTCAGCCAAGCTTGTATGTGTTGTCATGGGGGGGAACACACTGCTAGACACTTCTAGCGGAAAAATATTTAGTTTGCCTTCTCTTCTTCAACATCATCCGTTGGGGAAGAGTCGAGAGCTCCAGATAAACTATAGAGTCCCAGCCAAACCCAACTATGGGTTGAGCCTACAATACACTGAAGCCTACAGAGCCTTTATAACAATATTCATAGGCTCCTGATCCTCAACTCAAAATTTGTAGAGGGCCTCCCACCTTATATGTCCGATTTATAACAATGCTGTCTTCTTATGTGGTAGATGGGACTTTGCTCATGCATCAGGGCAACTGCTACCTCTACACCTTCTATACTTATGATCCTGATCGTAAAGTACATTTAACGGTTATCCAATGAATCCTAGGGGGGTACTATATCTCCCTATGGAAAGTGTTTTAATCGGCTTGAGGAGTCTTATAGGCCATACGTGCTCCTCTGGAATTCTAGGAAGAAAGGGATGCAAATGACCTCTTAGCAAGCTCTGCCTCTGATGCCACCAGATGTAAGGCAGCTATCCTATAAGTCAATGTTCGACCTTTTTAACAGGCCTTGAGACATGACTTGAATAATAATTAAGCCAGTATCTCATCCGCAGATAGTTCTGGACTGATGAGGGGCAATCACCCTGAAACAGCTGTCTGCAGATGAGGTGCTGGCTTATTTATTATCCAAGTCATCTCTCAAGGCCTGTTTAAAAGGTCGACCAATGACTTATAGGATAGCTGCCTTACATCTGGTGGCATGAGAGGCAGAGCTTGCTAAAAACTCATTTCCATACTTGCTTTCCAATAAATCCTATTCGTACTTAAAGGGGTCGTCCGAGTTATTTATATTGATGAAGTGGATGGGATAGCTTAGGTGTAATTACACCTCCTCACGGGTACAGGTGCGACAGCGAGCAGGTAATCAATGAAGAGAAGGCAGCGCTGGCACGGCACTTGCCTTCTCTTCAAACACCTAATTGGCAGGGGTCCCAGGTGTTGGACCCCCACCAATCACATACTGATGACTTATTCAGAGGCAGGGGCGTAGCTATAGGGGGTGCAGAGGTAGCAGTCGCTACCGGGCCCAGGAGCCTGAGGGGGCCCAAAGACCCTTGTGCCGCATAAGAAGACACACAGAGCCCTAAGGGAAGGGGGCCCAAGCTGAACTCTTGCACCAGGGCCCATGAGCCCCTGTTCAGAGGATATATACATATAGGAAAACATCTCGGAAAACCCCTTTAAGTCTAACACTTCTGAGTTGATAAATCTGAATTCAAAACATGCTCACTGACCAAATTAGGAGAGAGTGGTGTAAAAATGGAAAATATCACAAATGTTTTGGGAAAATCAGTCCAAAAAGTTGCAAAGTCCAATTTGAAGCCAGCACTGTGGAGCTGTGGAGCTCTTTATATTTTATATTTTATATTATATGCTTTTGGATCTTGAGACTTTTACTTCAATTTGTTTCCGTGTCCATTTCGTTTTTTGTATGCGGAACATTCTCTTCAATGGAGTCGCAAAAAAACGGAAATTGCTGAAATGACTCCATGCGCATTCCGTTTCCATATGTCTGTATGTCCTTTCCGCATTACGGACAAGGATAGGACTGTTCTATTAGGCGCCAGCTGTTCCGTTCCGCAAAATATGGAATGCACACGGATGTCATCTGTATTTTTTGCAGATCTGTGTTTTGCACAAGCCCTGAAGCTGACATCGTCCTGATGGATTGGTGGCCTGCCCGAACGAGACAAATTCCACCATACGCCATGCATAACCATTTTATTATATGCCGCAAACTTTAATCAACCTTGCACTCTGTCCGACAATAATTTCGAAATATTTTACAACATACCCTACCAGGATAGGATGAATGCAAATCGGCAAAATGTAATCAGTTTTGTCTATGAATAATTCTGCTAATAAACAGTCGTTCTGGCTGGGCCATAAATATACATAATGCACCATTTTAACTAGTTAAACAATGCAGAGCCATTAACCGGCCAGTAGATTAAAAAAAAAAAAAAAAAAGATGCATTCCGAGCGCTCGATGGATATTTATGCAAATATCATTGCGGGTAATTACGCTAAATGTAATCTTTCGGCTTTTTGAGTACTTTAAAAGTTAAAGGAAGCATGAAAAACTGCATAAATTAAATGCCCCTCCCCAGCATTGAAAATCCCGCAGTGATATAATCTCGGCTGAATCTCAGTCATGGGTGCATTGTTACAGATGTGCTGCATCCTTTTACTAGCCGCACAAAAGAATTTCTCATCACGGGTATCCTTGAACCCAGCTTGGTCCTTGCAGTAAATCTACACCGTACCAGCAGGTGCGACCATTAACAGCTCAATGGTCTGGGAGCCAATGTTTATCTCCTGTGTTTGTTCCAATCACAGCTCCTGCCCCGAGTCACCTCCGTGCCACCGACAGATATTGAAAAATATTGCCGTCCCGTTAATTGAGGAGACCTTTTAATCTGTGCGGTAATTCCGATTGCACAAAAATGCATCATTTTGTCAGAGCGCGCAGAAGCAATTAGAGGATCTGCTAGTAAAATGCAAACATCAGGAGGAAGGTAATTCTCGGCTAATGTGCTATGAAATACATGAACACTGCCCCAAAATTTAGAATTAGGCCCAGGGGTGCAATGCCAATAAGACCAGGTGAGGTGATTACCTCAGACAGCACCAGGTAGGGCCAAGAGGGGGGAAAGCGGAAGGGCCATGGGCAATGAGCGCTTTCATTGTAGCAAAGGGGTTAGGTTAAGAAATTGGCATTGGGGGGAGAGGGGCACCGTTTCAGTTTTCGCCTCAGGCAGCAGAAAGACTAGGTGCACCTCTGGTTAGGCCTTATGCACGCGACCATATCCGTTTTGCAGTCCGCAAATTGCGGATCCCAGCCGAGTGCATGCCACCATTTTTTATAAAAATGTTCGTAAGAATAGAACATGTCAGCGGGGCCACGGAATGGACATAAGGATGCGGACAGGTGTGTTGTTCCCATCTTTTGAGGATGGGTCCACAATTAATGCAGATGGGATGCGGACCGGACGGGCTGTATGTCTGTTTTGGTAAAATTTGAAAAGATGAATTTCCCATAAAACAACAATTGTTGAGCATCTTTTCCTAACACTGTACCATTGACCATAGCAACCAATCAGATGCCATCTTTCATTTTCCAAAGGAGCTGTACAAAATGAAAGGTGGAATCTGATTGGTTGCTATGGGCAACTAAGCCAGTTCTACTTTACACCAGTTTGATAAATTACTCCCTAATTTTATCATCCAGAAAATTTACTAGCCTGGAACATCTTTTCATAGAAACATCATGAAACAATGAAACTTTGTTATTCCTTTGTTATTCCTCTTAGAAGATGATGCGTAAATTGACAACTGGATGCTACCCCCTGTCAAGGGGTGTCCCTAGACAGTCTGACATAATAGCAGTGACTGGATGGCAAAAGACTCCACAGAGACTCTCCCCCTAACTGGTAACCTCCAGTTATTAAGTTATTCACAAACTTCTAACAGGAATAACGGAGGTACAGCACAATGCAGAGGTCCATGAAAAGACGATTCTATGAAAAGATGTTCCAGGCTTTTAAATTTCCTGGAGAATACAATTAGGGGGTCATTGATCAAACTGGTGTAAAGTAGAACTGCCTTTGTTGTCCATAGCAACCAATCAGATTCCACCTTTCATTTTGGACAGCTCCTTTGGAAAATGAAAGGTGGAATCTGATTGGTTGCTATGGGGAACTAAGGCAGTTCTACTTTAACCAGTTTGATAAATTACCCCCTTAGTTAATAAAACAGACATGTCGGGGATGATGATAGGCCCTCTTTAATTAAAAATTGAAAATTTAAAAATGGATTTTATCAGAAATAGACAGGGGTGTACGTAGCTACAGGGTGTGCAATATAGCAGTCACACTCAGGCCCGCACCTATCAGATACTGATGACCTGTCCTGAGGAATGGTCATAGTACTAAACACTCGGACAGCTCGTACCATTGCAGCACCTTCATACTGAGGATTGTCGGGGTCCTAGTCCACACTAACCCCCTCACTTAAAATTGTGCAAAAACTATACCCTTCAATGGATAAAATACATAAAACATTACATAGCACCCCTTCTGGTCAAAGTAGGTATCACACACACTTAAGCCTACTATTATAGCAATATTGCACATTTACTGTATAATTGTTGTGAATATACTATTCATATCCTAAAAGTTTTCTTCTCCACATAACACTCAATAACCAAGCCTTCCTTGCACGCGTCCAAACACACATTCGTAGAAAACAATCTATTATGTGGACTTGAATACCAGAGTTGGAACAGAAATTTGACATTAATTATCAAAACAAGACCCCAAATGTTAAGGGACAGTGCGCCGACACGGTTTAATCTGTTCTGTATATAATGTGCAGTCACCATATCATTTCCAGCAGAGATGGCAGGAATGGACATACTGCACTCGAAGAGATTTTTTTTCTTACAGGTCACGGACGCTCACAGATTGACAGCGACCATGTAAACTCACCGTCAGTCACTTCCAGCTGGGCTTTTGCCAATATGCTTCCAGCTACTGTCAAAGCCTGGCAAATGTAGTAGCCAGCATCTGAACGCTGGATGTTGGCGATGGTTAGGTCTCCAGTTGGGGACACTGAATATCTACTGTTGGGTTGTGGTTGATTTGGGAAAAGCAGATTCTATGGAAAATCACAGAAAAAACAAAAGGAGAATTATCCGAGTGTTCAAAACAATGTCAGCTCATTTAATACTTCAGACTGTAAATTTAATTGAAAACATCAATATTTGTGGGAAAGTAATAATTTGTGTAACATTTGCAAGCATCTGCTGCTCTCCAATTGTTCTCATAAGATGAAACATATGTTTATTTGGAGAGAAGACAATTTTACTCTTTCTTGGTTCATTTATTGATCAAGGGAAAATGGTTCATATTAACTGCTCAATTTGAATTCATTATCTTAGTTTAGTTCATTCATTTGCAACACAATGTGTTTAGTATCTATCTATTATCTATCGATCTATTCCATATCTATCTATCTATCTATCTATCTATCTATCTATCTACTAATATATATATATATATAGAGAGGAGGACTGGCTTCCTCTGGGAATTTAGCACTCCTGTTCACACTGGTGCAGCTTCTGACCAGGTAAGATGTTCTCCTGATATGGGCCTGCCGGTTCATGTAGGATACAGGTCAGTGTTAGTGTAGGACTCATCCGATTGGAAGCCACCTTGATCGTTGGTGGATGAGCCCAACATATTTATGATCATTTATATGCGCTAAGAGCTTCCACTTTATATACTTCATATACTACATAGCAGTTATGCTTTTTTACTTCTTTACTGGTTTATTTCATGTTCATCTTATGTCTCATGGCTTATCTAGTGCTGCTGCCATTTTCTGTTTAGTATTCAATTAGCCAGCAGGTAGCTTGCACCTGACTCTCACCTGTAGGAGGTGCTGTCCGTTTTTTGCCGACACGGTTATCTATCTATCTATCCATCTCTATCAATCTATCTATCTATCTATCTATCTATCTATCTATCTATCTATCCAGGCATGGGATTCTGCCGGTTCCCTCTATTTTTCCAGATCCAGTTGTTAAAATTACAACTGGATCGAGAGAACAGTGTTACTGGCGGGGTCCGGATTTGGTGCTCTGAGGGCGGCAGGGCAGCTGGAGATGTTTGCTTCCATTACTTTGTGCTCCGCTGATAGTTTAGCTCCTTAGTTGGGTGGTATGTGTGTGTGTAGTATATATATGGTGTATTTCTGTGTATGTGTGTTGCATATAGTATGGTGAATGTATACGTAAATATGTGCCCTGACGCCACATGTCTGTCACTGAGTAGGGAATCTGTTGTTAAAAATTTGAATCCCACCCCTGTATCTATCTATCTATCTATCTATCTATCTATCTATCTATCTATCTATCTATCTCATATCTATCTATCTATCTATCTATCTATCTATCTATCTATCTATCTCATATCTATCTATCTATCTAATATCTATCTATCTATCTATCTATCTCATATCTATCTATCTATCTAATATCTATCTATCTATCTATCTATCTATCTATCTATCTATCTCATATCTATCTATCTAATATCTATCTATCTATCTCATATCTATCTATCTATCTATCTATCTATCTATCTATCTAGCTCATATCTATCTATCTATCTATCTATCTATCTATCTATCTATCTAGTTTCAACAAGCCTGCAACATTTACATGCAAGTCAGAAGAAAGTCTCTTTATTGTAAAAAAAAAAAAAGAAAAGTGTGATAAAAGCAAAGAATTATTGGAACATCCAGCCGTAAATTACATGTTTATACAACGATGATTAATTGTCATCTAAATAAGTGACTATTTCCTCATAAGAGTAATTATTTTATACATTCATTAAATTATAAGAGCACTTAATGGAAATGTTACCTAACATAGAATCATATCTTGCATATAAACTCATTCTGTGGTCTGCAAGACTTGAAATATAAATTGCAGGCAACAGACTGACATGAGATGATAGGAGTTGTAGTTGCACAGAGGATGGGGATCCAGCTATAATGTAAAAACTAGTATGTACCAAACTTTAAACAATCAAATAAGAGTTTCATGTGTTACCCTATGGGCACGTACATACAGTACACTCATGTGAGCCATATGGCAGCTGAAGAAGTCCCTGCATCAGCACCCTGAATTAAAGATGAAAAAATAAATTCGGAATACATCCAAATTTTTTTTAAAAAGAGAGGCACATAACACTCATGTTACAAGAGACATGCAAACCAGTTTTCTTTCCAAAAGGACAGAAGAAAAGGAAATTAGGTGTCCCACACCAGCAGACGTAATATGGCTATCCAAAATCACTGCTTAGCCAAAATGTAAAGCATAACTTTGGTAATAGCTAAGTCAGCCTCCCATCTACAAATAGTTCTTTCTGGGTGATTTCCCTTTATCGGAGCAGAAAAGAAAAAAAATGGCTTAGATAGCTGAGAGTCCTTTGTTGGGGTCTGGGGGACTACTCTTTCTAATTAGGATTATTGTGGGCCGGACAACATTGGCCTCATTTTCTGCTGGGTTTCTGGGAAAAATATATGAAATGAGCATATCTGCCAGCATCAGAGAGGCTTAGCTTTCTTTTGTTTGTTTTTCCAGGAACCCAAAGATATACATACAGGCTTTCCTTCCAAAAGGAAAAGAAAGTTAAACCTCTCTGATGTCAGCAGAAGAAACTTGTATATATTTTTCCCACAAACTCAGAACAGTGTTTCTGGCCTACGATACTTGTCATGCATACTAGGCGCTCTCCATAATGAGAAAGAGTATTCTCCCAGATCCCAATAAGGCCTCTCAGCCAGCTAAGTCAATTCTCTCTGCTCTGATAAAGAGTACTTGCAGATGAGATGCTGACTTACCTATTGGCAAAATATGCTTTACAGCCAATTTAAAAGGCTAAGCACTGACTTATATAGCTAGTGTATGTTACATCTGCTGGTCTAAGGCACTCCGTTTTCTTGCTCTTTCAGAAAGAGGACTACTTTGTAGGTCTCTTTTAACATGAGCATTACATGTTTGTCTCACTCTGTCACTCATGTAGAATTGATGTGTCCGAATCAAATTGAAAAAAAAAAAAAAACGTGGCCCGAAATGAAATTAAAAAAATCCACTGATCTCTACCCTTAATGCTGTTGATTGGTCCTCCGTGTAGCATACAATAGAACAGGTTTTTATTTCCGCATTTCTATGGATACTGTATCACAGCTCAATATAACTTTGAGTTTACCAAAAGCCCAAATACAGCCATGTGAATGAGGCCTAATGGGCATGTTAAATAACTAGAGAATTTCTCATTAATGTCCCCCAAAAAATTGATAATGAAATTAAATTGTGGCCAAAGAGTTCATTCGCCCCTTACAATGAATCACTGTTATATAAGACCAATAGACGAGTATAACATTGAGTATTAACACCGTTCAATTAAGCTAAATGGCTTTAATCCTCCAAATAATGTGATAGGTTAATTAGACGCTCTTCTCCTTATAATGAAGTGATGGATGTCCACTTTACAAGATTCACGTGTGCCACTACAGAGCCACTTAGCATAAACATTAGCCCATGCTGCCGAATGGAAGCTGACTCTGCATAGCTTATAGTCATCCCGGGATCCGCTCTGACTCCCCCATTAATACAGAATGATGGAACTCACTGGGGATGGTAACATGGCGATGGTTATGTAGAGCAGTAAGTAAAGGAAGAGGAACCTGCATGGATATAATATGGCATTGCTTGAGCCAAAAACAGCGCCACTACTTGAGCTATGTCAGATACTGCAGCTTAGCCCCATTTACTTCAATCAGACTGATCGGCAATATGAAATACATCCCAGGAGTGATTATTCAAGTGTATAGGAAGGAGCCGTCCCATTAAAATGAATAGGACAGTTTAGGTGTAATTACACCTGCTCACTGCTGCGATGTTGTTGGCGAGCAGGTAAACTAACAAGGGAAGGCTGCGCTCACACAGAGCACGGCCTACTCTTCAACCAGCTGATCGGTGGGGGTGCTGGGTGTCGGACCCCCACCGATCTGATATTGATGATCTATCCTGCGGATAGGTCATCAGTATTAAAGTCCCAGAAAACGCCTTTAACTGGCTTCTAGAGTCTTCCACTATCTAGTTCATATTCTCTCTTTAGAGAGACAATCCTTCATTTTGCCCTACACCAGAGCCGTTACATTGTTCATCAGGTTGGGTTATCAGTCAATGACAATCAGCAATATCATATTGATTTTTTGGGGGTTTTGATAAAAGATCACATTGCCCTAAAGGCTTACGGAAGGCAGTATTTAAAAACGCGTGATAAACTACCCTGTCCGATCATGATCCAGGGGCCATTCTTCATTTCCTTTCAATTGATGTTTATTTTATTTATTTAGTTAGTTAGTTATTTGAAATGATACAATGTGTCTGTGTTTTCAAAATAAAAAAATTCAAATAGTGAGTAAATCAGGTACATTATAGACAATAAGAAGGGGAATCCATAATTCGATGAGAATATTAGCATAGAATTATTAGTTGAAAACACAAATTTAATAAAAACAGCAGCAATTGGGAGGAGAACCTGAGGAGGAGTGAGTGGACAAGAAGGCATGTACCATGGGAGCAAGACAGAGCACCAAGTAGTCGCTTGGCTTCTGGCTTTATTCATTTATTTATTTTTGGTGATGTCTTCTAGGTTTTTGGTCAGCATTATCATACTTTCAACAGCAAGAATATTACAGTATGCATTGTTATTACTAGGGATGAGCGAACTTGTGCTTTTAAGTTCAGCGTACAATATTTGGGTTCGAGTTATCTAAGAATGCTGACTGCTGACCATAACTTATAGTCCGTGGTAGGAATCCTTATAGGAATTCTTAGATAACCTGAACCCGAACCTTGTATGCTGAACTTGAAAACACAAGTTCACTCATCACTAGTTATTACTATTGAAAATATCAGAAGTCGGAACCCTGAAGTCATTGGGATGTATCAATGTCTTTTTGGATCTTTTGGAAATGCACATGAATCTATTACAAATGCAAACCATTATGATGATATGGACAGATCCACAAGGCTATGGCCAAAAGAGCTGACGTAGATTTAGGTCGGTGGTGGATATGGGCCGGCGCCTCTACATAACTCAGTTGCATCATGCGCCAGTGCGAGGGGTATTAAGACCAACGTTTTAGACCCATAGATGTTTATATTGTGCAACAAAATAAAGAACAGGCAAAGCCGATTTAAAATGGACTTCTGTGTCACTGTCTCTGACGGCACTTCATCTCAATTTGCCTACTGTTACAGAGCTAATTCCAAATACATATATATATATATATATATATATATATATATATATATCTCAAAGCAGCCATTCCAAGTGCCACATTGTTTTTTGAAAGATGAACTCTTTACCTGACTTCCTTCCTTCTGCCAGAAGACAGCAGGTTGAGGATTTCCTTTGGTTTCACAGGGGAATGTCACCGTCCGTCCTTGAGCTACGATCTGATCGCGCGGTCTCACCACAAATTGAGGAGGAGCTGTAAACATACAAAAAGTTCCAGTTGGGATATCTTGACTTCAAGTTGCAAATTTACACAACATAATTAAGTGTACATAAATACAACGTTTACTACTAATCCCAAACTTGAGTTGATGTCTGTTAACCTCTATCTCTGTTACTCCTTGAGGAGACTGCCATAGCTGGCAAAGGGACTGTTTAGGAACACTAATGCTCCCTGGGAAAAAGGATATGCAAATCAGCTCTTGGAAGAGAACTCATCTGCACTGAAGTCTATTGATGTTTTAATTGTCTAGCTACTGAAATTCACAGTAGTTTGTCCAGCCCTGTAAAAGTATGCCACAAAATGGTGAAAAAGCTATGTCTATTGTGGATGAAAAAGGCTCCCTTGCCATCAGACATAGCTGTGCTGAGTTTGTCACTTCACACTACTCATAACGTACTCACGATACGTTTGCAAAATTTGCAAAAAATGCATCCCCAAAGAGTTCATTGACAAGTTCAGCGCTGCTATATCTGTACTGTGCATATAATTTTCAGTACATCAATGTGGTATTGATTCTTTTAGTCCATAATGTATTGACAGTTGGAACATTAATATAGCCCCCTACCCAAATTGGGACTCTCACCCCACTATAGGTCTATAAATGCAGCACTGGACAAATTACCTTTCATCTTTTCATGTCGCTGCTTCCTTGCTACAATCAGTTAGCACAGGCTTCAATCAATGTCATGCATAAGCACTGTTATGCTAATATCAGCATTGGAGGGCGAGTGGGACGATATGGAAATCAGCATGTAGAACATGAATGCAAAGCACAGGCCATGTGTGAGGTGGGCTTTCAAATGTGCGGATGAAAGACCTCAAGGTTAATCACCTCATTTTTAGAGCTGGTACAATGGCACTCTCAGACCGGATAAAACACGAGATAATGAAGAAGCATTTAGAAGTATTAGACTAAAGTAGTGGAATGCAAATGGACTCTCTTTTTTTGCCCTTGCACTATGTTGTTTAACTAACTTTATACTTTATGCTGTTTTCATGACCTTAAAGGATAGATGTGAAAAAAGAGATTTGATGTGAGACCATCACAGGCTTCGTGCTTGAAAAATAGACGCCACTGGCAATAGATAACATTAAGCAATCTCAGAATACCAAGATCGTGCTAAAGTAAAGAACAGAAATATGTACACTTTTATTTTATATTTATATGAATAATGATTGCAACTCTTTATGTCTTTTGAACAATCAGTAGGGGGTGCTGTATACTGTACCCAGACCCTCTACTTAAAGGGGTTGTCCCACGAAAAATATTCTACTGTTTTCAAACCAACACCTGGATCTGAATACTTTTGTAATTGCACGTAATTAAAAATTTAGTATAGCCACTGAGTTATTCAATGATAACTTTAATAATTCAAAATGTACCTGTATAGCGCCACCTGCTGCTTTTTCTTTTACTTATTTCTTTGACCTGCTCACTGAGAAGGCCACACATGCTCAGTTTCATCCTTCAACTGCCTCCTGAGTTTTGAGAGAAAGAGCATGGGCAATCACCCTGAGCTGTGATAGGGAGAGTGTGGACACGCCCCCTGAGCTGTGATAGGGAGAGCGTGGACACGCCCCCTGAGCTACAGTAGAAAAGACCCTCCCCTTGAGCGGTCAGCTTGATATAAATCTAGCAGAGCAATGAATGTGGAGATCTCTGGATCCATGTGAGGTACAGGGCTGGTTCTGTCTTTGTTAGAAAGAGATTGTTGTTTACTATATGATGTCTGATTTTAATTTTTTACATTACTCATGGAATAACCCCTTTAAGACCAGCAGACAGCAGTAATATAGTCCAAATTTATCAACCATATTATGGTTCTACTGAACCAGACTTAAGCTGACCTACACAAGACTTTTGCCGGTTGAACCTCTAAGAATGGCAGGTTGGGCCAACACTAATGTGTTTGAGAAGCTACCGACTCTATCCCAACAGATGACAAGGATCAGGTGAAATTAATATATTCACCTGATCTTATTTTTCTCCCAGGAAAGAAGCCACCACCAGAAATGTCTGACAGCAGCTATTCCTGCTCTCCTCATAGAATACAAATACTGTACACATTTAGCCGAGCTGAACGTTTATGTGTTTGGGGAAGCAAGTTGGAAGCAAGTCGGTAGATGTAGCTGTTGGTCAAACAAATGTTCAGCTGGTTGCTATTGAATGTGTATAGACAGCTTTGGACCACGAAGAACTCTTAGAAGATCCACATTTGGTTCAGTAGAAGCCCTGAGTGTTCCAGGTCTATAGAACTGGCCTTCAGGAAATCCTAGTGATTGCATGACAACATTGTTTTGCCTTTATGGTCCTAAATATGGATTATTTTTAAATATATGTGGAAAAATGACTTTGGTTGCATTCCTCTTTGGTGAACCTCCCTCAGTTAATGAGATAATTGCATTAAAAATAATTTTCTTACATGTTGAATACAGAATTTTTTAAAATGGCTTCACATGTTTCAGACAATGCAGCAGAAAAACCATTCTGCCAACCCATCAGTCGACTTATCAATTCACAGGGCATGGGGGGGGGGATGGGAAGCTTGGATGTCTATTGTACTGTGGTCACACTACAAATATATGTTCGTATACCAAAGAAGAAGATATGAGAGATACTAGAGATACACAAGATTCAAAAAGAGAATAAGAGATACTGTATGTAGTGTAATGTTCCTAAGATTTCTACAGATGAAAGGTAGGCATATGCTTGATATATACACATTTATGCTATTTGCACTGTCTGTATATTCTGTGTTTGTCTTTTTCTTTTTAAGTGAAAGTCAATCAGCAGACGGATCCAAAATATACCATAGGTAGTTTTTAACTGGAAAACAAAATGTTGGAAAAAAGGGATCGAAATGTCAAGGAAATAAGAACATTTCAATAATAACACTGTACATTGAGGTAAAGTCCACCGCTATCTATATGGTCTGTTGAGGTATAGGGGCATCATATACAGGGTTTCCTGTTCTGGACCCCTCTTTATGAGCCAGAGCAGAGTGATCTCCAACCCCGGTGTATCTGTGGTGTCCATAACATGGTCAGCCATTCATTTAGATGGAAAGCAGGGGAAATATGTGGCCGATGGCAACGTCCACTGCTGATTCCCAGGGGTTTTCAGTGGGGTGGCTTTCTCTACAGAAGGAAATTGAAGGAATGTTTACTTTGGTTTGAATTTTCAAATTTTTCCTTATTTTCACTCTTTTTATTTGAAGTCGACTAAAAAGAAATGAATTTACAACTGTACTTTCTACCCCTGGATCTACAACGACAGCTCTTCTGAGATGATAAAGCTCTAAGCCTAGTAGGGAACGGGTCGACGTTCCAGGCATTCACAACATGTATATGTTTTGTCACATCTGATAAATATTTTAGCAGAAGTAAATAATATATCACCATTATTAATGTATTAAACGGGGCAACACGCGGCTTTACAAAAGGTTTTCTGCTTTGGTGAAAATTTGTCACTGTCAGCAGCGTAAAGTGATGGATTGGCGACGTGACCTTATACAAAGCGAATTAAAATAGTGTCTGTCAACATCCGAGCAGGACGTAATAATCAATATCGTAGCATGGGACAGTTATTAGGAGCCTTGAAAAGCCTCGTTAAGATCTCTTAATCCATTTATCTTTTCAAAGGATAAACATTGTAACAAATATGTCATCAGATCAATATACGGAGAAACGTCCCGGATTAGGAGGGCTTCTATTTAACATGCAGATTGGAGAGCAAATGAATCCATATGAAAGGGGTGTCCAATGCAGAATCCCTCCTTATTTGTTGTATTAGAGCATATGTTGGTTATAGAGGAGGAATCATCCTCAGGAACTTATTAGGGTCAAGAGATGGGAAGACTGCTGCTTCTATGGATATAATGGACATGCAGTGGTTTGAAGGCTGAGGTTGTCTTGAGGGACATAAGAGTGTCCTCACCAGAAAATCAGCCACATAAAGACTTCCCCTATGGGGTTAAAAAGTGTAAATCCCTGCCCTGTTTTCCACTTTGGGATTACTATTCCACAGTGTAAATAGTGCAGACGAGCCACCTAAATTTCAACGTGGGATGTAACCCTCACAGAAATCGGCAACAAAATCTGCACAAGAATACGCACGCTGAAATATTTGTAACAAAATCTGCACTAAAATCTGCAGCAAAAGCCTCCCATGCGTATGTTATGCCAGGTTTTTCCTCCACATGTGAAGGCACCCTAGAATTTTAAATAATACTGTGTTTACCCATTTAGGTTTGGCCCCAGCTAGAGCGGCATATTGACAGAGGCCTAACTTGAAGCTCAAGGGCCCAATGTAAAATGTGTAGTCCCCAACTACCACCTATGTGTCATTATTGCATTTTGATGGCCAGATGGGCCTTTAGGTTCTCTCAGTAATTAGGGCCCAGATGTGACTGCCACTTCTGCTCCATCTATACTGGAGCTAAGAACCTGCAGTACCATCCTAAACATATTCATGATGGTCCTTACAGTGGAATTTACCACTCTGATCATCTTCATAGAGGCAAGGTTTATTGGATCTGTAAATAAGATATATTCCTCACAATGCTTGTGACAATTTGACCTATGTACCAGTGGCGTATATAGAGAAGTAAGGGCCCCATAGCAAGGATCAAACCAGGCCCCCCACACAGGACAGAAGGGTTTCTGCCTAAACCCTTTTCAATGACCCTTGGGACATTTTTCCACTGCCTCATTTGCTAAAAGTTGTTACTTTAGAGGGTAGAGTCCTGACCAGGTTTTCACCGCCAATAGGGGATGATCCCAACTAAAACTGGGCAGGGTTATTTGTACACTGTACTCTGAGCCTTATGGCATGGTACTGCTACTAAGGCACTATACAGGGCACTAGTCTTGTAATATATGGTGGTGGCATTGTTATAGAGGCAACTGTATTTTTGGTATGGTATAGTAGTTTAGACTCCATACTATGAGCCAACCAGTTTTATATGTTATTTCATGATATTATGCCACAAAATGTTTATTCTGTATGTGTCTATACTAGGCCACCCAGTGGTTGGGATGTGTATTGCAAGGGGTTGTGCTAGAATGTCACAATATTGTACTCAATTTACTTCATGAGAAACTGTAATCCTTAACCAAATTCAAGCTCAGGTAGAGGGCAGTCCATCTGACAGAAGAGAATGACTTACAGTAGATATTTACTGTCTTTTTTTCTCAGTTTAGACCTCTTTTATGATTTTGGAGGTTATTAGAAATGTTTATTTACAGCCTTTGTTTCCAACAGAGCGACCAGCTCCATGTGAATGTACAATCCTCATATTTATCATCGAAACTTTCCTTTCTACCTGATGAAATATTTAATTCATGGTGGAACATATGTGCCTGGGGCTGAAGGGCTTAAAACAAATACATTTTCCAAAGCCCTTTTCCAGTCATATTTTATTCAGAGAGGTAAAAGATTCTGCTGTCGACCTCTGGACAGGATGCTTAATTGCAGAATCATTTCAGCTTAGACATTTATGACAATGTTTTCTTAGAATGAATGCATAGGGGAACTATTTCCCCCCTTAGCATGGTTTATTAAGCAGTAGAGGAGTTTCATAAACTTTCATTTTTTTCTACACGTAGGCAGCATATTGTACAGAAGGTGAAGGGGATCTGTCCTAACTTCTGGCAAGTTGATGCACAACTACTCGTGGCTGCATTGAAATTTAATTGGAGAAACATCCACAAAGCAAAATAATTTAATATTAAAGGGGTTGAGTCATCTCAAGTATTGACGACATATCTCTAGGGATATCACTTCCACCTCTAGGACCCATTCCAATCTCCATAACGGGACCCACAAATTGCATGCAAGGTATGCTCCCCATTCATTGCTATGGGAGCTCTGAAAATAGCCAAGCGAGTGTGCTTGGCTATTTTTGGAAATCTCATAGTGGTGAACGGAGAGAGCACTGCGCAAGCGAGGTCACCTCTCCCATTCACCGCTATACTACTGTTAGCTGAACTGTGGGTGGATGCACATACGTGGATGTTCTCCGTTAACTTTGGGGGCCACATTCTGAAGATAAAAGCAGGACCCAGAGGTGGAACACACACCCATCTGACATTAATGGCATATCCTAAGTCAGTGATGGCTAACTTACGGCACTCCAGCTGTGGTGAAACTACGACTCCCAGCATGCATCACCCATTTCTATGGAGTACTGAGAACAGCCAGCAAGTGTACATCTTTGGAGTTGTAACTTTGCCACAGCTGGAGTGCTGGAGGTTAGCCATCACAGTCCAAAGTGATAGGCCATCAATGTCTGAGATGACTCAACCCCTTTGAGGACTTTCAGAACATGATGTAGTCATTTATTTTCATATGTTCTCCATTAAAAGGGGGGGAAATCTATAAAATTGTAATTTACCCTCATTTTAGTTTATTAAGAGATCCTTTAGACCAATAGGTAGGGTTATAGCATCTTCTCAAAATTATAAAGGGTAAAAGGCTTCCCTATGGTCCATAGTGTGGCTGTCAATTTTTTGAAGGCACTTTGTTTGGATCTACTCATGTTCTGTCAGGACTTGGACAGAACATAAAGAATAATAACCTGTACTTTACAAGCTTAAGCAAAAATATATGGTGGAAACACAAGGTACGCTTGTGTAAATTAGTGTTATACTGTATACATGTATGGCTGTGTCCATACCCTGTCCGAGCCATGGTTGAAAAAGAGAAGTGACCTCTTGATAGAGTTGAGACACATTTGAGGTCCATATAATGTAGATGATGGATCACCAATGTTTCAAACTCTCCAACAAATGATGTTCTGCATAATTGTGCACTGGATACTTGCTTAGGGTCAGGCAACTGAGGCAGTTATAGATGCCTCAAAGAATCTGGAGATGTGTGGACAGATATGACCAGCTTTAAAAAATCAAACATGGTGTACTGATATTGTATCATGAGGTGTCTTATAGGTGTCTATATGCGGCCACCTAGTGGTTATGATGTGGACTGCAGACTTTCAAAGCTTTTGCTAACACCTTGCTAGTATATTGTATGGAATTTTCTTCTTAAGAAATTAAGATCCTTAGCCAAATTCAAGCTAAGGTAAAGGGTAGACGCATCTGTGGTGAGACTCTTTAAGCCCCATGTTTAAGCGGTAGGACTTAGTAAACTGGAGAAGTGCTGCAGGCAGTCAGGAACCACAGACAGGCAGTAGTGGTTGGTGTAGGTTTCAGCATCCAGATCCATTGATGATAATTTCTAATAGCTCTATACAGTTTTAGAAGTTTCCTGTAGGTTTAAGCAAATTGCTCCGACTTGGTTGAGATAACAGTATTTTTGAGACTTGTAAATGTTGAATAGTTTATAGGCTAAGGTTCACCAAAGGTCCTGCAATGGAAGAGCCTGTAAGTAATGGTATCATGGCTGGTGCTGGTGGTCTGCCATCAACATCCTGCATGTGCAATAGACATCCGAAGCTTCACCCCATACTGTGTGCTCACCAAGGATCCAGAATATAAATGAAAGATGGAATATAGCAAAACATCATGCAAACATAATATAAGGATGGTTACTTACCAACAGGGCGAACTGAAGGAATTACAATGGTGGTGAGAGAACATAAAAAGAAAATTCAAAGAAAGTCTGTCAGAATGTGACATGCAATACTACAAGGCTATAGTGACTACAATAGACTGCAATCGTCAGGGCATGCATGGATCAGCCGAGAAAACTGGGGTCATGTATGAAAACCAGAACACAGAAAGCAATCTGTGGTGTTGCCCATGGCAACCGAGTGAATACTGATTAGAGATGTCACAGGAAACACCACTGATTATCCATGACCACCCCTGTATAAAGTGAGCATATAAAAGTGGACATAAGTCACAAAGAATCTTGTTCACTGCATGCATAACTATCACAGGTAAATAATGTGTTATAATAAATGTCCCCTACGTCTATCTACTTTTTTTTAAAAATCTTTATTTACCATGAAAAAAACTTACAAGTACAAAAAACAAAATTCATCAGTCTCAAACAAGATTATTTTTCCACACTTTTTCCCCTCCTATGCTGCATGATGGAAACAATATAAAAATCTATCTATCTATCTATCTATCTATCTATCTATCTATCTATCTATCTATCTCATATCTATCTATCTATCTATTTCATATATATCTATCTATCTCATATCTATCTATCTCATATCTATCTATCTATCTATCTATCTATCTATCTATCTATCTATCTATCTCATATCTATCTATCTCATATCTATCTATCTCATATCTATCTATCTCATATCTATCTATCTATCTATCTATCTATCTATCTATCTATCTATCTCATATCTATCTATCTCTTCTATCTCCTTATGGCTGTCCTTCTTAGTGTCTTTATTTGGTATTATTGTATAGAAATACAGTATTCTTCCATGAAACGAACATCTCTAGGGGGGAATACTTCAATAATATAAAATCCATGGGGTCATATAACCCTACAAAATATTTGGATCTTTCCAGCTCTGATTTGATAGGTCTGAGACCATGATACCCTGTGTGTATATACTAGCCGGTCAGCGCACAAATCTCATTCTGCCAGTGTGTTGGATTTGAACAAAATTTCCAGCCGAAAACAAGAAGTGTCCTTTCTTTTATAAGGCGATAAACTTAGATCTCCTATAAAAAATACCAAAGACAGGTAGATTCCATCCACCTATATAAAACATATTACAGCGAGTAGCTGTAATCTCCTAGAATTAGCCGGTGCATGAATCCCATACACACAGGCTGTCTCCACGAGTCAGCTCTGTTTCCATCTCCGATAAGATATTGGCAGAGGTTTACATATAATGTATTGTGTTATAAAGGAGCATGAAACGTGCTAAAAATACTATTATTAACCTTATAACAGCTTGCATGGCAGCTCCAAACATGCGCCACTAAACTGTGAAATAGCGTTTCCATTGAGTGGAGAGAACTCATTCGGTGCAAATTCATCCCAGAATGAGAAAATGATATTTGTAAGATCTGCAGAATTCCATGACAATATTTAATGATTATTTGCTTTATCCTTTTGAGAAAATAACATATTTTAAAGGGAAATTCAGCCATTTCTGGAGTATGTCTTAAGGAACTCTACTTACTGAAGGAAATAAACAATATAATCTTAAAAAAAAAACATATTTCTGCTCATGTTTGTTGCCCATGTGTCTCTGGGCAGTGGAGAATCTACTATGGAGGCAGATGGTTTGACTTCTATGGGGCCTGTGGGAGGAGAAGCCAAGCGTAGAACTGCCCCAACATAGATTCTGCATTCTCAGCAGCCACCACTAGGAGGAGCTCAGTGCAAAGAAATTATTTACAGCTCTCATTAATATCAATGGTAACTGTAGAAATTCCGAAGTACAGAGCTCCATAACGTGGAGGCAACAGTTAGTTTTGGAAAATTGTGTGAAGTAAAGCAGGAGATGTATAGGTGTAGTTGTCTGAGAGAAATAGGGTGTTCAGAACGAGCGCTATATTTATCAGGCACCTGTCCCACTATTTAAGTCATAAAGTGGGTGAGGCAGAAGGTGATTTTTTTAATTACTTTTTTCAATAAAAAATTTCTACCACTTGAAAGAAAGTTAATTTTTCTGAAATCTGGGAAGCCAAACTTTGTGTTTTCTGCTTCTCCTGGGAGCGTACTAGGATATTGGTTAAGGTGGGGGGACATACTATGTTTTGCTATGGGGCCCTATGAGATCTGTGTATACCCCTGACTCTGGATATCACTCATACATTGTCTTATGCAGAGTACAGGGCAAGAGGATGGGATCCATGGCATAAGGAGATGGAGAACCCACGTGTCATGCTCCACCTCTATCCAAAGCTTGTAGGAGATAGAATTAGCTTACGGTTCACTAGAAATTTATGTGGGAAAAACATAGTTTTAGTAGCATTAAAGGGCATCTGTCAGCAGTTTTGTCCCTATGAAACTGGCTGACCTTCTACATGTGCGCTTGGCAGCTGAAGACATCTGTGTTGGTCCCTATTTCCATTGGAACCATAGAAATGAATGGGAGCGCACCACACTTGCATGGCATCCGCTCCCATTCATTTCTATGGGGCGGATAGAAATAGCTAAACCAGAGCTTGGCTATTTTCGGCAGCCCCATAGACATTAATGGAGGGCAACCACTCATGTGCGATGCACCCTCTGTGACTTTAACCCTTTCAGCCCCGGAGGTTTCTTCGGTTTTGCGTTTTCGTTTTGCGCTCCCTGCCTTGATACAGCCATAACTTTTCTGTTCACAAACTGTTTCTGTTTTCTGTTCACAAACTGTATGAGAGCTTGTTTTTTGCAGGACAAGTTGTACTTTCCAACACCACCATTTAATATTGCATATGGTGTAGTGGGAAGCAGGAAACAAATTCCAAATCGGGTGAAATTGCAAAAAAAACGCAATTCCGCCACAGTTTTACGGGTTTTTTATTTACGGCATTCGATGTGCGTTAAAACTGACCAGTTACTTTCATTCTACTGGTCAGTACGAATCCGGCGATACCTAATATGTATAGTTTTTCTTGCATTTTGATAATGATAAAAAAATGATAAAGTTGGACTTTTTTTTTTTTTTAGTTCCTGACCCCTATAACTTTTTGGTATTTATGTGTACGGAGATGTATGGGGGCTCATTTTTTGTGGGGCGATCTGAACTTTTTATTGATACCATTCTGGGGTGTGTGTGACTTTTTGATCGCTTTTTATTTAATTTAAAAAAAAAGAAAAAAAGCGACAAAAAATGGCGAATCGGCCATTTTGACGCTTTTTTCCGTATGGAAAATATTTTTTTTTAATTTTTATAATATGGGCGTTTTCGCACATGGCGATACCCATGATGTGCATTTTTTAAATTTTTTTACTACTTTTATTTTTATTTTCGTGAAAGGGGGGTGATTTGAACTTTTACGGTTTTTTTATTTTTTTTTTTTTAAAAACTTTATTTTTTTTACACTTTTTTATAATTCCCATAGGGAACTATAAGAAGCAATCATTTGATTGCTTATATCATAGACTCCAATACACTTACATTGGAGTCTATTATGATTTTAGTGCTTTCCTATGGAGCCCTATTACAGGCAAGGGCTCCATAGGAAAGCCTATGCAGCAGCCTCCTGTTATTTACTATGACAGGGGCTGCTGCAGGCACGCTCCGGCTCCTCCAATCGCGGCACCTGAGGGGTTAAATGTCCGCGATCGGCACGTTAGCCGGTCACAGACGTTAGCCGCGGGTGCCTGCTAGTTGGATATGCAGGTCACCCGCGGCCATCACGCCCGCTCTGTGCAGGAGCAGGCACCATCTTTAAAGGGAGTCTGTCACCTCATTTTCACCTATAAAACTAACAGCAGTGCCCCACAGAAGATTGCATACACATCCCAGACATACCTGTGTGCACTGTGTGTCTGTATTACATGTCACATCCCAGACATACCTGTGTGCACTGTGTGTCTGTATTACATGTCACATCCCAGACATACCTGTGTGCACTGTGTGTGTGTATTACATGTCACATCCCAGACATACCTGTGTGCACTGTGTGTATTACATGTCACATCCCAGACATACCTGTGTGCACTGTGTGTGTATTACATGTCACATCCCAGACATACCTGTGTGCACTGTGTGTGTGTATTACATGTCACATCCCAGACATACCTGTGTGCACTGTGTGTGTATTACATGTCACATCCCAGACATACCTGTGTGCACTGTGTGTGTATTACATGTCACATCCCAGACATATCTGTGTGCACTGTGTGTGTATTACATGTCACATCCCAGACATACCTGTGTGCACTGTGTGTGTATTACATGTCACATCCCAGAAATACCTGTGTGCACTGTGTGTCTGTATTACATGTCACATCCCAGACATACCTGTGTGCACTGTGTGTCTGTATTACATGTCACATCCCAGACATACCTGTGTGCACTGTGTCTGTATTACATGTCACATCCCAGACATACCTGTGTGCACTGTGTGTCTGTATTACATGCCAAGAAAAAGCACTTTTATTCTGCAGGAAAACAGCTCCCAAGTGCCCGGCTGAAAGTGAAACTAAAAACAGCTTTCTCTCCTGACTCGAATTCTAACAGCTATATCTTCTGATATACTGGATGTAATGCTGTGATTTTGGTATCATTTTAATGCTTGGAATTCCAGCTTTTAAAGAAGTTCAGAACCATTTTTCTATCTGCTGCCAATCCCAAGATATGAGCAGCTAAAGCTGCCCTCCCCTCTTCAGTCTGGTTTGCTTTGAGCACTTGCAGCAGCAGAGCCGGGCACTTGGGAGCTGTTTTCCTGCAGAATAAAAGTGCTTTTTCTGAACGAGGAATACACACAAACAGTGCACACAGGTATGTCTGGGATGTGTGTGCAATCTTCTGTGGGGCACTGCTGTTAGCTATATAGGTGAAAATGAGGTGACAGACTCCCTTTAAAGTCCCGGCCAGCACTGTACTAGTACGGCGCTGGTCAGGAAGGGGTTAAAGGCTCCGTTTACAAGATAGGCGCGCCAGCGCACTTCGATGATTGTCACTTTGGGTGAATCTCTATATCCTAGTCAACCTTTAATACAACATCTAAGCTGCAGCCCTAACCAAAGCTCTCAAAGCATTATTACAGCTTAGCACGCATACACCCGTCCATTGTATAGCGGCTGTGCTTGGTAGCGAGCTCAGTCCCATTCACTTGAGCTGCTTCCAGGCCACGTGACCGATAAACTTGATGTCACCTGGCCTAGAAAATGGCCTACGTGCTCACAGAGCACTGCAGCCTCTTCATACATCTCATATTGATGACGTATCCTGAGGAGATCCACTTTAGATGTGGGTAAGTAGGTATTTTAAAAACTTTTGTAATCCTATTGTCCTGTACAGTAGTCCCTCAAGTTACAATATTATTGGTTCCAGGAAGACCAGTGTATGTTGAAACCATTGTAAGTTGAGTAATCGGTTCCAAAGCCTCAAAATGTCATCCAAGATGAGAGAGAATCAACATGAGAACCAACACACTATTGTATCCTGAGGCCATTGTATCTTGAGGGATCACTTTATTTGTGTTTTTCAAACCAAACTTCATAAAATGTAAGTGAATATCAATGAGAAGGCAAAGTCAATCACTTTGGGACGTCTCATCCTCCACCATTCCACCATCAGACGGAAACTTTGGGAGTTAGTAAATAATGAGAACCTAGAAACAATTATGCAAAACATTCTCCTCACCTCTTACTGTGAGCGTCGCCGAGGCCTCCACTTTACCGACCCGGTTCTCCGAAATACAAGTGTATGTCCCTTCATCAATACTGGCAGCCTTCTTAATCCGCAAAGTGTAATCATCCTTGATGTCATATCTATATTTCAAGGCGGAAAAAAAAATGGAAATCTTAATGCAATAATGGATATTTCTCAAGACAAGCAAGCCTTTACCTTAACCATACAGATTCATCAGAAACGTACCTGCGAGCGCCATTCATCGCGGGCTTTAATAATTTCACGCTAACATAAATCTCAATGACACTTTTATTACTCTATGCATTAGTTAAAAACTTTGAGGCAATAAAATTAGTACTGCCATGTGCTCCCGGTATTAGGGTATTATTAATAATATCACTTTGTTCTTTGCAGGATGGCAACATGACAAATGAACGCGATCACTTCTCGATATGACACGTCGCGTGTGCTCCCTGACACTGTAAGCATTATATTGTTATGCTTTTGTGGCTTTCCAATCTATTTAATCATCACCAGACTCTGATAAAACCTTTTAGTCCCTTTGGAGAACAAGATCACATTAGTTTTAGCTCGCTTGATGGAGCTTCGGGCATAATCAACATAATTCAAATGTTGGAAGGCCTGCCAAGCCAACAAACTATAACTACATCCCCCCCTCCCCCATGTTAAAATTTCATTAGGTTTCATTAAAATAGCTCCATTTTATATATTTTTAGATTTTTTTAATTATTTGATACACTCTATTTGCTATTCGATATTATATACCTTCTCTTCGATCAGGCAAGAGCAGTGTCCAACTGAGGTCCACCAGAGGAAATTATTCTCGAGGCCCGACCTCTACATCATCGATAAAGTTTAATAGGTTTGGAATAAAAAAATTAGACCCTAATGGCAAGTGAATGGGTCCAAAGCTAGGGCTCATGCACACGACCGGTGCCGGCCCGTGCCCGTATTGCGGCCCACATATGCCGGGTCTGCAATACATGGGCACCGGCCGTGTGCAGCCCACATCACAGATCGCGGACCCATTCACTTCAATGGGTCCGCAATCCGGGAGATGCGGAGCGGAGGCACGGATCGGAACACCATGGAAGCATTACGGTGTGCTTCCGTGGTGTTTCTGGCCGTGCCTCCGCACCGCAAAAAAGTAGTGCTTTCAAATGAATGGTCCACAGCACAGGCACTGACTGCACACGTTCGTGTGTATGAGCCCTAAGCCAATTTTTTTTTTTTTTCTCCTTGGTCTTTGGGACCCATTATTGTATCAGAACCTGGCCTACTAGAAGATCCTCTGGTGCTCTGGTGGGCCAATCCAACCCTGGGCAAGGGCATGCTATTATACAGAGTAGAGACTAGAGATGATCAGATTTCTTGATTTGATTTGTATCTTTAATAAATTAGACCCAAAACAAAATTTCCACAATTGCCCTGAAAAGTTATGTACATCACTCTGAGGTCTCCTAGGACTGAATTCAACCCCTCTCCAGATCTTTAAGGATAAGACAGCATTAGTAACATCAAAGTGAAACAAGCCTATGGGTAAACATATGGTAGATGGTGGTCACAAACATTTCTTTAGATTTTTTTTTATTAAATATGGTCCAAAAATTGTCCATTTTTGATGGCAGATGCTTCTTCTTGATCTTCTGACTGTCAAGAGGTGGCTGATATTTTGAATGATTCATTAAAAAAGGAATCACAAAAGTTTTGGATTCAGTTAGCATCAATTCGCTTATCTGTAAATTGGACAAGTCAAATGAGTGATTCCAAAAGTTATTAGAAAGGCCTCTTATTATAAGATGGACTCTGTCTTCAAAAATGACACAACATGAAGATCCCATGTCAACCAGAAGAAGTCCAATTCCGATACTGCTTTGAAAATTGAAGCCGTCTGCTTTGGAGCACCATACTGTAAGCGGAAGGGTTTGCTTTAGACACATCTGGTTCCCTGATTCATTTTGGCAGAGACCTGCTCCACTGTGTGTGTGGGTCCACCCTTTCGCACCTTCGTAGTCAATTTTCATCTCTCACATCAATGCCATGTGGTGCTCTGCAGTTTACATATGGAATATTTGCAATGGATCTATTTGTCCACTCATGATACACTTTCATCATGGCACCGTGCAAAATTTACATACTGCCACCCTGGGCCCAAAAGCCAATAATCATCCCTTTTTGCAACTCTGATAAATAGCCCCTGATAAATATCCACCAAGCCAGATCACCACACCTGACTTCCATCATGAGCGATACGCTACACGAAAGTAGGAAGTGGTCATAATAATGTGACTCAACTGTGTATCTATCCATCATCATAAACCTGGAAATATCCATTACACCATTTTACCAGGATAAGAGGGACAAACTGGTTTGAGGGTCAAAACAATTGCTTCACGCTGCATTGATATTTGGCCACAACATTTATACAGCACACAAACAGTGTTAGGGGAAGAAGGTGTCAACAGTGGGATTAATTTGGGAGTCACATAACAGTGGACTAGCAAGTAAAGTTAGACGTGGAAGACCTCCAAAGTAACCGAGCAAGAACTCAATGTCACTGGATGTGCGGTAATGTAGGCAGTAAGGAGACAACAACATCCACAGAAACTCCAGGGATCTCATTTATTTACTGTGACCCCTTATGAAAAGGGGGGGGGGGGTCAATGCAGGGAATGGCCAGTGCAATGTTATAGGACCATTCACAGAGAATTGTGAGGCTGGAGCACAAGGTAGGAGCACAAGGTAATGTCCTGCCGGAGTCTACCACAGAAAACAACCGCCACCAAATCTATTGTTCTCATAAGATGAAACATATGTTTATTTGGAGAGAAGACAATTTTACTCTTTCTTGGTTCATTTATTGATCAAGGTAAAATGGTTCATATTAACTACTCAATTTGAATTCATTATCTTAGTTTACTTCATTCATTTGCAACACAATGTGTTTAGTATCTATCTATCTATCTATCTATCTATCTATCTATCTATCTATCTATATGTAGTGCAGTAAGTGTACTGTGTTATGGGCCACTTGTGTAGTGAGTGGGAGACTAGGGGCCAACCTTGAGCTATGTCTGATACTGCAGAATACCCCCCATTTACTTCTATCTATCTATCTATCTATCTATCTATCTATCTATCTATCTATCTATCTTATGTCTATCTATTATCTTTCATACATATCTGTCTATCGATCGATCGTTCAATGTATGTATCTTATATCTCATATCTAGATAAATGGATACAATAGAATCTATCTGTTATCTTTTTTTTCTGGAAGGTAGAATAGAAAAATCTAAATAATTACCTAAACGATAAAGTATATTCTATCTATCTATCTATCTATCTATCTATCTATCTATTGGGAAAGGCCCAAAATGATAAGCTGAAACATTGCACTGGACGCATGGGTGAATACATTTTACATATTTCACCAACTTAGTAGCGCTGCCAGATTTCTATCTATTTATCTATCTATCTATCTATCTATCTATCTATCTACGACAAAAGAACAGCAGCACAAGTCTTGAATGGAGATGGTGGTGCAATCCCTCACGGCTAAGGATATTAAGCCGGATATATAGAACAATGGAGAACGAGGCAGCACTCAGATGTGGTGAAGATAGTGGACCTTTATTCCAGACAATGCGACATTTCGGCCAACTCAATGTGGCCTTTCTCTGCTTTATTCCTGTCTGGAATAAAGGTCCACTATCTTCACCACATCTGAGTGCTGCCTCGTTCTGCATTGTTCTATCTATCTATCTATCTATCTATCTATCTATCTATCTATCTATCTATTCATCTAGAGATAGATAGATAGATAGATAGATAGATAGATAGATAGATATGAGATAGATAGATAGATAGAAATCTGGCTAAATATCTAAAGCACCCCTGAGTATAAACTGTCAATTGAGTGATAACTATAGAAAATTGTGGAATCTAACCACAAAGCGCAATAAATAACAAATATGCATATAGAATAAGTAACAATAGCTCTCTGTGTACAGTAAGTGTTATGGGAGCGTTACAGGTAGCTCTTATAATAGCATGAAACCTCCACCTTGTGTTATCCGAAAAGCCTCTCAATGCTGCTTTTGTTTAAGGGTTTAACGTTCTCAGTCTTGTGTTCAAAGGTGCTTGTAAAACCTTTCAGAGATGCCTTATAATACCGCCAGTGGGCTGAAGCCTAAGAAAGCTACATAACTAGACGTGCAAGAGGGAAAGCGCAGGTTTGGTCTTAATTGGAAGCAGAAAAGATGAGAAAACAGTAGTAAGAAGTCAACAGGAACACAAATGGGGTTATTTGGGCTGAGAAATCTGGCAGTCATTGGGGCGGTATGAATGCAGTCATTGTTGTTGTTGCACGTGATTAATGACAGTTGTATAATACAGCGCAGGCCGCCTTTAATCCGGTCATACGTGACACCCCCCCCCCCCCACTTTCCATATGAAACAAGGATAAATATGCAACCCATTCAGATTTGGCCCCCTGGATAACTTATAATGTTACCCCTGTTCCATGAATCGACCAGTTCTGAAAAAGTGAGAAAAATAAAGAAATAAATATTTTAAAAAAATGATAGAACTGAAACAGGAAAGTAAATCTCAGAAATGCTTGAACCATCTGTTCTTACAAAGATAAAAATACAAGATGTAAGATGGTTCTGCCGCTGATATGTAATATGTTCTTCTGAGCCTTGAGGAAGATGACTTGGATTATGTAGTGCTTTGATTTTTTTGTGCTTTCTTTGCCATTGGACTTATGTTTTATATGGTGTTTTTTTTTTTTTTACATTCCAGATACAAGCAGTATCTTAAAGGGAACATGCCAAATCTGGATCTTCTTGGCCTTCTGGATATTAATGTTTAGAAATGAGCGAAGTGAGCTTCAGATCTGAAGTCGCTTTGCTCACAAACCTCTTGAATGATGCACAGAGATCCGTCTCCATACAGCATTAAAATGTATGGGCTCCACCGAGGCAAAATCGTTATCATCGAAGTCCCAGCGAATTTTACAAAGAAATTTTCATTATGATTATTTCGTCACGAAACGCATTTCTTTGGAAATAGATTGCAATAGCGCCGCCCCTGTCATTGAACCCCTAGGATGCCACGCTCATCACTGATCGCAGCATCTGAGATCGATATTAAAGCATTTTAGTGTTTCCTAATTTTAAAAAAATAGGAATAAATCATACTTACCTCATCCATTTGAGCGCTAAGAGGCCTCCGTGGCCATCTTGCTTGAAGATCCAGGGCAAAATCTCACGTGGCATGTGATGACGTCATACGTCACAGCACATGAGATTTTGCACGGGATCTTCAAGCAAGATGAGCGTGGTGGCATGTTACCGCTCAAATGGATGAAGTATGTATTGTTTTTGTTTTGTTTTTTTGTTTTTGTTTTGTTTTTTACTGCCACTCCAGGGAAAATCAATTAGTTTCCATAAAGTACAAGGAAATTCGGCTCTCTGGCAAATCAAAGTTTTCTTGAAATTCGGATCGAAGTCCACTTTGCAAACTTTGATTTGTTCAACACTAATGGCAGCCAACATCTGGTCTCATGCAGCCACCACTAGGGGGAACTCAGTGCAAACAGATTATTACAGATTCTACTTCCATTTTAATTGCATATATTCCTATGCAGTGAGCTCCCCCTAGTGGTGGCTACAGCAGCCAGTTCTGTAGGAAGTGAGGCAGGAAAATTATCAGCATATTTATGCAAGTTGTCTGGCGTGTATACATTGAAATATGATGGGTAGAATGAGTGCCATATTTATGAAGCACCTGTTCACTTTTTTTGCAGACATAGAAGTCATAGAGGCCAGGTCTGATTTTTTTTATTACAATTTTATTTTATTTTTTATTAAAATACCTTAGTAACATATATCAGCATCTATCTAGCATTGATGGCATAGCCATGTGATATGCCATCAATTTCCCAGACTGGAATATCCTCTTGAGGAACGCTTCAGCATTACATTGAAAATAATCTACATTGGGTGGATCATTTTAACAAAAAAAACCTTTCTGTTTCTTTTTCTTTATTACATTCCTATTAGTGAGGAGTTAAGCAGAAAAAGAAATCATGGTAAAATTTTGGAATCCAGTTCACCTGGAAAACAAGTCGAATTTTCATGTCTTTTAGCGATGTGCTGTGGATACGTCCAGCATTTGTAGCCCTGGAAAAGTCTCTCGCTTTATTGATGCTAAAAATCTTAATTTGTTTTAACATTTTGTCACAAGAGACTCAGTTCAAGAACCGGTCAAGGTAGAGTACCTGCGGCGACTCCTGATACAGAAGATATATCGTGTACGGTATATTGTGCAAGGATTTTTCTGTGTGTACTGAGTATTTTGGCATATACAATGTATCTTAGTGCAGATACCAATACTTTCAGCTAAAGTAACTAAATGTATTAAAGAGCACCTGTCAGCAGGGTCAACCCTACGAACACAGGTATACTGACTAGTAGAGTTGATCCTGCCGATTAAAGTGACACCAGTGTAGTGAAAATCCTTTCCAACTTTTTCGAGAAAAAAAGTATATATATATATATATATATATATATATATATATATATATATATATGTTGCAAATAATAGCAGTGCACCTTTCCAGAGCTGGCCATGCCCCTCAGTGCCCTCATTTGCATAAAGAATTAAAAAATGGGGGCACTTATAAAATAATACAGGTCTGGAATAAAACATGGGCAAATGGAGCAATGCCTCTTCTCTCTATGACCTCCATCACCTCATCCCTACCAGATGTACCCCTCAGTGTAAGGTTCTGCTGTATATAACCCTATAATGTTTTGCAGCTATACAGTTCGTCTGTTGGCTAACGTATCTCACAAATTCTCAACTTATTTCCTTTTCTAAGACAAGCATTCAGATATTGCTGCACTGAAGCACTCCATTGGGCAAACTGAATGGGAAGGGGATGCACAAAGTATTCGCCCATGGACCTAAGCAGAGAGTTGGGACTATATGGATAATGTTTACAAGCCCTCCCTATAGTTCAACCACTAGAGATGAGTGAATCATTTCTTGGAATCAGCACTCAAATAAAATTTTTTGAAAAAAAATAATTTCTTAGAATCAGAATTTCACAGGAAATTGAGTAATCATCTTGAAGAACACAAGAACCTCACCCTACAGTGACCTTGTTCATATAATTTTTTTTAACAGAAGAGCAGTATCAGGTGCAAACATCTGTCCAACACATGGACATAATTGCTAGTGAAGAGCGAAGTATTGAAAACTTCAATTCGACAGCTTCACCAAATTTTTCAAAACAATTTGAGATTTCGCGCAGGATCTTCAATCAAGATAGCAGTGGCTGGCTCTTTGCACTCAAACGGATGAGGTAAGTATCATTTTTTAAATATTTTACCGCCATTTAGGGAAAGTTGATTCGTCACCACGAAGCACAAGGAGATTCGGCTTTGCAGCTCAACAATAATAATTGTGTCCACTTTACACCCATGAAATTCTAGTCATGAGGCTGTAAAATATCTGGCAGATCTAAGATATGAGTGATTCCACTCAGGGGCGTAACTACCATAGTGGCAGACCATGCAACTGCTCTGGGGCCCAGGACAAGAGGGGGTCCAGTCTTAGTTGGGATCATCTCCTCTTCTACTGGAGGTGAAAACTTGGTCAGGACTCCACCCTCCAAAGGAACAACTTTTAGCAAATGAAGCAGTGGAAAAATGCCCCAAGGGTCATTGAACAGGGTTTAGGCAGAATCCCTTCTGTCCTGTGTGGGGGGACTGGTTTGATCCTTGCTATGGGGCCCTTACTTCTCTATGTACGCCACTGATTCCACTGTAGATCTGATTGCCTTGAAATATTGCAGGGCAACATGTGTTTCCTCTGCATGAAGATTTGCCTTTTCTGCCCCATTAGTCGGGCACTTTACTGGGTGCACTTGAGTCTACGACCTCAGTGTTGATATCATCATTGGGCTAGGCTATAAATGATCTTTCCTGGAGAATCCCTCTGGATTTATTTGTATGTAACTGAATACACAGATATACTGTATATTTAACCTCCCGAAATGTCAACTACTGTAGTACACGAGAAGGCGTACTATGAAATTGCATTACACGTCAGTAGTAAAGCATGACACCCATTTTACTAGGTTTTCTTAACCTCATTCTGTAAAAAGCAGCAGCATTTATTTTAAGAAATTTAATTTAGGCTTTCCATTCAGTGGCGGGGCACCAGCCAAGCTTTCTTAGCCGATCTGGCACTTCCTATCCCTGAAGGTTGTCCTCGTATAACCATAAAATGTCTATTAGTGCTTCAAAAAAGTGAGGTCTGCAATTTCATTACAGATTGACAAAGAAAAAAAAACAGCTGCTTCAGTCTGGACAAAAACATTCAGTCAAAGTATATTTTCTTTGAGAAAAGAACACTTCTTCCTTGGCGGTGATGAAAAGCTATTGGAACGGCAGCTCTCTTCTGTGCAGGAGGTTAGATAGTTATTACATTGTCATAAATTTCCCCTTGTAATTGAAAATCTCTTCACCAAGCAAGGAGAAGAATTTCTGTTTTACATGCTTTGTAATTACAGCATGCAGCTGCCCTCGAAGATGTGTCATTTTCCCAAACCCCATGCTCGACCTACATTTGAAGCAATCCTTTCATTAGAAACCATATAAGTGATGACCTCTTCTAGGAACACTTGCAGACATAGTAAACTGAGATTCCAGCAATTTATCATTTTGTGTATATTATGTTACTCACGTCTTCGTATAGGTTTTGGGAATTTTTTTAAAATCTTTTAACAAGAAAAATATGCATAAACAATCAAAATTATTGAAGTTTTGTTGATGGACTATCCTTTGGACTTGGACGACCGTTGTGTTGAGTCTGGTATAACTCTAAATTTAAAGTTTTCCTTGTTAAACCCCAATGATTGGACCCATACCAATCACATTTAACATTACATTACATAAGTTAAAAAAAGGCACCGATCCATCAAGCTCCACTTTTCCTCCACACATACTGAATGTCCCTGTTCCTTTATAAAGTCCTTGGAATAAAAAAAATCATGTCCCGGTTCCTTGTACAGACTACACATGTATTTATACATCTACAAGAGATCACCTCTAAAGGTGACACCTTTGGTGGTGGCTTTTCTCTTGGGAGAGCTAAAGGATTGGGCAAAAAAATTAATTTTGCCCAATCCTTCTCTTCCACGATGTCATCCGTCAGGTGAGATTCAGAATGTTGCCCATTCATTGCAGATTAGGCTTACAAAACATTAATGTGTATGAGGGCCTCTCATTGTTAGAGAGACCTTCCATCCCATGTAATAATCTGGTCACCCCCCTCTGAACCCTTTCTAGCTTTCCTATATCCCTTAAAGCACGTGGAGCCTATAACTGAATCCAGTATTCAAGATGTAGCCTTACACATGATTAATAAAGAGGTAATAGTACATTTCTATATCTCTTTTTATGCAAAAATCACATTTGCTTTTACAGCTGCTGCCTGATATTGAGTACTACTGTTTAGATTACTTGTAACCAGAATACCCAAGTCTAACCAGAATATTGATGGCATGTCCTTCAACTACAGACAGGGGCAGATTGGCCATAGACCCTACAGGGAAGTTTCCCGGTGGGCCAATGCCCAGGGGGCCACTTAAGCCCTCTTGATGGCCGCAGGCCACATACATAATGATCTGATGCTCAATGGCTATAGGTCTCTTCCCGAACTCAACTGTATTATCATCTTCATGATAGTGATACAGTTGAATACTGTTGTGAGGGTGGCAGTATTTTGTGCTGTCCTGTGGTATTTTGCTCTGCTGGGGTGATATTCTGTGCTGAATTATGGTATTAAAGGTATTGGTATTAAAGGCCCATCCTACTTCTGATGTCCCTGCCTACTTGTTTTGTCCGTGTCAATTTGGATCCGCCTTCAACATGGGGCTACTTTAAGTTGTTTTTTTCTCCAGGGCCACTTTAAGTTCCCAATCTGTCCTTGACTACAGAGTTTCTACTGAAAGGTTAAAGGGGTCATAAAGCATCATAAAATAAATTACTTGTCATCCAAACTTCTATTATGTACACTGTAAGAGTCAATGGTACCTACAATATGTACTACTCATGGCCTTTAGCTACAATATAAGCATAAAATCCTACATTCTTGACATATTTACCCTCTGAACATCTTTGCAAAAAGAAAATAAACTAAAAAAACAAAACACTAAGAAGATTGTGAAGAAGACCCACCTTCCTCTTGGCAAGTCAACATCATCTTTTTTCCACCGGACTGTTGGCTGTGGATCCCCCTGGACCTGACATCGGAATTCAACAGCCTCGTCCTCTAGAACTACCTGGTTAATTGGTCTTCTGAGAAAAGTGGGCCGTTCTTGGGAAGAAAAAGAGAAGACAGACGGTCATCATTAAAGCCTTTAACAGTTCCTTGGAGCAGTTTTAGCAAGAGCTATAGGTCACCAGTTTTTTCTTACAATGTCTATTTTACAATATGATAAAACCAGGTATTAATTGGGCGTCATGCTTTTAAGAAGGAATACAAAACTGAAATGAGTGTTGTCATAGTGTTCTCGACAAATTTAAATTTTATGGTTTACCTACACGTACATGGAGGACAGGAACATGAAAGTATTATGGTTGTCTGTAAGAACAAGGTGAGTGTTGATTTGGTTTAATTCCTCAAGGTATAAGGTGCCTTTAAGGTGACAATAACCCATTGATTTCAGAAGAGCGTTGTGGAAACCAACGAAGCCAATTACGGCCTAAATATGGAAGAATCACCAAGCAATAATAGCTATAAAAATAACACAGACTGAGTTATTTTTCAACAACTCGGCTCTAAGAAGAGCCATTTTAATCAGTCAAACAGCTAATTGCAAAACTATAGAGTGAGCAGAGAGCCCGGCGACTGCCAATACAATTAACATTCGACGTGTGTGAGATAAACTCGATTAGAGGCTTCTGCATAACTTGCTTTCAGCGCTAATCTCCCTGGATATGATCTGACAATGTGCGATAATAACCACACTTCTCTTTAAAAAATGCTACATTCATAATACAAAGCTCCTGGCTACATCATAGTCTTATCAAATCTTTTTGATAGGATTAAATACAATTGCAGAATTTGAGATACATGAGTTTTTCAATATACTGTTTATAGAAAAATAGTGGGGTTATGTGAGTGCATGAAGCATATTCTATGAAGGGACCCCAGAACTCAGTACTATACATCATAGTGTTAAAATAACAGCTAACAGATGATTGAATATGGGGGTTCCTGCAGCAACCTTGAGAAGGTAGGTCCTGGAGAGAAGAGGACACTGGTGGCTTTCCTCTATACCTAGAAGTCATCTCAGCTCTGATCGTGTCTATAATAAGAAACTGGGGAGTTTCTAATAATCCATCAGGTGTTTTATATGAACATAGGCTGGTTGAGGTGCTGTACATTGTATATATGTATGTAGTGCAGTAAGTCTACTGTGTTATGTGCTACTTGTGCAGGGTGTGGGAGACTAGGGGTCCACCTTGCTTAGGGGCCCATCAGGAGATTCACCTGTATCCCTGTGGGTCAGTCTGAGCCTGGGCACAATGCAGTAAGGCAGTAATGTTCACCAAAACCAGACTCGTCCATCAGACTGCCAGATAGAGAAGTGTGATCCATCAATCCATAGATCATGTCTCCACTGATCCAGAGTCTAGGTGTGGTGTGCTTTAAACCACTCCATCTGATCCATGCCATGAATCTCCCGATTCCATTTTTGTGTTCATATTAATTCTAGAGAAGTCTTGGACCTCTGCAGTTAATGAGACAGCAGAGCGCGGGGACTGTTGTACACTTTGCACCTCTGCATTTGGTGACCCCGCTCTTTGACTTTACATGGTCTCCACTTTCTGGATGAATTGCTGTGGTTCCTAAATGTAGCCACTTTGCAATAATAATACCTAAAACACTCACTGTAGATGGTGGAATATCTAGGAGAGAAGGAGTTTTACTTATGGTGACACCTGAATTCAATGATTAAAAGGTGTCCACATATGACAAAGACTCCATATAAGCATTCCTGAGGTATTTTGTACATAAATATATCATTAAATATGATGAAGGGTTAGAAAGACCTAGAATGAGCTACAATATAGAAAGGCTTAGAGTGGAGGTTGGGATGATATCTATATGTCTTCGTCATACTCATTACATTGTTTGTCAACTGGAATTTTTTGTTATTTTTAGTCATTATATTAATTTAATTTGAATGTATCATTACATCTACTTTTTATGCTCTCAATATATTAAATGTTATTTACTGAAACAGACTAATCAATATTTATCTAGCATCATATCTACAGAGAATACTGTGGAGCTTCACATAGTAATATGTATAACTTCTATTCTATGTAGATTACTTCATTTTTCTAGATCCCCTTTATCCTTATTAATTTTTCTTGGTCTGTCAAGGACCTTTAACTATTGGCGTACACAATTGGGATCTAATTTTATATACAATTGCTTTTTATCCAAAACCTTTAACAATGACCATTCAAATTGGTATTTCTACATGTTCAAACTTCTGTATTTAACCTCAAGAACAGAACGTGGTTATAAAATTTTGGAATAGAGTTCATGATACATTTTTTAATATTACCACATGATGAAAGGCTGCATCGGTCGTGTCAAGCCTCTATTTCACAAGACCTGCATGACTTTCTCTTTTTGAAAGGTACAAATTGGTAATAATGGGCACCATGTTGTCAGGTACAAGGACTTTGTGTCCAGAAAAAGCAAGAGACTGCATGCTACGAGACTTCAAAATGTCATCTAATATCCATTCTTTTATTCCAATATGGGAAGCGGCAGATATAAGACCTCAAGTTGTCTTCTTTTGTCAAGGTTGTTAAGTATTCTATTCAACCAATTCCAGGTTACATGGAAACCATTTCAGCTTCCACAGGGGTTGTCGTCCAGCTTTCATAGGGTCCCAAACCACATATTGGCCTGATTTTATGAGTGGATACATCCCCTAGTCTCCTACAACTGTATAAATAGGCAGCATTGTTGTTCAGAAATCTATGAAAGCTAGGTGACAACGGCAAGAGGAGATGAAATATCAGTCATACCAACAAATGAAACTAAGAATCAGCTGGAGAGAACATTTACCAGCTTAACAAAAGTCAACAACCCCTAGATTTTTTGTTCCTAGGTAGAAATGCTCAACCTCTAGATAGTTATGAATTCACACATAAAAAACAAACCAAAAAACTGGGATATCACTACTTTCCAATAGTTAAAAAAAACTTGAACGATATCACTAGTTTTGAAGTACATGTCAAGTACACACTAGTAATACAGTTATATAATAATATATAAACCATAACTTTATTTACAGAGTGTAATGCTCGTATAAAAACAATAATATAGGGTTTTCCTATAAAACTCTTATGAAAGAGAAGTATCTATTGAGTATATTGTCCTCTCTCGGGTTCAATTGGTTACCTCCACTTCCTCAGGGAAAGCAGCACTCCAAGCACTCTATGTAATGGATGCTTGACCAAGTTTATTGACTTGGAGACAGGAAGACTTGATCTTAGAGGAAGTCAATTGCCTACTAAAGGTGCCCATATAGATAAGAGTAAAGTCTGTAAACCGGCTGATGTTGGCAAGGCTGCCTATCTTATTTGTATACTGGTGTGCAGAATTCTCCTCAATGGATGATGTTGACATACAGTACAGATAGCTGACAGCTACTGAAGGTATTTGGACACTTTATAGGGGTATTCCAGGCAGAATAAACTCTTCGGAGTTGAATGCATAAGGTATAAATAAAGCATTTACTGATATAGTGTCTGCTTGGTAATTGATCTCTTCTGTGGGACTTTATCTCCATCTTTCCCGGGCAGATAGTGCAGTAGCTTGTAGTATCACACTAGCTGTCGTCTCAGGCTCTGTACGGCAAGGAGACAATACCTCATACTCCCCCCAGCAATAACCCCTCCCCTATAGGTTATGTGAGAGATCACATGATCACACATCCCCAAGGCACGAATGCCCATGTGACCTCTGATGTGACCCATAATGGAGAGGGCTGGAGGAAGTGTGAAATATTGTTTCCTGGCTGCTGGAGGCTTAGAGGACACCTAGTGTGAATAGTGTGAAATTACAAGCTACAGCACTTCCTGCTTGGGGATAGGATACTTAAAATCTCATGGAAGAGCTCAATTTCCAAACCAACACTATATTAATACGTTTTTTTTCCCTAGAATACCCTTTTAAGACTTCATATGAATTAAGTCAACATTTAACTCAGACTTAGTTAGTTACAATGTCCAAAAAATTAATCTTACCAAATACTGTGAGTTCAGCAGGGTCACTGTCCCTTTCTCCAACCATATTGGTTCCAACACAAGTGTACATGCCAGCATCGTTTTTCTTTGTGTTGGAGATCATCAGCTTCCCACCACGAATCTTTAACATGAAAACATATATTATGTCAAAATCTGAATTTAAGGCTGAGCTAAGTGAAGAAAGCATTTTAAAAGTGTCTAAAGGTTACCTAAGACTCAAAGGTCTACAGTCAGTCAGAAATAAAAAATACATAGTATCTTCTAACCAAAATGGCTCAATCATTACCAGAAGAGATATCTAATGGAGAATTCTGGATGGAAGAAATTATCATCTACCAATTATATAGGTGATAACTGCTAGATCAGTGGGGTTTGACTACCACTGACCCTACAAAACCCAGAGCCCCCATTTCTCAAGCTGTAAGACTAGGTGGCTAGGTGAGCTTGAATAATAGAGCGGTCAAGTATGAGTCTATGGAAAAGATAGCCAATACAATCATTACCATTGGATATGGATTAATGACAGCAAACTGGAATACCCCTTTCCTTTAATTAAATGGTAATTGACTTCTGATTTTCTCATTTTACACCCTCAGCATTATTTAAGCCACTTATCTGGTACAGAAAATCAATTTTTTAAAGGAATTCAGAGTTTAAGGATAGCAGTCCTTAATTTTAAACCTCCATTAATGAGCCAGAGTAGATAGCATCTACAATGAGTGATCTTTAGGGCTGTATTACACTTCCCAATGTTCGGGCAGTGTGAGCGCTGATAGGTGATAACATATCCTTCGGCACCGATTGCACAGGACGATGCAAACTGAATGTGGGAGGAGCGATTGTTACAGATTGATACCTCCCATATACATTTCTATTAGTTATTGGCAGTAAATTGCTGATTACACAGGAAGATATGCTGCCAATAATTGGGCATCTTTCTTCCTGACGAAAGATGCCCATGGGCAGACAAACAAGAATTTGCTCGTTTGTTGGTTGCGCGATTATATGGGCTAATTATTGGGAACAACATTTCCTATGAATGCTTGTTCTCTATACTTGTTCCAAAAATTCTGCTGTCTAATAGACCGTTATTCTGCAGGACCCAACTTCACCATGCATTACATGAACAATCCATTGATTTCAAAGGACTTTGTGCAATTCTTAAAGGGGTTATCCAAGACTACAAAATGCTCCCCCATATGTTGGGCCCCTCACAATGAATATACTTACCTGGCTTCCTGCTCCCTGTCCCCGCACCATTGCTGCTGGGTTTGAGCTGCCAATGGCAGGCGGAGACGGGGATGAGCCTCCCTAGCGTCACCCGCGATGCTAGGGAAGCTCTCCCCTGCCTACCATTGGCTGCTTCCCCGAACACTGGATGTTTTTATCCACGCATAGGGAATGGGGAACCAGGTAAGTATATTCATTGTGAGGGGCCCGGGCATATGGGGGACATTTTATAGTCTTAACCACTTTAATTTCCCATGAAGTGGAACTGTAGAGGAATCAAATAATTGCTGCACGGGTTCCCCACAGATTGCAGGTGGTTGTTGTGGATTTTAGCAGTTACCAGCTAATTTTCAGGATAGTGATTCCTCAAAGCAGAAAACCCCATTAAACTAAAAATATTATATCTGCACCTCACCCATAAAATTTACACACATTGTTTTCCTTCAATCCAACTTACACTAATTCTGTCATCTTTGTCATCTATTCGGACTTTGTCTTTTTTCCAATAGATAGTTGGTTCTGGATGTCCTCTGGGTGGCTGGCATTCCAAAATGGCTGGTTCTCCAGCTGCCACCACCACATCTGTAGGGTTGAGCCGGAAGTCATCTCGAAGCACTGTTGAGAAAACATAAGGGATATTAAATCGACATTACACATACAAGTTTCACTTCTACATAATTACATTTTTAAGTGCGCTACAGCTGTCATGGGCATGCAGAAAACTCCTTAGTGATACTACAGAACTGGCATACTGTAAAAGTCTGTGAACATCCGCTACTCCACTTGTTCCAATTTTCTAGGCTTATGCTAGGCATGGCCAAGAATGCCAAAAGCAAGACATAAATCAGCACTTCATTTGAAAATAAATTAGGTAACATATGTTAGCATCTTATGTAAATGACATGTTTTAAAAGAGGGATTAGGGCCCTCAAGTTGGCTATATCTTTCCAAAATGACATCCACTTCACGGTTACAATTCCAAAGGCATACTACTTTGCAAAGTAATTGGCTAACAACCCGATGGAAACAAAGAGACAATTGCTATTCTGACATTATGAAAAATGACTAAAAATAAAGAAATAAATAAAAGACTGCAACAAAACCTACAATTCTGTAAATTTAAGACATTTTGGAGCAAGGCTTAATCTAATAAATTTTAGATCAAGAAGTAAGACCATTGTAGAGGATAGTTAAGTTGTGGTAGTACAGTAGCTTCATCTAATATGGAAATGTTTTGTGGTTAGCCCTTTGACCAACTGCTACCTCTACCACCGTTTCCAAGCCAAACATCAAACGTCTGTGGAGCTTTCATGTTCATTTAAGCCTTTTCCACTCAAACAAATACATGGAAGAGAAATCCCCGAGATGTCAAAAGTCCTCTATGCCAGTACCCTCCATGAGCCCAAGTCATAACCTCCCACATACATCTGGTCTCTAGTGTGATGCCAAGATCACAGCTGAAGCTGGTCACCTTTCATCTGAGGACAACACATTTTCCCCTCTTTAGCAGTTGGATTCTATATAAATTCTGATGATGTTACACAATATGAGATGTTCATCTAGCAGACTAATAAGTCAACAGGTAAAAAACATGATATGGCAATGTCAGAACATCAAGTGCTGAAACTTCAAGTCTTCAATAAAGTCATCTAGTGTGATGGAGAAGAATAAATGTTATACTGCAGAATACTCTTAGAGTTTGTGGAATAGCTGCACATTTCATGTGTGTCAGATGCAAGAAGTGTTTAAATAAATGGTCCCGGGCACCTGTCACCGAAAATGAATCATTGCTTCCAGCAAGGCAACTGTTTACTAACACCTGCCAAACTAGGCCGGAATCCAGGTCCTGGCCACGCCATGTCATTTAGCAGGAGATCTGACACAGCACATTAATGCACTGATTTTTTTTTCCACCATCCTAAACAGTTTTAAGTAAGTTTAGATTAGCAAACAATATTTTGGATAACAATTGGAAATCAACCCTTTAGCTTCATACTCTCCGACTACAACCGCTATCACAAAAATATATCTCTATAGGATTTACATTTACATGATGATTACAAATAACCATCTGTCTGTTTCTAGTTTTTCAATCTGGTCCATGTCCCATGAGCCTCTCGTTTATGGTCAAAACAGCAAAGCTGGAAGGGAGAAAAAAAATGTTGGCCTGTCAAGAGGAGAAGAATAATTGCATACGTATCCCCAAAGAACCAGTTTTTTTTTCCTCGACACAAAGAATTGCTTAGATTTGTAAAACCTGGAATATTTTTAGCTGTTGGAAGGTAAACAAAGCTGTTCCAGTCTAACTGAGTACGAGGGAGAATGACACATTTTGCAGATGGAAAGAAAGGATTGACGCATCGTTCACCTGTCACAAACTCGCAAAAGAGGAAGGTATTATAGGAAATGAGCTTCCATGTCGTCCCATAGAACTTATTCTCTAATGGTATGACCAGTGACCACACTGTCAATACTTAGATCATGTGAAAGGAAGCAATTACTTGGTTGGAAACCCATTCTATTTATGTTCCTATACATTGGTCTACCATACCTAATGATCTTATTGTAACTACTTGACTATGTACCAGTCAGCAGAAAACAAGATGTGAGTCTTAAAGGGTTTGTACCAAATTTAGATGAGGAGATAGGGGATAATCATCTGATTGGTGGTTGTCCAAACACTGGAACCCCATTGATCCTAAGAACAGGGATAAGATTCTGATCAGTGGAATCACACTGCTTGAACTTCCACCGATTCCTAATTCCTCTGAACGAATTTCCATTTCCAGTGGTTGAGAATGAGTTATTCATTCTCTATGGTCCATGTAAAGCTCTTGGCTATCTCCAGAGGTCCCATAGTGAATGAATGAAGTGAAGCATGCATGCTCAACCCCCAGGTCCACTGATCTGAGGGAATCAGGAACCCTTTTCTTGGGATCAGTGGAGGTCCAAACACTTAGACCTCCAGTAACCAGAACCTTTTCCCTATCCCTGTGGATATGTGACCAATTCTGATCTTGATGCACACCCTCTACATTGGCCATACACTTTAGATAGCTGCTGGCTGAATAGTGCTTGCAGACTTCCCAGGAAAGTTAAGCCACCACCAGAGGTGTCTGGGAGCAGTTTATCTTCCTTGACAACAAAAATATCTGGCACCTTGAAATTCAATATACAGGACCCTTCTTTCCTCCAACATTTGCTGTCAGGGGGGTCAGCACAACGCCATACACATTAGATTGTTGGCTGGTCGGATCAAAGTCAATGGGTTTATCCATTAATTTAGAGTGATGTGGGGAATATGTGGCATGATATTGTCAAGCCCACTAGTTGCTACCTAAAGACATTTATTAATGGAATAATAGATTAACTACAGCTAGCAAAAGATATTGTCCCATGGGGTAGCTGACCCTAAAGCTATTGGCCCCAGTACACAGTATAACAGCCCCCCTCCCCCATTGACTAATTGTCATTTCTGTCTTCTTACATAGAATAGAGGCTTTTATGTCCTCTTAGGCACAAGGCCGGATGTGACTGCTACTGGCTACAACCCTGTGAGCTTTTTATACTTTTTACCTAAACCTTTTCCCCTGAAAGCCATTATACAGATATAATTGTGCATTTTCTTTTTACTACATGAAGACATAACATGGAAATATCTATTTTCTGCCATCCTTTATTGTCACCAGTGTTGTGCACTTCTCGCTGTTTGAACCTCATTAATTTATTCCATCTAATACTTTAGTAAGATACTATTTCGAGACCTTGTCAAAACAGCACCACAGAATAATTATGCCGTGGAAGTCATTAGTGAATGCAATGGTAATCATAACATCAGTTTAAAATTGCTCATTTTCATTTTATTCCTATTGTACGAAGTGGTATAGAAAAAAAAAATCTAGGGAGGCTAATTATATAAGGAATACACACCATGCATGCGGAGGATGTGAAGGCTTGTGTTGAAAATAGCAAAAATGATAACTTTTGCATGATATTCATATGCAGAACGATGGGATTTACACAAAGGGTCATTTGGGCAAAGTTATAGGAAATTATGCATATATATACACCGGTAATTGAGTGATACAATACAAAGCGGGATGGAATACGGAATATACAAGACGGTATTACATTGTGGCGATTACGATCTGGCATGTCGACCCTGGTGGATGTACTACCACCATTATCCTCCGACTGTACTGTACGTGACTCCAGTAGGAACAATTAATCCTACAGTATAAACTTAATTTCCATGGCATAAGGTGGAAAAAGTAAAAAAAAAATGCAAAAAAAAAAAAAATCTTGTCTTGTTCTAGGATATAAATAGAAGTTTAAGCCTGGTGATGTCTGCATGCTTGATTTGGAAACGCTTGCATTGCAAATTTGGCCTCATTATATGGTGTGAAATTTATCATTATTATGGAAGGAGAAGTAGAAACCTTATGCAGGGGCTTTTCTTGACAGATTTAGGACACATAACATTTTTCACACAAAGGGCATTTATTAATTTTAAAGCAGCAGCAGCCGTGTTCTGGGAAATGAACGGTACAGAGCATTTCTGTGTATATTTCGAGCTCATAGAGTTCCCCTTTCTTGCTTTAATCATGGTTTCGTACCTGGGATCATCACACGCAGGGGATCATTCACATTACACATAGGGCTCTACATTTTAGGAACAGCAAAGCCGGGAAGCTCCTTTGATATAGCGTTTGCCAAGTCACGAAACGCAGCTCGTCTCGTTGTTTCAGTGCAAAATACATAAAACATGAACCAATTCCAATAGACTCAATGAATAAAGATTGGAAATATCAAATGTCCTAGTATTGAGTCTGGGAAAATCTTTGTAAACTAAAAGATGCAAATGAAGCCCAAGAACGTCCACTGCAGACATACAGGGGATGGATTTACTCACCTATGAGGGTGAAAGGGAGGGGAAATATGGCTCCTTACGTTTTAACCATTGATGAGACATTGAATGCATTTTGCAATCCCTACAGTATGTACTGTATGTATCATTGGCCATGAACAACCCCCCCTAATCCATACAGTGGTTGTCCCTGAGATTATCTTCATGGATTCTGACCAGTTGATTACATGGTGTCAACATGCAGTACTTCATGGCACTGTACAGAGCTCGTCATCACTCACATCATCAGTCCTTCTGAGCTCAGACACACACAAACACAATTCCTATGAAGCCAATAAAACTACCAAGACCCCAGTGCTGCAAGACAACAGTGCTAACCAAAGTCACCAAAGTCACCAGCTGAATATTAGGAAATTAGAGCTCCTATGTGCACCCCTAGGCTGTCATAGGTGCCCTAAATATTGTCATATGTGTTCCTCAAACGGAGTCTATTACCAGGAAATCCATATGGAAATGGGCACTTAAAGAGGTTCTGTAGTTCTTTAAAACTGATGATCTATCCTCTGGATAGATCATCAGTATCTGATCGGTGGGGGTCCGACACCCGGGACCCCCCGCCGATAAGCTGTTTGAGAAGGCAGCGGCACTGCAGGAGCGCCGCGACCTTCTCTGTGTTTACCGCAGGCCCAGTGACGTCACGACTAGTATCACTGGCCTGGGCGGAGCTAAGCTCCATTCAAATGAACAGAGCTTAGCCCCGCCCAGGCCAGTGAAACTAGTCGTGACGTCACTGGGCCTGAGGAAAACACAGATCGGCGGGGGTCCTGGGTGTCGGACCGCCGCCGATCAGATGCTGATAATCTATCCAGGGGATAGATCATCAGTTTTACAGAACTGTAGAACCCCTTTAAGTCCACAAGGGCAGTCCAAGCCTCTAAATACATCCTTGCTCTTCCTGCTTCCTTTGTCAGCCCTTCCCTCTCTTTCTTGATGGCAGGGCCAGGTGAGATGAACAGGCGGAAACTTGGTCCTGTCAATCAAAAAGTAGAAGCTGGCCGGGCAGTCAAGAAGGAGAGGGAGGAGCTGACAGAGGAAGCAGAAGGGGCAAGGATGCACAAAATCGACTTGGGCCCACCCTGGGTGTACTTTACTGCTCATTTGCATATAGATGGGGTTTCAACTCTGCCTGTAGTGCAGATGTGACTTTTTGGAAGATCTGTAAAAGGCGCAAATGATAAATGAGGTTGAAGAATGACTTATGAAGAAAAATTCACCTCAAACCAACTTCACTTTTGAACGTGGCACAAGAGGCTAAATGTTAAGGGATTTGGAGCAATTACTTGGATGAGACAAAAGATGTGACAAATTTACACCATAAAAAAGGCGCACGGAAACTGATAAATGTCCCCTAGATGTTTGAGCCACCACTTGATCCACCACATGTCTACACATTCATCACTTACATTAAATAATGATCTGACCTTTCGGCACTGACTGTGGTATGAAACGTGGCTCTAGGCTTTAGATAATAGAAGGTTACCCTAGTGGCCTCATTAGCCAACACATAAAGGAGTTTTCTGGTTTAGAAAATCCATTTTCAAATATCCTATTCGAGAATATCAGATGGTGGTCATCAATTTTTGTTATTTTATTGACATGGTGCCAACAGATTCCACAGTACTGTACAGAGAAGTCATCACTCATACTGGCCATTGTTACCATTTGAGTTCACTAATTCCACCTATTAGTATAGTTTTTGGAGCATGGGAGTAAATTTGAGTAACTGGAAGAAACCCAGACAAACATGGGAAGAATATAAGGACTCCATGAAGATGTTGCTCTTCTTGTATTCAAACCCAGTTTCCCAGTGCTGCAAGGCAACAGTGCTAATCACTGAGCCACCATGCCTGCTTAACATTTGTAGTGTTGGTCGTGACCCCCATTTCTTAGTTAGAGCAGGTACTGGGCTACAAAGAGCATTACTTGCTTTGAAGGACCAAACTATCCATACAGTACATGGTCAGTTCATCAATTTCAGTAATTCTGCATTACTCCTCTAGTAGTAATGCAGGAAAATGGAAAACTTTCTGCCTGGCTCCTTCACAGATTGATCGCAAGGGTTCCAGCAACATGAATCTCAGTGATCAGCTTAGGTTTGAGCAAAGCTTTTGACAAGAAAAGTGTTGACCAAAGTGGAAAACCCTTTTGATCCCTTCAGGACATCTGTCCCACATGTATGGTGAAAGTCTGTTCTTTAAAATGAAGTCCGCTCCTGACAACAGCAAGTACCATAGCCTGTGTTATATAGCAGTCACCAGGGACTAATGTCTGTGACTGGCAGTAACGCTTATCACAGACATTTAACCCCTCAGATGGGTCAATTGTGACAAAAAATCTGAAGTGGCTTTCAGGGAGTTGTTACTAGTCTCTGTCCCTCTGAAGGATCTGAGGCTACCAGAGCAGTAGTTACTATAGAGGCTTGCAGGTGATGGGAATCCATAGAAATATAGCGCAAATCTCATAGACCGCAAATCTCATAGACCGCAAATTCATTGCAGTCTGTGAGACAAGAAATCTAATAACCATTTGTTAAAGTCCTCTAAGAGGGACTTAAATAATGTGTAAAAAAACAGTAGAAAATGAGTTAAAAAATATGAAAAAAAACATAAAAATTCAAATCACTTTCCCCATAAATATAAAGACAAATGAACAATAAAAAGATAAAAAATCATTGGCATTGTATTTTCATCAATGGAGTCATATACACTCCACATTTTTTTTTAAACCGGACCTTTCACCACTCCTGACATGCCTGTTTTAATAGATTCATGCATTCCCCATGTAATAACAATTCTGGAACATCTATTCTTATGTCTCTATGTTGTGTCATTCCTTTATTATTTCTACTAGAAGTTATGAATGAATTGCTAGCAGTCTGCAGTAAGGGTACGGAGGGGTGGTAACCAGTTGGGGGTGTGTACCTGCACAGACTGACAATGGCAGCACTGATTGGATAGACTGAGTCTGTATAGGTACACACCCCCAACTGGTTACCACCCCTTTGTACTTTACTGCAGACTGCTAGCAACTCAGTTATAACTTCTAGAAGGAATAATAAAGGAATGGTACAACATAGAGCCATAAGAATAGATGCTCCAGAATTGTTATTACAAGGGGAATGCATGGAGCTATTAAAACAGGTCTGTCAGGAGCGGTGAAAGGTCCACTTTCACCGCTCCTTACACAGAGAATGAAGGTAACAGGATTGTGTTGTTTTTTTTTTCCAATTCCACTCCAATTGGATTTTTTCAGCTTCTCATCACATTGTATGCAATATTAAATGGCGCCAGTAGAACGTTCAATTTTTCCCTTAAAAAAACAAGACCATCATATGGCTATGTGGATGGAAAAGTAAAAAAGTTATGGTTCCTATAATGCAGGAAATAAAAATGAAAATGCAAAACCCCCTGAAACTATGACACAATGCAAGCTGCCAATACGCATTCCATTTCTACTTGAAACAATTGAACAATACAGACCATACATTGTCTTCTCGAAATGTCTGATCACCTCAGTCGAATCCCCAAATTCTTCTATCCTGCTGCTGAAGTCTGTACATTAGTGTCTTCCATCCCCCATACGGTAATGAAATCTGAAAGCTGCAGTTAACATTCAGCAATCTCATTACCCATTTACTATAAATCTTCCAAAGCATCACTGTGTTTTGACAGCTAACCACAAGAAGAGGAAGCAATAAGCATATCCAAGCAGTTTTTATGAATGCAAATTTCCTAAGGACGAAAAATGTAAATGATTCGGAAAACCCTCAACTATATGCTGCATCGCAGCAGCTGGAAAGTGATATGTTCAAAACCCCGTCAGGTGCTAAAGGCGACCTGTACCATTTCGGATGGCAATTACCGTGTATGCTCTCAATATGGCAATGTTTGTGTACACAAATGACAGGAAAGCTCAGTGATCTCCCAGCTTGTCGGATTAGTGGGAATAAGTAACCCTTTCCTGGTGACCTCCATGGAGAGCATTTTACTCCCAAGATAATTACAGGTACAATTATCCGGGTATGTCAGCCCCGGGGGAAATCAAACCCAGGACCAATCACACAGGTCCCATTAGTAAATATAAAGAAGAAATGCAATTAGTCGGGCCTTCCAATTGGATCATCATTTAGATGACCCCAGGGGGGATACTAACAAGTAGAGAGATTTTAGGGTTCAGCTAATATTTGAACAACATAATGAATCTGTACAAGCATATTAATGTATTACAGAACATGGCAGACTGTAATAATGATGGTGACAGAACGTCAAGGTGACTCAGTACTTAATAATGTATCATGGGGACTACATTATTCCATGTAATACACACAGTGACTGCTGCAGAAATTCTTTTTTAAATGGCATCTGTCAGTAGTTTTGTACCTATGACACTGGCTGATCTGTTACATGTGCGCTTGACAGCGGAAGGCATCTGTGTTGGTCCCATGTTCATATGTGTCCACATTGCTAAGAAAAATGATGTTTCAATATATGCAAATGAGTCTCTAGGAACAACGGGGGCGTTGCCATTACACCTGGAGGCTCTGCTCTTTCTACAACTGCCGAGCCCTCTCCACTGTGATTGACAGGACCAGGCTATGAAAACTTTGTCACAATCAAAGTGGAGAGGGTGTGGCAGTTGCAGAGAGAGCAGAGCCTCTAAGTGTAACGGCAACGCCCCCATTGCTCCTAGAGGCTAATTTGCATATATTAAAACATAATCTTTCTCAGCAATGTGGACACATATGAACATGGGACCAACACAGATGTCTTCAGCTGCCAAGTGCACATGTAACAGGTCAGCCAGTGTCATAGGGACAAAACTGCTGACAGATGTTCTTTATAAAACAAGCAGAAGCATCCTGTCCACCACTGAATGATTTTCATAAAGAAGGTCTGCAGCAGCTGTATTTGTAATGCTATTATGGGGCAACTGAGACAGGGAAGTGTACTGCAGCTGCTGAAGAACCTCTTTTTAAAGAAAGAGGGAGCAGTTCATGTCCGTGAATCACTGCTTGACCTAGAAGAAGGAGCTTTCTACAAAAGTAATGTGTGAAGAGGAAGAGATAAGCGGTGCCTTGTGGCACAGTCTTTGTTCAGATGAACTTGAAGAAGTTAAAATATAGAGACATGGCCATGTACAATTCCTCTTCAGCATCGGACTCAACAGAACCAGAATATTTCAATTTGGGATTTATATATTTTTGTAAACTCTTCTATTCACTGATGAACCAGAAAAATTGACTAGTCATAGTCCCACTGCTATATTCACTCTCTTGTCCGGCCAGGGCTCCACAAATACAGGCGGTCATGTTCATATATATATATATACACATCACAGGAGGCACTGGACTGGCACCATTCAATAGATGAATTGCACTGTACAGAACAAGGCACCGTGTACTGCTAGCAGCTACATAATGTGAACACCACAGTGGATATTTTTAAATTCATATCCCCGAAGAAACATGAACTGTACGTGTAATTATATAATCTTTGAGACCCCTCCGCTCTATATCCACCAAGCATACGCCAACAGCAAAGGGACACGGCCCAATCTTGTTAGCAGCACAGCTGATTTATTGTATTCGATTTAGCCAGAACACCAGGGCTGGAAACGAGAAGTATCACTGGGCGAGTTTGGAAAATAGCCACTTATATGCAATTCAGCCCTTCAGACAACATAGTTTACAGATGTCTCCTCTGAATTTACTTATAAATAATCTTCCCTGGAAAGTAGACCTCACTGCTCACATACACTGGATGTAAGGCTTCAGGGAGGAAATCAGAAATCAGCTTTTACTATAATAGTTTCTGGTCAAGTGTTTGTTTTTGTTATTTATTTATTTATTTATTTATTTATTTTTGTAAAGCAAGATAATAGAAAATTACAATAAAACATAAATAGTCATGTAATTGCTCAGTATTAGATGGAAATATATTACTTGTATTATACTGTATGTTATTATTTACATTGTGCATAATGAATATCTATCTATCTATCTATCTATCTATCTATCTATCTTCTATTATCTATCTATCTATCTATCTATCTACCTATCTATTATCTATCTATCTATCTATCTATCTATCTATCTCACATATTTTAGTGTTCCGTATCTGTAGGCATAACATGCAGCCATAAAACCGAGTAATGTTTCATACATGATGAACTCCAGCCAAAACAACATCCGTTGCTTCTATCTGTGGATGTCTGTGAGCCATCTATCATTGTTATACTTCAGGTCTTATTAATAGCAGCTCTGAGCACAAGTTCTGCACATAACATTGTATAATTTATTACTTCAGCATGTAATTAATCTTACTGAGCTTTACATCAAAGGTTATAATACATGAATGCAACAGCACCTCAGGGTGACATGGCAGAAATCTAAAAACATCTATAGTACAAAAGAGGAAGTTGAAACTAAGACCAGATATAAGACATAATAATCTCATCTCTTCTTATCCACTCTAGTTTTGGCCTTGTTCATATTTTATGTTTCTCCCTCCAGATTCCACTGCAGCATCCTGGGGTATACACTGGTGGAGAGCACTGTTTTGCACTGGTTGGTTTTGAGGGTAGTGACTGTTTTCCTGTAATACTTCTGCCGTCTAGGGATTAGGGATTAATATGCAATATTTTTGGCTTGATGAAAGGATTCATACTGACTGATGGTTGCATATAGTGCTGAGCGAAGTTTACAAAAATTTGATTTAGCTGCTTTGCCGAATTTGACAAAGAAATTTGCTTTGTGATGAATTACTTTGTTACAAAGTGCATTTCTTTGTATGTAGTAGGCGTACTGATGGGTAACGGCGATTGCTCCACTCCCCCCGTCCTTGAACCCCTTAGATGCTGCATTCATCACTGATCGCTGCATCTGAGATTAAAAATTAGGGCTTTCAGGATTTAATCAGTTTAAAAAAATACTCACCTTATGCATTTGAGTGCGAAGAGGTCACCGCTGCCATCTTGATTGAAGATCCCACACAAAATATTGCAGGGTGCTTGATGACATCATCACGCTGGCCGTCGTGGCAACGTCATACGTCACCACTCACAAGATTTTGCACTGGATCTTCAATCAAGATGCTCACAGCGTCCTCTTCGAGCTCAAATGGATAAGGTGACTATTATTTTTTTTGTTTTTACCGCCATTTCAGGGAAAATCGATTCATTACCAAGAATCATGAGGAAATCCTGAGTCACGTCGAATCAACTTTTCCCTGAAATTCGGATCAAAATCCACTTCGGATACTTCGATGTTTGTTTTTTTCTTATTTCTTTGTCCTGCTCACTGAGAAGGCCGCACATGCTCAGTTTCATCCTTCACCTGCCTCCTGAGTTGTGATAGGGAGAGCTGAGACACGCCCCCTTAGCTGCGGCAGAAAAGACACTCCCCTTGAGCTGTGATAGGGAGAGCATGGACACACACCCTTAGCTGCGGCAGAAAAGACACTCCCCTTGAGCTGTCAGTTTAATATAGAATGAATGTGGAGATCTCTGGATCCATGTGAGATACAGGGCTGGGTCTAGCTTTGTTAGAAAGAGATTGTCATGTACTATATGATTTTTTTTATGATTATTTAATGATAATTTTTTACGTTTAGTCATGGGATAATCCCTTTAAGTGTTTTTGTAATATACTTTTTTAGTCAAAAGTGTTTCTTTGTACTAGAAAATAGTGTGTAAAAAGTCTTCTTAGCAAAACTCTAATGAGAGTCTATCTTCTGTCTTCAGCATCTACTGAGTGCTGAAGACGTTTATGTTTAACATACAGAGGCTTCCAGCCTGCCCCTTGTCACTACCCCATTCCCTGACTATGGACAGGTGTCCTATAACTGCCCATCACCCTGCCTATCTGACACACAGGCCTCTTCAGTGGTCAGTAGAACGTCAAAGCCTGAAGACAGACTCTCCTTAGTAATGTCCAGCTAATGTTTTACTAAGAAGACTCTTTACACCGTTTTCTAATACAAAGAAACATCTTTCCCTAAATAAGTACCGTATTTTTCGCTTTATAAGACGCACTCCCCCCCCCCAAAAGTAGGGGAAAATTGCCCTGCGTCTTATAAAGCGAATGCAAGTGAGCGCTTCCATTATGGAAGCGCTCACTTGTATGTATTAGGTGCCGGAACCCCCATCAGACCTCAGATCAGCCCACCCAGCCCCATAAAGATAAAATAAAAAACTTTCTCACCTCTCCTGTGCTGCGGCTCCTCCCGGGTCCGGCGCTCCTCTGTCTTTTCCTCCAGGCTCTGCACTGTCCTGACCGCGGACAGCGTCAGGACATAGTGCGCGCACTATGACCTGACGCTGCACGCAGTCAGGTGACAGCGCCGGTCGGAGAAGACAGAGGAGCGCCGGACCCGGGAGCCATGGCGCAGTAGAGGTGAGAAAGTTTTTTATTTTATCTTTATGGGACTGGGTGGGCTGATCTGAGGTATGATGGGGGCACAGTGGGCTTATATGGCGGCATAGTGTGCTGACCTGAGGTCTGATGGTGGCACAGTGTGCTGATATGGGGGCATAGTGGGCTGATCTGAGGTCTGATGGGGACACAGTGGGCTGATATGGGGGCATAGTGGGCTGATCGGAGGTCTGATGGGGGCAGAGTGGGCTGATCTGAGGTCTGATGGGGGCACAGTGGGCTGATATGGTGGCATAGTGTGCTGACCTAAGGTCTGATGGGGGCACGGTGGGCTGATATGGTGGCATAGTGGGCTGATCTGAGGTCTGATGGGGACAGAGTGGGCTGATATGGGGCGTAGTGGACTGATCTGAGGTCTGATGGGGGCACAGTGGGCTGATCTGAGGTCTGATGGGGGCACAGTGGGTTGATATGGCGGCATAGTGGGCTGATCTGAGGTCTGATGGGGGCACAGTGGGCTGATCTGAGGTCTAATGGGGGCAGAGTGGGCTGATATGGGGGCACAGTGGGGTGATATGGGGGCTGATCTGAGGTCTGATGGGGGCACAGTGGGCTGATATGGGGGCTGATGGGGGTCTGACATGGAGGGCTGATATGGGGGTCTGATGTGATGTCCTGAAATTTATGGGGGGTCTGATATGAGGTGTGATGAAAAATATTTTTTTCTTATTTTCCTATTCTAAAATCTGGGTGCGTCTTATCATCCGGTGCGTCTTATAAAGCGAAAAATACAGTATATTACAAAATGTTTAACATTCCTGTTACTACATATTATTACAAATATATGTCTAATGACAGTTACATCTCAACTACAGTATATGTTTTGTAAATGGCGGTTTTCAGGCACTACTATTTTTGCCTAAAAAAAAACCTGACAAACTTGGCACCTGTGTAAATAAAGACTTAATGAACCAATGTTTCTAATTTTATATTTTTATTATGAAAACATCATGTAAAAATTTGTGTAAAGTAAACATAACGCCTGTTCCCCTAGGCCCGAGCAATCGCAGTACTTTCCGTCCTTGTAAAGTCACAACTGAACAGTTTAGTCTCCCTGCAATCTTAAAAACACTTTTCTGCCTTGAAATTAACAAACCACATTTAATGCATCCAACCCTAAGGGTTTTATTTACTAAGATGCTAATTGTAGTGATTTAGGTTCACTCCGTACACATCTCGGCACAAAAGTAGCACATTACGCTTCAGTAAACCTACCCATTAGTGAATCTCCCTCCGTAGGAAGATTAAGGCATAAAAAGAACTTACCCCAGATGAGATCTCAATGGATGTAGAACAGCAAAAAGTGGAAAAAATACACAAAACAACATACAAAAGGGACATAAAGTTTACTCTGTAGTTTGACGATCTGAAAATTAAATTTTCACGATTGCATCCACTTAAATAAATACGGAATGCTGACTGATTGTGCATCAAATTGAATTATACTCCTGCCTAAACAACGTAATTAACTCTTAATGAACTTTTTTTTTTTTTTTTTTTTTACCTCCCAAGAAATTCAATACATCTGATCTTTTGGGTTTATGCTAATACAGTGTTCATTAAAATGATAGTTAAAACTCATTAACATGCACGCTGAGAGGTAACGGCTTCATTACCGCAATATCTTATAAAACAAAAAAAAAATTGGTTATATTATCATTTAAGTGCTTCTGAAATGGAATACATTTGCATGGTGATCAGATTTACTAGAAAGGATAATCCATAATGAGAAAGCATGGTAATTAAAAATAAATTTACCATAAATAATTTCCATGCCATTGATATCGATTATGATTTTCAAGTTTGGTACCCAAGTCCCAGAACAAAAATCGGGGGAGTGTCTGTTGTCTTAATGGCGTCCTGTCCCATCTGGCTCGCCAGAACTGTATGGAAGGTAGCGGGCGGAAGATATTAGCATGTTGTGCGTAACACGCCCCCTTAATATTTTGCAAACATTCCATTTGGCAGACGCCCAACGCTGTTTCCATGGAAACAGCAGGCAGGCGTAGCAAGCATGACATGCAGTGAAATGATATACGGTCTATAATATGAACACTGGAATTCCAAAAAAAAAAAAACCATAAAAAAATAAATAAATAAGACGCCTAGGTCTTCCTCTTCTATCAATTTATTGAAAAATTATCAAAAATGGAACTGGTTTAACATTGCGGCTCCCAATTCCTAAATGGCAAATCTGCCAAGTAATGTAGTAATATAGGGCAGGAGATGACCATGGTTGACCCTTTGCTGAATATCTGATATTCTAGGCAGGTTAGGCTTTCCAAGAATGGATTATTGTCAAAATCTTACTTTTCCATGTGCAGCTACCTCTCCATTCCCCAGCTCGATGTGGCAGCTGAAGAGATAAGTAAGGGTGGGGGACACAGACTTTCTAGACATGAGTGCCCAAAAGTGTGACCACATCTGTCAGACATTTATGGCATATCCGGTAGATATGATGGGGATGTCCCTAAGACTTCTGTTGACATGGTTTTCACTTAGGTTACTTTCACACTAGCGTTTTTGCTGGATTCGGCAGGGTTCAGCAAAAACTCTTCCATTACTGATAATACAACCTCCTGCATCCATTATGAATGGATCCGGTTGTATTATCAGTAACATAGCCAAGACGGATCCGACATGAACTCCATTGAAAGTCAATGGGGGACGGATCTGTTTTCTATTGTGTCAGATTGTGTCAGAGAAAACGGATCCATCCCCATTGACTTGCATTGGGGGTCATGAAAGATCCATCTTGCTCCTCATCTCAGGACGGAAAGCAAACCGCAGGATGCTGCTCTCCAGTATGAAAACAGAACAGAATGCATTTTGGTGCACTCCGTTCTGTTCAGTTACGTCTTGTCCCCATTGACTATGAATTATTTTTTACGGTATTGAGAGCCCATGAAGGATCTCAATATCGGAAAATATTAACGCTAATGTGAAAGTAGCCTAACCTTAAATCTATCCTTTGTGTTCAGGAGACCTGATGCATGCCATTCATTTACAAGCTCTAAGCACATACATGGTCTTCTCATGGAGGCAGATGTCCCAGAATAGGGGTCAGGAATGGCTCTGGATTGGAACTCCCATCAAAGCATCACATTACAGATGTGCAGACTCCTTTGGTAATCAAAATGTGATGTACTGAACTGATACAAATCTCAAGTATTTTCTTATCTTTTATTATTTATCAATAAAGTAAACTTTTCATTTGATGTTTTTTTTCTAAAACGAGACACATAAGTCCTCATGTATGAATATGTCCTTCTGCTCAGCATAATCCATGTGTTTTACAGGAGACGTGTAGGGGCAGATAATCCGAATCACTTGTGAACAGAACTGATTAGAGCTCAATATCAAACATCTAAACAACATGTCTGCATACATACCCTGCAGAGCATAGTTAGCGCAGACAAGAACCTGTCCAGCCCCTGATGTCTTTAATTGACCCCGTAGAGAGTGCTGTTCAAGCAGTGTTAATGGCTCCTGCTGTCTGCTAACACATGCTAGGCCTGCAGAACGCAGGACATTCAACTAAAAGATCTAATAAGCAAATGTAATCTTGTCTCGCTGGGAGTGTTAGTAAGAGCCTAGGACTATCCTGAAAACAGCAATACCAACAAGAATTGAATATTGTTCAATAAGCATTAGTGTATACAGTAAGTCTGCAAAAGAGGAAATCCTCTACTGGGGGCTTTTATAACTATTGCATTTTGATGGCCACTTGACTTCTCTTCATATTACTCACCATTGAGCAACATCACTTCCATACATAATCATGATATCTCCTCCTAAAAATATGCCGAGCTTTAAGGCAGGGGTGCACAACCTTTTCTGGTTGGGGGCCACATTGTCAGCCTGAACCAATTCAAAGGGCTGAAAATAAAACTTAAAGGGGTATTACCAACTGAAATACTATATTTATGGCATATTGAACATACAGTATATATCATGAATGTCTAGTTACATTTCTAGGACTCCCATCTAATGGGAGAATACATGAAAGGTACATGTGAGCAGCCACAAGGCATAGACATACATGTCTGTCACCAGATGGTTGGGGGCCACTCAGAATGGTATCAATGGTAGCACCCATGCTTTAAGATGTCTAGTATCCCTCTTATTATACTATTACATATCACCCCATCACGTGTTCTGTTTGTTTTCTAATCTTCAACATGAGTTTTAATTGTTCGAGTAAATATCTGTAACAGTCTCTGCTCCAGAAGTCAGGCAAACAAGTAGGAAAGGGTGCAGCATGACAAGTTCTCCTGGTCTGGAGCAGAGAAACAGCATTAAGCTTGGATTGAGAGTCAATTAGTGGGTTTGTGTTCTGTTTCAATCCTGTTCTAGGATTGTTGTTTGCCAGTTATTGCATATGTTGCCTGGTTCCTGTGTGTTTGCTAGTTCTCTGTGCATATAGTGCATATTCTTGTGTTTGTGACCCGGGTTGTTTAACTGAATTATCCTTTGCCTACTCCTGTGTTTGACCTGATACTGGTCAGTGACTATTCTGCTGCCTTGTGTCGCTGTATCTTTTGACAATCTTGTTTCTTACACTGCTATTGGATGCCGTTTTGGCCTTGACTTTTGACCACTCTTGACTTGACTCTGCTCAATCTGCCAGCAGCTACCAGGAAATGCAAGACAGATTCTTTCCACCCACAGGGACATCTCAGGGTAACCCACTTTGGTTTCCGTTATTGGGATTACTTTTATCCGCAGTAGGTAGGACCCCTGTAATGACAGCGTTGTTGTAGAGCTAGTTCACCAGCTCTTGCAGAACTGTCCAGCTGGCACCAATTCTGGCAGTGGATGCGCAGCTTGCTGGGCAGGTTATTTACCACCAGTTCTGAAAAAAGACCCTCTCTACTTCACTGTAGGGTGGAAAACTGAAAGAACACCACCTACCGGAACCTCCAGTAATCTGAGGAGCAAATGTTTGATTTTCCTGCAGTGCCACCGCAGGGAAAAAGAAGCAATACATGGTACAGCTTGAAATCACTGTAATGCACAGATGTGTTGAGTCCTCCGGAGAGAGATGCTTCTTGCAGCAGCTCTCCACTCCATCTAATTAATGGAGGTCTTTAATGAGAAAATATTATAGGGGGATTTAAAATGAGCTTTGTAATCCAGACAACACTCTGAATAAAACAATAGCATATGCCCTTTTTTCAGATATACCATATACTGCTGCCCACTAGAGATGACCAAATAGATTCTGAAATTTGACTGGATTTTTTTTTTAAATTCAGATTTGTTAGAATCAGAATGTTATGTGATTTGATTCAGGAGAACTGAGACTTTCCAGCCAATTAGAGAACTTTTGATTGATTACTGTGTGCATATAAGTGTGACGCTCTGCCTGGAAGTCATGTCGTGTGGGGGTGCATCCCTCATGTTGCCGCCTATACTCAGGTGATACTTTTTTACAATTAAGATGAGCCTCTTTGTGATTGGTGTTGGCGGGTTTATTAGGCATGATTCACAATGATGATGTCACCTCCAGACGAAGGTACGCCGAAACGCGCTTTGGGGTCACACCCACCATTGACCACAATTGCAAACGGGTGAGTTTGAATATTGGTATTAGTTTTTTATACTCTGGTCTGGACACAGTTATTACTATTTATTCCTGGCACTATTTGTAGCTATGTTGTTTACAAGGTACTATCCCAGTGGGTGTAGTCCAGGCCATACATTATTATATACACACCTTTCCATATTCACCCCCATTTGAAAATGATGTGATCTCTGGAGGATGCTTTTTCTGCCACCTGTCCTTGCATTATGTGATTTTTAATAAAAACTTTTATGATATTTGTATACACAATAAAGCTTTATGATATTTTATGGGTACTTTTTTGGGCTCGTTTCTTCTTTGTAGGTTGTTTGCAGTTTTTGAGCTGGTACTTTGGTTACCATAATAGATGCAGGTAGTGCTCAAGCACAGTGTACTGTACACCCGTGATTTAGGTGTTATTAGTGTTTGGCCTGTTTTTTGTTTTTTTTTGTTGTTTATGCACTTTTGATTCTGGTAGAATTTATTCAGACTTGGATCAAATTGGACGGGTGGTTCAGTCGAACTGGGCCGGAATAAGATTTTTAAAAGTTAGCTAATTTCTACTGCGTACGTATGAGCATATTTACATTTAGCCCACTACATTATGAAGTGTTTCACCTGGAATTCCTTATAGTTGTAATAAAAAGCAAAAGCAATATCCTATTTTCTCCAGCGTTATTAACTAACATTCACCTTGGCTTTTAGCTTTCCCCGGGTGGCGCCACCACGATACCAATTTTACACGCTTCCCCTGAACCATCTCGATGAAACGACGTCCACCATGATATTTCCAAGAATTTCCTGTGAAGCTCCTATGGTTTTAATGCTCACTGTGATACTAAATGCTAAATTAATATGCTTAATGATTATCTTACTTTCAAGCTTCAAATCAGCTTACTTGGTTTGTTGGTGATTTTACATATCCCATATTCACCTGCAAGTGATCACCGGGGACCTGGCGTGCTGTTTGCTTTTCATTACGTTCTCCGCAGGAAGTGAATGTATTCATCATACAATGCAATTTTCCATCATTGCGAGAGATATTCATTAAACAGACCGGCAATATAATGAGTACTGTACTCCCATTACTGGACATTAAACAGTGGGAACACCTGATTGCAAAAGCTATTTTTTTTTGCTGGCTTCTATATTATTATTATACAGCACACTGCGGTGGATTTCTATGCAAAGCGTCTCACTGTATATAATTTACATACATCTTTTCCCTTATACAATATGCTGTACGCCTTGGTACAATCAGTCTTATGTTGTACTAAGATTTGTATGTTAATAAACCTGAATAGTCAGCAGTGTCATACAGGAATATCAATAGGAGAGGTACTCCATAGATTCCTTACTAAGGGCTCATGCATTCAAGAATATTATGAATCTCTTCAAATTTTGAGTTGTATTGAGCTGTAGTACAGCGCACACGGAATTCTTTGTAAATGCCTACATACAGATTATAATAGAAATACTATTCTGAACGTGTGTTATCTAAATGTGACTACTGATCCCCTTTATGTTGTGTTTTATAAACAGATGTAGTAGTGCTGAATAGTGCAATTGTCATTTCAGGTGATTTTCAGAAAAATAAACTGTCATGGGTGATGAATATGAGTATTTATGACCACTACATGACCATATTCTGCATTAAAGGGGTTGTGCCCTTGTGGGCAGACCTGCTTCCCAGTGCTGGTTCTGTCTTGCTTTTTCTGGTCCTGACTGCTCCACTGTGCTCCCAAGATGTAAACTCCAATTTTGAAGCCTGCATCCATTCACAGTGACCTGCTCCCCTTGCGTCATCTCAAGTGCTTAAATTCCCTCCAGACCTCTTTAATCACCCATTTTTGCATTCTTCAAGCTCCATCTCAAATAATTAGTTTTTACTAAGCTCAGCTCTAGACTGGGTAAAGACTAGATGCTCTGATGTCTCCTATACACAGCACATAGGGGGAATCCACCTCCAGAGACAGCACTAGTGTGGAGGATATTATACAGCAGTACTGAACAGTGTAAATGTGGATCCAGAAATGGGGTGGAATACTGAAATCAACACTGTTTCTGTCTGTTTGACTCTATCTTATACACTGCATCAGTAGAAGCTATAACTTGATCCCTCCAAAAACGTATAATCCATCTTCATCTCTGTGTTTCTCAAAATCTCTTTTAACAGCAAATTGAAAGATATGCTTTAAGTCCTCAAGGCTGCATTTTTTAGACAGAAATGTAAGTAGACTCACTTATAATATATTGAGGTTTTAACAATGAAAAAGGAATTTGGATAAGCTCACCTCCATATAGGTATGATGTACGTGATCTCCACCTCTCAAAACCTCAACCTGGGCCACCCCAGCCCAGGTTGAGGTTTTGAAAGATTTGTGCTAAATCACAAACTCAGCTGTATTTGTGACAAAACTTCTTCTGTTTCTGATGATTTCTGACAAATTCATCTCTGCTAAACCTATTACCAAACTGAAATTCCAATAGTCTAGAAAAATTATAAAATCTACGTGCAGGTTCTGAAGTGCAGTATTTATAAATTGGATCATTTGGAGTATGCACACCCAAAGGATATCCCATCCCAAATATGAATGAGTGGTGAGAACCTATGTTGGAATCTCCACCCCAAAGGTGGGAACCTGTACTGGAATCTCCACCCAAAAGTGAGAACCTGTGCTGGAATCTCCACCCCAAAGGTGAGAACCTGTGCTGGAATCTCCACCCCAAAGGTGAGAACCTGTGCTGGAATCTCCACCTCAAAGGTGAGAACCGGTGCTTGACATCTCCACCCCAAAAGTGAGAACCTATGCTGGAATCCGCACCCCAAAGGTAAGAACCTGGACTGGAATCTCCACCCCAAAGGTGAGAACCTGTGCTGGAATCTTCACCCCAAAGGTGAGAACCTGTGCTGGAATCTCCACCTCAAAGGTGAGAACCTGTGCTGGAATCTCCACCTCAAAGGTGAGAACCGGTGCTTGACATCTCCACCCCAAAAGTGAGAACCTATGCTGGAATCCCCACCCCAAAGGTGAGAACTTGTGCTGGAATCTCCACTGCAAAGGTGATAACTTGTGCTGGAATCTCCAACCCAAAGGTGAGAACTTGTGCTGGAATCTTCACCCCAAAGCTGAGAACCTGCGCTGGAATCTCCACCTCAAAGGTGAGAAGCTGTGCTGGAATCTCTACCCCAAAGGTTGAAGAAATAGATTCAAGGATCCTTGAAATGGGATAGAGGGCAAACAAGCTCTAGATTATCATTCCCTTAGTAGTTAGGGGTGCATTGGTGTTAACCAGTACAAGAAGTGGTCCAACTCTCCTTTGGGACCCTCTCACCTCTATATTGTCCCTAGTCAAAGCCACAATCTGCATAATGTGTTTTAAAAGGCAGAGAATCCGTGTTGTATGATAATCCAAGCTTATTGCTCAACAACTTAACCTTCCATTAACCTAAATAGAAACATAATTTAGGTGATTAAAATCTCTGCTTTCAGAAGGTGAATGGGTCACACTGGGTTTATGTTCATAGCTGCTCCAGAATACCACACTGGAAAAATGACACAATTTGCATTGAGATCTGATTCTGCCTCTGTATATAATTAAAGGGATGATAACTACCGTAAAGAGGGAGAAGAACCTTAAGAAGATACAAACGTTTTCTCCAAGAAGTAGTATCTAATCTTTTTTATGTTACCACGCAATTAATTACACGACTCATGGCTAATTTTCTGCTACATAATTTTGCTACCTATGACAGCTACATAATTGGAAGAACACATTTCTTATTAACATGGAACTCTTAAGAAGTAGCATCAATAATTTTGTGCCAGTCTGTACGGAACTTGGTTAATTAATAGTGAACTGTTTATCCAGGAGAAGCTTCAGAGCGGGCGGTAATGAATTCTTTACTTTGGTGGTACTGGTCTAGAACAAATTACATCTAAAGGTAACAACTTAGTTCCGACTCATTAATCATAACATGTCATGTTCTGCCACTTTGCTCTTTTTAATGCCATTGTTTCATTTTCTTTCACCCTAATTTTACACTTGCATGGACATGGCTCCAGTGAAATCAATTAATCCAAGAAGAGGCAGGTAGGATAATGTGAACTTTTGTGATCAGTTTTGGCTATATGAAAGGAGGTCTAACTGGGGTGAAGATCAGAAGTCTCATGTCATATGGTGGACATACATTTTAAACAATGATGAAACACTCTTTTTAACTCAGAGCAATCTCTCCTCATTCCCCCGTACACAAGAACACTTGGCTTGAGTGAGCATGCATGTGGGGAGAGGAGAGTGAGCCACTGCCAGACACCTATCGCTGGGGGAGATTTAGCAGGCACCCATACATATCAGATAGTTGGTTGGTCCCAGGGGAGGATTGGCCATAGACCCTACAGGGAAATTTCCCAGTGGGCTGATGCCTCAGAGGGCCACCCAAGTCCTCTTCTCTGCTGCAGACCAGGTACATAATGAGCTCTCAGCAGTAATTAACCCTGTGAGAATCAGGTATTCATGTAACCAGCCAGCGACCGCACATGTCCTCCTGAATTCAACTGCTGTGGCCCACACCTCCTAAGCCCCCTGCTCCATAGACAGCTGGAGGAAGAGGACAGAAGATGGCAGCTATTGATGGCCACCACAGAGGGACAGCTTCTGGGGCAGTATATTGTGCCACACTGTGTTATTTGGTTCTGCTGGGATGGTATTCTGCACCATGGTATAGTTAACCCTACCATCTGTTAATTTGGAATTGCCTACAAAATCGGACCACTTTTATGTTTTTTTTTTTCCAGGGCCGCTTTAAGTTTCCAGTCCGGCCCTGGTTGGTTCCATTTAAAATTTGCAGGTTGAGTCGATCTAATGTGTATAAAGAATTGTAGGCTATCAGCTAAACCCACTATTTTAAGAACCAACCATCTAATACAGGGATCTCAAACTCGTGGCCCTCCAGCTGTTGCAAAACTACAACTCCCAGCATGCCCTAATAGCTGTAGGCTCTCCTGGCATGATGGAAGTTGTAGTTCTACAACAGCTGCAGGGCCACGAGTTTGAGATCTCTGATCTAATATGTCTGAGGGGTTTGTGATTCTCTCCCTGTGGTAGGAGTCAGTGAAAGAATGTTTAACATGATGGATTTCAACATGCCCAATCCTTTTGTCCTCAGAAGATGAAAGCCACTGCCAGCGCACAGATTTACTCCCTCTCCACATTGAAAATGATGCATCTTTGACTGAGCTGAGCATGCATGTGTATGGGGAGGTAGATTAGGAAGAATAGCTGAACAAGCCAAACAAATGCAAACCCTTATGCTTACACTAGTATCAATCCTAGGCACAGAACATGACTAACACTATCACATGGCAAATGTCAAAGGTATTTCTAGATCAATGCTAGGTAGATGATTGCCAAAGAGAAGCAGGTGCAGAAGCATTTCATAAGATGTTCTGAGTCTTTACCTTCCATTGTTTGACCCTAATAAATCCAAGTTATTGGAAGGTTCTTGCTTAAAACTGTATAAGTAGTCAGAATATCTGGACCATTCGGTGGATTTCTGGACCATCTGTTTGCTAGAATTTCTATGTCAGGGGTGTACATACAAATTATTCTTTACTTAAATAGTGTGAACTACAATAAATAAGAAATCACATGGACAGCAATAGAAATCAACCCAGAAGGGAAGTGCTAACAGGAAATTTCTATATGCACTGGCTGCTTAGCCCTGAGATTGGTATAGCCCTGCTCAATGAGAAAAAGTTGAGATACAATGGCAACCTGGTTCCTAGCATTGGTCCAGCACTAGGCTACCTGGGATCTGAGATTAGAACAACAATTATATCTATATAGCCAGTAAGGTACATTGGCTCCTGAAATTGGACCACTCATGATATCTATGAAGCTAGTAATTGACTACTTAACTCCTGAAATTAGACCACCAGTGATACCTATGGAGCTATTAATGTACATTGACTACCTGGCTCCCGAGATTGAACCACCAACAATATATATATATGGTGCTACTATGCTACTGTAAGTTGACTACCTGGCTCCTGAAATTGGACCACCGATGATATCTATGGAGCTACTAAGGTACATTGACTACCGGGCTCCTGAGATTGGACCACTGATGATATCAATGGAACTAATAAGGTACAATAAGTACCTGGCTCCTGAGATTGGATCACCAAGGATACCTATGGAGCTAATAAGGTATCTTGACTTCCTGGCTCCTGAAATTGGACCACAAATGATATCTATGGAGCTACTAAGTTACAATAACTACCTGGCTCCTGAGATTGGACCATTAGTGACACCTATGGAGCTAATAGGGTACATTGGCTACTTGGCTCCTGCTATGGGGCCAACTACAGTATGCTGTATGCAGAGCTAGCAGAGTCATCTAGCTCCTGGAATTGTTCATCAATGCTCTATACAAAGCCATGGGCTTTCTGGCTACTGGGATTAGATCACAAATGTTCTATGTGGAGCACATAAGGTATGCTGGCTGTCTCCTGGGATTGGTCCAGCTATGCTCTACATGGAACAGGAAGATATTTTAGGTTTCAGTACTGACGTCTGAATATTAGATATGTCTATCTGATAACTCACTACATAGACTTTGTATCCTTTTCAGGTGGTTCTGCTTTGGATTGACAAGAATAAGGAAACAAATGCAAATGTCAATTCAATTAAAAAGACAAAGCAATAAATATAAAAACCCTACAGCAGATTGGCCAGAAACCCAGCACATTAACAACATGTCTAGTCTCTGAGGAGCGCACACATGTGCCAGGCCAAGGAGCGTGAAGTCATATTTATTTATTTTTAATGTGATGTTTCAGACTGAAAACATTTGTGCCAAGCTTATGATCTTCCAGAACATCTGTCACCTACATGCAGCGATGACATTCATTCTGAGTGACGCAACCCCATTTACAAGAGAGAGGCCAGGGCACTCGCTCCTGTGCGATTTTACAGGTTCTCAAGCAAAAATATTCAAACAAATTTTCATTCAGAACATGAAATTCTTGCCTTAACGTGATCCTGGAATGTGAAACTTCCATTGAAATGCATGGAAATGACAAACACTTTCCTATAACTCCCGCTGACTTTAGTGGAGTTATGGTTTTGTATGTTTTCTTTGGATAACTGTGTGGGGTCTATCTCATGAACCCCCATAGTTGTGACCCTTACATCCTATCCTACTGTAAATCTGCATTGAACCCTAAAAGCTGTCTTCTTGGCAGGCTTTGAAGGCCTATATGGTTGGAATGACAAATATACATATCTGATTTAAAGGCTATGTACACCTTGGGAGGCAATTTTTTTTTGTGATTGCATGTTACTCATTTTTGGCTAAAAAAAATCATTTTTTTCAATTGGCCTTTATTCAAAATATTGAGCTGTTCTGACACAAAGGGTTAACTGTTTTTCTATCTGTGTGACTAGTACTTTCACTTTGTGTCGGTCATCTAATAAGCCTTATCTCTAAACTACTGAGAGGTCATAAATGCTTATTTAAGCCACATTCTTATCAGTAAGATAAGAACTGAGCTATAATCAGTGTTTATAAGGTCAGAGAGCAGAGATAAGGAGTCCGTCTGCTACTGGTGTGACGGAAAAGACCTCAGCTCTGTACAGAAAAAAGATACCATATGTTTATTAAAGACCAATTTAAAAAATTATTTTTCGCTCAAAATGAGTATAATGCAATTATTTTAAAAAATTGCCCCTGAAGGTGCACATAGCCTTTAATACATCTCCATCTCTGTAGTGTATAGAAAAGAACAGATCCTGTAAATAACGCTTTATTCACTATAATTTTCCAGTATAATTTATGACTACCTTATAGGAAGGAGACACGTGCTACATGCAGAGTTGTAATAAGATCAGGATGTGCCCTGTTACTATATAAAGATTCTGTAGAATAAATCTGCCGGAGCCCTGCAGAGGGACAGCTCTGTATTTAGAGTCAACCTTCAGAGGCCAATATGGATCCTTATGATGTTATCATTGTAAAGGTGGAATTATATGTTCATTTGGTAATATCTGATATGGTATGGATGGACCAAAGTGGAGAACCACTTACAAAAGACAAAAAAATGTAGACATGTATAAGGACCGGAGCAAAACGGAACGTCTCATAAAGGTTTACGTTTTGTATTCTGTCCTGGAATTCCATAACGTGAATGCAAACCCGCCTTCAGTAGTGTACATGCAGGAGAAGCAGAGCTGGACTCCTGTAGAAATAAGGATTAATTGGTTCCATTTCAACCTCCTTGAGCCAATTATTTTCTCCAAGATAAGCGCTAGCAGGTTACTTATGACCACTTATTTCCCCCCTCACAACGTTTGGCTGCTATGTACAAGTACGTAGGAAAGTCGGGGAAGCAGCTGTTAAGACAACAGGCCTCTTGTGTCTATGAACGACTTAAAGGAACAGTTTATAAAATAGCTGATATAGCCTGGAATACCAAATGCAGCTTTTAGTTTAGTCTTTGATACAATTATTTTTTTTTTTGTGCAAAAGTGGATATAAAATGGGAGTTTAGGACCTTTAAGCCTCCTTCCTACTAGATCAATGTCTGGCTTTGGCTCATAAAACAGCATCAAAAGCTGCACCAAAAACTAAACGTGTGATTGCATGACTACTATGTTTGGTGCTCTGTGACTCCCTGTGTCATGCCCCGCCCCCTCTGGCTCTACATGAGATATTACATAGTGTATCAGTTTTGTCTTGAGTATTCCTTTAAAAAGCCACCGTCTCCTCTCCTGACATGTCTGTTTTCCTATGTAATGACAATTCTGGACCATTATTCTTAGGCCACTTTCACACTAGCGTTTACATTTTCCGGTATTGAGATCCGTCATAGGGTCTCAATACCGGAGAAAAACGCTTCCGTTTTGTTCCCATTCATTGTCAATGGGGACAAAACGTAACTGAACAGAACGGAATAAACCAAAATACATTCTGTTCCATTTGGTTGCATTCTCATACCGGAGAGCAAATGCCAGCATGCTGCGGTTTTCTTTCCGTCATGGGATGCAGAACAAGACGGTTTCGGCATAACCCACAACGCAAGTCAAAGGGAAGGATCCATTTAACTCTGACACAATAGAAAACTGATCCGTCCCCCATTGACTTTCACTAGAGTTCATGACGGATTCGTCTTGGGTATGTTAAAGATAATACAACCGGATCCGTTCATAATGGTTGTATTATCAGTAATGGAAGCGTTTTTTGCTGAACCCTGCCGGATCCAGCAAAAGCGCTAGTGTGAAAGTAGCCTTATGACTCAATGTTGTACCATTCCTTTATTATTCCTACTAGAAATTATAAATGGATTGCTGGCAGTTTGCAGTGAAGGTCCAGCTGGGTGTTACCAGTAGAGGGTCCCTGGTATTTTCTAATCAATGCTGCCAGCATCAGACTGTGCAAGGACACACCCCCTACTGGTAACACCCAGATAGGTCGTCATTATAAAATGCTAGAAATGAATTCATAAGTTCTAGAAGGAATAATCAATAACAAGGGATGACATTCCCTAGAGCCATAAGAATAGATGCTCCAGAATCGTTATTACATGGGGAATGCAAGTAATTACTAAAACAGACATGTCAGGAGAGGGGACAGGTCCCCTTTAAGGTACTGTACAAATGAACCCAATTTGCAGCACTTCATTTATTGCTGCACGTGCAGATAATCTTTTAGAAATCCTATTATACAAGAGTAATTAATGGCTCCATTAAAAGGGCATATTCTCTCCAATCATATCTCACACAAATAAGAAAATATTTTCTCTTAAAACCAGTCGATATCGACAATCCACGGAAGAACGCGATGGTTTAGCTTTCCTGATGAATGAGCGCGTGCAGCTATCATTTAGAGATGGCCGCCTGTTCCTTCCCCTGAGGCAATGCATCTAAGTGATCTGAGGGATTAATGAATTCTCATTACCCTGGAAAATATTATCTGGTCTGCACTCAGGATCTTAACCTTTCATCAGATCAGTGTGGGACACTTAGCCCAAGGAGGAGGAAGGACCCCGGATAAATTCACCTAGAAATCCCCGGCTTATGAAAATGGCGAGAGATTCTTGAATGACAATTCCGCACATGCTGACACTGCATTACTGCAGATTATCCGGAGGCAACAAAGGGATGGCAGGCGGCGATACACGGATATATAATGTAGTGCGCTTCTCAGGCAAGTCATAAAGCAGATTAGAGGTAGAAATAAAAATAAGGCAGTCCTGTAATAACAGGACTTACAGGAGATGTGCAGTGCGTGCCACCGATATCTACATATCACAAATGAAACATTTTTGCAAAGGTCTGCAATTCTGCAAATTTCATCATCTCACCGCGGTTATCCGTATACCGACCTACAAATCAGGACCTTGCTTTCACCTTCACGCTTGCTTATGATTCAGAATTTTTGAAATGTATCTTGACAGCTGTAGGTATTTCCTACATGTAGAATATTCTGTCTAACCTGCAGATTTTGTGCCCGGTCCTTTCCCTCTAATGTCTGCTAGGTTGGATAGCTCTGTCAGGTCTGGGAGCTACGGTATGCTCAACACTAGAGAGGAGCAAAGTTAAGAAGAAGTCACAAAGAAATTCGATACATGACGAATTATTTCATCACGAAGCGCATTTCTTTGTATGTAGCGGACGCAATGATGGGGATTGGCGATCATGGCTGCCCCAACTGTCTTTGAACCCCTTAGATGCCGCGTTCATTGCTGATTGTGACATCTGAGGCAAAAATTTAGGCCTTTCATGGGTTAATCGGGGTAAAAATAAAAAAATAAAAATACTCACCTTATCCATTTGCTCGTGTAGAGGTCATCATTACCATCGTGATTTGAGATTTTGCATGGTGACGTGATGACGTCATCACGCTGGCCGGGTGTGGTGACGTCATCACTAGGGATGAGCGAACCTGAACTGCAAAAGGAAAAGAATAAAGTGAAGTTTAGGTCCTCATTGACTTTAATGGGGTCCGGGTTCGGGGTGAAGTTTGGGTCAAATTCGGCTCCCGAACCCAAACTTTGACCTGAAGTTCAGAAGAACCCAACTAACCCGAACTTCCACGGGTTCGCTCATCCCTAGTCATCATTAATGATGTCGCTGTGCCCAGCCAGTGCGCAGGTGTGGTGGTGACGTCATACATCACCCCGTGTGAGATTTTGCACAGTATTTTCACAATCAAGATGGCAATGACGGCCACTTCGTGCGCAAATGGATGAGGTGAGTATGCATTTTTTTTTCCGTTACCACAAAGCGCAAGGAAATTCAGCATCAAGGCAAATCACATTTCTCCTGAAAATTCGTATCGAAGTCAATTCATTTGACTTTGATTTGCTCAACCCTACTCAATACCAATCACATTTCCCCCTAGCTCCCCCTCTCACAGCATGCAGTCTCACATACACCGAGTAAGAAATACTGCAGCACTGCAGCTGCATCCCCCTACTCCCTGATTTCTTTTTAATATGTTGCACTAGATGCTTTTTTTTTTACTGGGGGCATGCTGGACATGCTTTGTTGGTAAAGTAGTGAGCAGCTCAATATCCTCTGAAGAATGCACTTTTTTACTCGCAGGCTGTGTTTCCAAGTCAGAGGATACAATGGTTCATTGAGATACAAATATATCTCTATGAACCAATGTATCTTCTGACTTGAAAACGTGCAGCGACCTGGACCTCAGGTGGAGACTCGGTGGTGGCAGCAATGAAGGTGGTGGTAGTTACCATGGCTTGTCTTTTTCAAGCTCTCCCTGGGCCGAGTGTGCAGTGGCTGGAGGGAGCACCCTTTCTTCCCTCGGGGCCTATCCTGAACTTTCTGGAGGCTCCTGCCTGTGTTAGGTGGGGTGACCTTGGTGTAAGGTAGATGAGGAGGCAATAAAATGGTGGCAGCAATGCAGGTGTTGGGTGCAAGGCAATAAGGAGGCCAATCTAAGGTAGCATTAACTCCTTCTGCAATTCCTGGGCTGAGAGGTGCAGAGTTTAGATTGGATGGCCTATTCATTTCAGAAATGTGGCAGGTGCTGAGGCATTATACCCTTACCACATGCAGCAAAGTCCAAAACCTTTGATATATGTTACCTTTTTTATCACACACTGGTCCTCAGGAGTCTGTAAATATCTGTTCTCTTTCATCAGATGTTTGGCACTCTGCATGTAGGGATGGAGGGTCTCAGTAGCAGGCCTCACACTGCACAGACCCATGCTGCTCCTCACACTTCAGCTGCTGTTAACTAATCCTAGCAATATGTAGGACATGGGCCAACCCCTTTAAGATAAGATGCAAGCTTACTTATAATTGATGTCCTTAGAAGTGAGACCATTACCCCTTGTGTGTTGGGCTTCTTTATGGTCCTCCTCACACCCACCATAAGACACAGTACAGACTGTCCATTTATTTCTATTGCATTGATCGGTTTCTATCCACGTATCTAAATAAATTCCTTCAGAAACACCAGTCATTCAAATCCCATGATATGTTCATTTGCCTTCAATAATTTCAACCATCCCTTTTGTTTCCATGACCTTTACTGACCGACTTCTACTCTTAACTAGCCCATACCAAACATCCGCATTGATCTGCGGACAATAGGAGTGTCATAGGGAGTCAATACATCATTCTTTCAGTAATGAGCTAGACTTTTGCTGACTTTACTTCCAATTTTTTTAGACAGATCAATAGCATTGAATTGATGTATTGTAAATTGTCGTTCAATTAGTTTCTGTCTCCGAACATGTTAATGAGACAAAACAGAACACGGCTTTTCAGAGATACAGTGTATTCAGCGCAACCCTCCAAGATATCCTCATCATTAAAGGCTTTAAGAAGAAGGCACAGTCAGATTAACAACCAAATGTCTATGTAGGTGACTGGAACATTCTGATGTTCATACAAGAGGCCAGGGGCGTAACTACCATAGCGGTAGACCATGCGACTGCTCTGGGGCCCAGGGCAAGAGGGGGCCTAGTCTTAGTTGGGATTATCTCCTCTTCCGCTGGAGGTGAAAACTTGGTCAGGACTCTACCCTCTAAAGGAACAAGTTTTAGCAAATGAGGCAGTGGAAAAATGGTCCAAGGGTCTTTGAAAAGGGTTTAGGCAGAAATCCTTCTGTCCTGTGTGGGGGCCTGGTTTGATCCTTGCTATGGGGCCCTTACTTCTTTATGTACACCACTGCAAGAGACATGTATATAGTAAGATAATCGCTAGCAACTCAGATCTTCAGGTTATCGTCAAGTTATGAAACTGAGGCCTTGTGGGGGACTAAGTCTTGGTAAAATAATCCCACACAAGAACCTCTTAGAGAAGACCACTCTTGGTCTACACGTCTTATGAGGTGATACATAAAACTGCAGGGAAACCTACTTAATTGACGATTGACCCAAAAAGACTTATTATGGTACATAGTCTTCATCGGTGGTCTTGACACATGTGCTGCACAGAACAGAGCTGTATATCAAAATGACAGAAACCACTGCAGAACTAGATGGACCTCATATAAGCTTCATCATTAGCTACATCTGTATTGCAAGCCTCCTTCACAGATGACATCAAAATTGCCAGAAAAAAAAAAAAGCTGCATGCAGCACACCACAATGGATCCTGGTGGACCTCATTATACTGTATGTCAATGGGTTTTGTTGGGTGTAATTCTTGTCCGACATTTGATAGATTTGGATATATATCCCTATTATACCATGGTGTGAATGGGGTCCATCAGGTGATGGTGGTATCTATCAGATGTCAGGTTTAGTTATGGTCTCAGTTATAAACGGAAGTAACAATGCTAGTGTGAGAATAGCCTTAGCTGACAAATTCAGCTCTGCTACGTCTCAAAGGACTAATAATGTTAAATGTGTTACTACAAGAAAAATAGCAGTGCACTGAGGTGTCCATACTACTTGGGAATGAATGGTGACTGTAAGATGCCAAGTGTATGTACATATATGTATGTATGTATATACTGTATGCATGTGTGTGTTATGTGTGCTTGTATGTATAAATATTACATACAGTATATATGTACAGTATGTGTGTAAGTATATATATTGTATGTTTGTATGTATGTATTATCTATGTATGTAATATGCATGTATTGTATGTGTATGTTTGTATATATGTATGTAAGTGCAGATGTTATATGTATATATAATATGTACTGTATTATGTATGTGTATATGTATGTATTTACGTGTGTATATTATGTATATGTGTAATTTTTATGTACTGTACGTATGTATGTACATAAGTTATTTGTGTATGTATTATGTACTGTATGTATGCATGTACATAAGTTATTTGTGTATGTATTATGTATGCATGCATATATATGTTACATGTGCATGTATTATGTATGTACATATGTTATATGTGTATGTATTATGTATGTATGTATTATGTATGTACGCATTCATAAAAACAAACCATGAATCCTTACCCTGAAGAGACATGAAGTAAATGCAGCAATAAACATACAGCGGAGTTTCCACACACTTCATGAAGGGAGAGCGCTTGAACAGAACAGCACTTCAGCCTTGATAGCCCAAATTTTGCAAAAAGAAACACAAATGTCAAACCCATCCTGCTGCGTGACAAGAACCTGCATTGTTTATGCCTCGCGTCTGCCAAGTTGTAGAGACTTCATTCTAGCAGCGCCAAGATTCTAATGTTCAGTGCCAGCTCATTTCTCACACAGGTCCTAGTCTCAGAGCTAAGGGCCAGTGATAATGTATATACAGTAATACTGCAGCTATGTATCTACAGACAGTATATGGTACAGTTATAATCATCCAGCTGGCCTACAGTGCATTTGGAAAGTCTGCAGACCCTTTCATTGTCTTGTTGGACGGTAAACCTTTGACCCAGTCTGAGGTCCAGAGCACACTGGATCAGGTTTTCAATAAGAACGTATGTCTGTACATCGCTCCATTTACCTTTCCCTCAACCCTGACCAGTCCCCCTGTCCCCCAATCATGATGCTGCCACCACCATGCTTTACTGTAGAGATGGTATTGGACAGATGATAAGCAAGGCCTGGTTTCCTGCAGACATTATGCTTAGAATTGTGGCCAAAATGTTTAATCTTGGTTCCATCAGACCAGAGAATCTTGTTTTCCACATTCTGAGAGTCATTTTACTGAGGAGAGGCTTCTTTCAGGCTGCTCTGCCATAAAGTCCAGATTGGTGGAATGCTACAGTGATGGTTGACATTTCTCCCATCTTTGTAGCTCATCCAGAGTGATCATTAAGTTCTTGGTCACCTCTCTTACCAAGGTTCTTCTCCCCGTTACCTAGCTTAGTGAGGTGGCCAGCTCTAGGAAGAGACTGGGTTGTTCCAAACTTCTTCTTTTTAAAATTGATGGAAGCCACTGAACTCTGGAGAACTTTCAATGCAGTAGAAATTTTTTGTCCCCTTCTCCAGATCTGTCCCTTCATACAATCCTGTCTCTGATCTCTACAGGCAGTTCTTTCCTCCTCATGGCTTGGTATTTGCGCTGATATGCATTGTCAGCTGTGAGATCTGATATAGACAGGGCTGTGTCTTTCCAAATCATGTCCAATCAACTGAATTTACCACACGTGAACTCCAACCAAGGTGTAGAAACATCTCAAAGATGATCAAGAGAAATATGAAGTCCCCCAAGCTAAATTTCATGTCTCATATGTCAAGTAAAATTTTAGTTTTTCCTTTTTAATACATTTGCAAATATTTCAAAAATGCTGTTTTCACTTTCTCATTATGGGGTTTTCAGTGCAGTATGATGGTGAAAACTTGATTTTTCTTATTTTTATTTTAGCAGAAGACAGCAACATGTGAAAAACTTGAAAGGGTCTGAAGACTTTCTGAATGCATTGCATTGTGGACTCAGTACATGTATATGGCAGTGGTATACTGCAGATATCTTGATACTAAACTTATGTTATGGAGCTGTCCAAGGTACTGAAATGAATCCACTGGAGCAGTAGTCATTTCTCCTTTGCTCATAGGCAAGTCCCAAACTACACAGTGCACTTCTGATACATTACATATTTTATTTTATGCACTTAAATAGCACTACTATATTCTGCAGACTATATTCCCACAATCTAAGTTCCCTATCAGTATGTCTTTGGAAGGAAACTGGAGAACCCGGAGAAAAACCCACGCAAACACAGGGAGAACATACAAACTCCATGCAGATGTTGTCCTTGGTCAGATTGAAACCTAGGACCCCAGCGCTGCAAGACACCAGTCCTAACCACTGAGCCACTGAGTAAACTAAACTGTATAGCGATATATATGTATAACTGTATATGTACAATAGATCATCCTTATGTGCCTAGCCTTTTGCAGGTTTTAGAGGGCCTTTTACAGCCACACCTTAGATTACTGTAGACCACTACAGTGATGTAGGTTTGGTTCAGTAGAACAGAAGGTTGGCTTATTTCTATGCCTTTATTAGAACTGTATATTCATAAAATGATTCAATCTCCATTTTTAAGTTGTGGTGGAATCTGGAATCTAGAAAGTGCTTGATTTCCCTGCAGTGCCTCCACAGGAGGAATAGTGCATTACACAATGATCATTGAACTGAACAGGTTGTCCATGTAATACACAGACATAGTGAATCCTCCAGAGAGCGAGGGAACATTGGTAGCCGCTCTCCACCCTAAATGGGGGGACTCTCCAAAATTCCATGGGTTGAGCATCGGTTTTCCAAACCAGACACCCCGTTTAAGTCAAACTCAATGACCACATGATAATTAACACTCAACATAATTTTTCCAATTTGTATCAAGCCACAAACGGGCAGAATATTTACTCCCTTTATCAGTTCTAAAATAACTGAGACTTCATCTCTATGGCTTTTTCCTGAAGATCAATTGAGGGCCTGATTGATATCTCTGTTTAATTAGTGTTGGAATAGTTGCCTTATTGAGAGGCGATACCTCGGGGACTCACTGATCATCGGAATGAAACCTCTCGGGCTGTTAACCGGAACATTTATAGGGATTTACTAAAATAAACAGCTGTATCTGTGCTGGAAAACCACCTCATAAAACCAGACCATTCCCTTTCCGATGTCTCCAAAATCAATAATAATCCTGAAATATCTACACAAGGAAAACAAGCCATCATAGAATGACCTCCAAGGCCAAACCAAGGGGTCTTCACTGCAGATCGAATGTCAAAAAGGCATTAAAAGCAACACAAAATATAATATACCCATCACAATATGTATAAAACAGAGAAAATTGCTATGAAATCCTAGGAAGGTGCCAAGGTGAAATTGTACGTTGCGTGTGGAAATGGAGATCAGTCTGGAAGATCTTTCTTCTCGAAAGGCGAGTATTGTGCTTGTAACAGACAAAGACGCCTTAAGATGTGTCGTAGAAGATTCTTCTTATAAAATAAGTAGTTATCAGTGTCTGGAAATTATAAGTGAGAAGACTCTAGTAGTGGGAGCTGTAATCTTGTGGGCTGAGCCAATTCCATAGACGGCGATAATACCAAGCCGCCAATTACTGATAATAATCAGCTGTGTTATTAGTAATGTTTTTTCCTTTTACACTCTGATAGTTTTATATGGTGTCTTACATATCCATTCAGCACAGCACAGTATCAGTGACTCTCTTCCGACTGTTCTGTCTAGTTCATGAACGGAATACCAAAGCTCCAGTGAAGACTGACAATCTGACAGTCAGATCACCAATGTACAACATAGGGAGTTTGTACTGTACAGTTGCTGTTACATTTCTAACATTTTTTCTGTAAGGGGAATATAGTTATTATAGGGGTTATCCCATGAGTAACATAAAAAATGAAAATCAGACATCATGTAGTACATGGCAAACCCTTTCTTACAAAGCTAGAACCAGCCCTGTACCTCACATGGATCCAGAGATCTCCACATCCATTGCTTTAGTCTAACAATCTACTATTTAATTCAAGTTGGCAGCTCAGGGGGGCATGTCATTTGTGCTGCAACTCTCTCTCTTCCACAGCTCAAGAGCATGCCCTTTCTGCTGCAGCTCTCTCCCTATCACAGCTAAGGACAGTGTCCGTTCTTCTGCAGATCCTTCCCTGTAACTGCTATATCTTCTAACAGTAGATTTGACTGGTGGAAATTGAAGGATGGAACTGAGCATGTGCGACCACCTCAGCAATGTTACTGAGGTGGACAGAAAATAGGAAAAAAAAAAAAAACAACAGCAGGTGGCGCTATACAGATACATTATATTGAATAACTCAGTGGTTATACTAAATTTTTAATTATATGCAATTACAAAAATATTCAGATCCAGGTGCTGGTTTTAACAAATCCAGAATATTTTTTGTGAGATAACCCCTTTATAGGGATTTTCCAAGTTAAACAAAAACTGCTTAAAAATAAATAAATGTATACAGCTCTTAGTTTTTCTGGCTGCAGCGGTGATGTTCTGTGGACACAGGTGACCTCTGCAGCCAATCACTGGCCTCAGCAGAAAAGTCCCATGCACAGCTGAGGCCAGTGATTGGCTGCAGTGGTGAATTGTGCACAGAATGTCACCGCTGCAGTCAAGAAGATGACGTCAGCAGCGGCAAAACCGGAGTGCAACAGTTGAAGAGTATTTACGGAGTGGTTTATGTATTTTTCTGGGATGCCAAAAGGACACATGGGTGAGTGAGGGCCTGCGGACGAGAGTAAAATACATGTCAGGTAAGCATGCGACAAACAGTGTGGATGTATCCTTATCAGGGTGGATAAAAGATACCACTACTTTGGGCCAGTTCACACAGAGTTTATTGGTGCTCATTTTGATGTGTTTCTGCCTCAAAATCAGTTCCAAAAAACGCCTAAAAACACCCTGACATTCATTTCAATGGGAAGCAGTACTTGTTTTTTATTTCCACATAGAAAACAGAAGCAGCGTGCCTTATCTTGGGACACAATCTGCACTGAATCTCCCACTGAAGTGCATGGGAAGGGTCAAAAAAACCTCTCCATAAATCTCTGTGCATTTCTTGCATGCTTTTTTGGTGCAGGAAGGAAATGAAAATGTAGTTTTGTATACAAGTAGGAAAAAAAAACATCAAAAACTTCCCCAAAAAATTAGCAAAAGAAAAGTACTAAAAAATGAACGTGCGGATTCTGTGCTAAATCTTATAATCAGATTTTCAAAATCAATCATGTGAACAGGAAACTCAGCTCTGCTACATCTGCGAAGGACACGAGTCAGTGCCAGCTCTCTAATCTGACACAGGAGGGTCCCCTCGAGCGCCGGAGTCCTTCAGAAACCGAGCCCCTCATTTTCCTTAATCCCCATGCTCCTAATAGCAATATTTCACGGGATATGAAAGTGGTTTTGTCACAAGATGGCCTGAGAGGCATGAGGCCGGCGGGGAGGCATCGGGATTAGTCCGAATTACCTCATGTTTCACCCTAATTAACCATGATACAGAAGGTGAACTCCGCTGGATCCAGAGTCAGACTTTAGGCCGACGTGTATGGGATCTAATACACCATTGTTTACCGGCAGTAATCCCTGATTTTAATCCCCGTCCACCCCCCTCCTCACCCGAGCAGACACTACTACTCACATCGCTCCTTTAGTCCTAACTCACGTAATATCAAGAGCGAAATATTTATTATCCTCTTTTTAAAGGGCAGTTTTTCTTAAAAAAATACATAAAATAAAAAAAAAATCATATAATCCGAGTAAATAGTCCTTAGCTTGTCTTCTTCTCCCAAGTTAATAAAACATGAATCCAGCAATTTTTTTTTGCTATATTTGTTTCTGGGAAAGCTCGGTGATTACCTATACCATTATAGTTATGTGCATCTATATGCAAATCTGTCAGCAGTTTTGTCCCTATGACACTGGCTGACCTGTTACATGAGCACTTGGCAGCTGAAGACATCTGTGTTGGTCCCATGTTCATATGTACCCGCATTGCTGAGAAAAATGATGTTTTAATATATGCAAATGATCCTCTAGGAGCAACGGGGGAGTTGTCATTACACCTAGAGGCTCTGCTGTCTCTGAGACCTCTGCACTTAGATTGATAGGATCAGATGTGATGATGTTTTCATTGCCTGGCCCTGTCAATAAAAGTGTGGATTATGCAGCAGTTGCAGAGAGAGAAGAGTCTCTAGGAGTAATGACAACGCCCCTGTTGCTCCTAGAGGCTCATTTGCATATATTAAAACATCATTTTTCTCACCACTGCGGCCACATATGAACTTGGGTCAGCCAGTGTCATAGGTACAAATCTGTTGACAGATGTCCTTTAAAGGGGTCTCTATCTTCTTAGACACACAGGACTTGTTATACATGTCTAATAAGAGGGTCGACCAGCGGAATTGGGGTTCCTTGATCTCGTTCGGCTAAGTGAGGCGCATCTGGGTGGAGAATAAATGGAGAGGTACCTATGTGTTTGGTCTACATTCAAGTCTTTGGAGGTTATTACTGCTGAACAAGCAGGAGAAGACCCAGTTGTTAGTTTATTCATGCAATTTCAGGAGGAATAACAGAGGCGCAATTGAAAGTTCTAAGAAAAGCAAACAGCTACTTCTGTTCAGTCTCCTTCAGAATGTATCTGCCATCAGGGATCAGATCTGGCAGCATAGGGGTCGGAGAAACTCCATACTTCCAAGAGTTGAACATCCCAGGGTTCAGACTTCCCACCTATCACATATACTGTTATGCTGTTACTTTACTATACATCTACTTTGGGAAATCCTAGCTCTTCCACTCGAATATTTGGACTTTGACTTGAATATCTTTTCTTAGAACTTTCCATTGTACCTCTGTTATTCTTCTTAGAAGTGTACAAATAAAATCATAGCTGGATTTCACTGTCAATAGGGGGCGTCTCTACACTCTGCAACATTGTCAGCAGTGATTGGATGGTATCAAAGGGAATGGTAATACCCAGTTGTCAACATAGTATTACATTTCCAGGAGGAATAAGAGAGGTACAATCAAGAGTTTTATTAAAAATTTGCCCCAGTAGATTAAGTAAAAAAGCAGATGCAGCATAATAAAGAATAGAAAGTCTTGGTAGAAGACCATATGGATTGGGGGGTTGTTTCTACTAATGTAATGTGCGCCTCCTGCTACATTATAACATCATCTTGTATGTCTGTAGCAACCACTACATGCTGAATGTGTAAGGCCTACAATCATCATCCCCATCTTGTGATTGTAGGCGGGCCAGCACGTGACATGTCTGTTACATATGTCACACACAATGTGTAGAATCGCTCCTGACAAGGTGGAGCTGAACGCGGTGACAGCGTCTAATAACAGAACAGAGCTCTCCGGATAATAATACGGGAAGTCAGGAGCACCAGTATCACAGTGAAGTGTCGCCATATAGCCGGGCCGAGGAGACCGAGATCAGCATGTTAATCAGGAATGACAGAATTGTCTGCACTTCTTCATGTTTACAGCAGTCAACGTCAAATCCTTCCGTGTCATCTAGAATGATCTGCGAATCAATAACTCCCTGCAAATGATCATCACCAGATTATACACCTACATCAGGGCATTATCTATATCTATCTATCTATCTATCTATCTATCTATCTATCTATCTATCTATCTAATATCTATCTGTCTAATTATCTATCTATCTATCTATCTATTATCTATCTATCTATTATCTATCTATTATCTATCTATCATCTATCTATTATCTATCTATCTATCATCTATCTATTATCTATCTATTATATATCTATTATCTATATATCTATCTATCTATCTATTATCTATTATCTATATATCTATCTATCTATCTATTATCTATTATCTATCATCTATCTATCTATTCTATCAGCTAGTGTAAAGGGAATGTGTCATCAGAACATTATCTATTGTTTTATGGTTTTTTTTGCTGATTGTGTTTATTTAAGAATTCTTTAAGAATTTTTGATTTAGTTTTTCCAGGTCACTATATTGAAAATCCTGAAATCTTGCAGTTTTCACAATTAAGCATCCACCATTCCTACTAGTTTATGATCACAGCTTCCCTGTATGCTGTCCAGACAATGCCCACAACAGTTAATGAACATCTCCAGACTACAGGTTCCTATGGTCCATGAAGCTAATGGCTATTAACAGCAACTGAGGGAGATGTCTGCCCCTCCCCCCATTATCATGTAGACCAACCTGCGGCCCAACCTGCGGCCCTCCAGCTGTTGCAAAACTACAACGCCCAGCATGCCTTGAGAGCCTACAGCTATCAGCCTATGGCAGGGCATGGTGGGGGTTGTAGTTTTACAACAGCTGGAGAGCCGCAGGTTGGGTATCACTGATGTAGACAAGTAGAGGTGTTACCTTCCTTTTAAGGGTGAAACTTGGCAGGCAAGGCTCAAATCAAGGTAACTTTGTATGTGAGACAAATGCCAAAGTCCTTAAAGGGGTTGGCCCCCTCCTGAGCAGACCAGCAAAGGGAAGCATACTTAGGCTACTTTCACACTTGCGTTTTTAAATTCCGGTATTGAGTTCCGTCATAGGGGCTCAATACCGGAAAAAAACGCTTCAGTTTTGTCCCCATTCATTGTCAATGGGGACAAAACTGAACTGAAGACAACGGAATGCTCCTAAAAGCATTCCGTTCCGTCTTCAGACCGGAGAACAAACCGCAGCATGCTGCGGTTTTCTCTCCGGTCCAAGCATCCGCACCAAGACGGATCCGGAATGTCCCCCAATACAAGTCAACGTGGACGGATCCGTTTGGTGTGACACACCAGTAATCCGGATCTGTCCTCCATTGACTTGCAATGGGGGGTCATTCCGGATCCGGCTACACAGAAATACAGAAAGACATACATACATACATACACATACATACTCACATACTCCAGGCAGGGACGCCGGCAGCATGTCTTCACGCGCCTCCTGCGCGCAGCTATGACATTTCCCCACTGCGCCCAGCAGAGGGCGCTGTGGGGAATCGTCATCACTGCGCGCAGGAGGCGCGTGAAAACGTGCTGCCGGCCTCCCGGGCTGGAGTGTGTAAGTATGTATGTGTTTGTGTGTGTATGTCTGTATGTATTTCTGTCCCAATGTCTGTCAACATGCGTGGGGCCGGAGCGCTGCTCCGGCTCCACACATGTATCAGCGGCAGCACGGATCCGTTGGCACCCTTTAGGTGCCGGATCCGTGCTGCCGCTAGTGTGAAAGAGGCCTTACCTGCTTCCTGCTGCAAGGTCCTTCACTCCTTGCATGAGTCAGTCAGGTTTTGGTACGGCTGCAGCCAGGGGCATAGCTATTGGGGGGCAGAGGTAGCAGTCACTACCGGGGCCCAGGAGCCTGAGGGGGCCCAAAGACCCTTGTGCCATATAAGAAGACACCGGTATTATGGAAAGTACATGCTGGTCAAGTTATACCTCTGGCTGGAGGGAAGGGGTTAGGTCAAGAATTTGGCATGAGGGGATTGAAGTTTCAATTTTTCCTCAGGCACCAGAAGGGGGCCAAAGCTGAACTCTTGCACCAGGGCCCATGAGCCTTTATCTACGCCCCTGGCTGAAGGCAATCACTGACCGCAGCAATGTTACCCCTGTGACCAGGAATTGGCTGCAGCAGCATCAGAGCAGATTTTGACAGCTGGAGAGGAGACCTAAGCGAGGCAGCCGAGGAGTGAAGGAGGCGGGACCTTAGAGAGGGGAGCAGGTAAGTATACTTTCCTTTGCAGGTCTGCTCCGGAGGGGAGGGTTTGCCATATCCCAACCACAAAAGATGACCAACCTCTTTAAGTCCCTAGAGTTGTTCTGAGAATTCAGTAGAGCAAGACATTAACATGGCTACAAACACAACCACCCAATCTAAGAGGACCATAGATGATCCCACTAAAGGGCCTACTAAGCATGAAATTAGCAGGGTGGCTTCTACCCATAGCATTCACATGGAAAATTTCCCTTTAATGAGTTGCAAATGAGCTGAAAATACATTACTTTATACAAACAAATCTTTATTTAAGTGAGTCACTGTACATTCACTCTTATCGGAGAGAAATGAACCCCAATGCACCTTGGCTTGTAGAGGTCATAGTCTATCTACACTCAGATTAAAGAGCGAGGCCAATATATCAGCATGCCAATGGTATTAGACACTAAAGTGGTTATCATCCCTGGGTATATAGATCTTGTGTCAAAAATATAAAGCATTAGACATTAGGAAAATGTTCTCCCGTTAATGCAGGGTGTATCAGTGCAGGTAGCAAGGAGGTCTCCTATGAAATCCCAGGCTGTACAATGCAGATAACGTAATGAGTGTCACCCATATTGTACTGATCAATACCGGTGCAAACTATGACTGGAAAAGGTCAACAAGCTAATTAACCAGTTAGGAGGTAATTACTTTTACTAGTAAAATAAGATGATTTTTGCGACCTAATTATAGTATCACTTAAAAAGAAACATTTATTAGACACGGAGATGCACGTGTGTTGATACATTACATGAAAAGCTGACCATGGACCTTCCTGAGCTGACATTAAAGTAACACAGATGTTTACAGCTGTCCTACTTCAGTATTTTTAATCATTGCAGTATCTTCTGGTAAGCAGACCTGACCATGAGGAAGGCGTTAGACCATCTTCGAAACGCGTCGCCCTCTGCTTGTCCGTTTTTATTGTTTTTGTGTGCAATAAATTGCAATTTTAGTTTGCAGTGCCCCAGAAGACCGTTTTTTTTCTTTTTGTTTTTACTAATAGAGTGCTGTACAAGGACAGACTGGCCATAGACCCTACGGTGAATCTTCCCGCCTGGGCCACCCAAGCCATCCTCACTCCCGCTGGCTGGGTACTGGGAGCACAACAGGGGTCATTACTGGGGAAAGTCCAGGCAGCATGCTGAAGGTAGGGCTGGCTTGATGTTATGGTCCACACATCTCACCTTCTAAGCCTACTGCTTAATTAGAGACAATTGGAGAAGGAGGACCATTGATGGTCACCACAGAAGGATAGCTTCTGGGAGGTATCTTGTGCTGCGTTGTGTTACTTGGTTCTGTGGGATGGTATTCTGTGATGCACTATGATATTACCAACCCTGCCAAATTGTATTGGTCCCATCTACTTGTGTTACCCCATCTTCTGTTAATTTGGACCAACCTACAAAATTAGGGCCACTTTTAGTTTATTTTCCCAGGGCCAATTTAAGTTCCCAGTCCTCCCCTGGTGTAGTGTGACATGATAGCCATTCTAAAAGGTAATATGGGTGCCCCTTCTTTGATGTTCTACAGTATGTGTCCAGACAACCCCGTAATGTCTTTCAGCAACATTTACCATCAGTAATGACCAAGTCCAAGCCCGGAATTGTCTTGTTGATGACAAGTCAAATGGCCCCATCCAAAAATGTTACCATGTAGTCCCCAATTCCATTCATTCTAGAATTGCCTACAATCACCAGAAATAAAGTTAAAAAAAGAGGTTTCAATGTTCCTTCAATATATCGTACATCATGCTCACTTCTCGAAAGCTTTGAAGATCTCTAGCATCGTCATCCCTAGCTTTTGTTGTGCTAACCATAGAGCTTCAAAAGAGCAAAAATCAATGAGCCAATAGACATGTCTAATCATCGGCAAGACTGAGATGTGGCATTTTGAGCATGAATATGCCACGTGTAATTTCCGTAGGATTTCTTACCCTTTAATAACAAAGGGCTAAAAAGACATCACAATGCGCTTGTGAAGCTGAGAAAGAGAAAGGAAGACGTGGAGGGAGATGCCTTCTAAAAACCTCTAAAAACCTATCTTTAAATCCCATGAAATTAATGTTTAACTGAAGGATTTGCTGTTCATCTCTCCGGCTCCCAAGCCTGAGGCAAGATTAGGTTTGACTCATGTTCGAACAACTGGAGGAAATCAATGGGTTTTTCTTTATTAATAATTAAATGGCCAAAGCAGACATCCAAGTGATTAAAATCGGGGAGATAATTATATTCATGTAGCATTATCAACTGGGGAAAATACATTAGAAGAGGAAAGCCAAGCAGGAGGCTGATCTGAATAGGTATACATGAGAACGGGCGGCTCTGGACACCATGTACATAAATCATTACCCATCTGTCTGTCTGGATCAAGGGGACAAGTCAATGATATTGGAGCGATTATGGCTCGCCCTTTTTTATTAAAGGGATACAAACAGAAGACAGCGTTCAGTACTAATAAGTATCAGAATGACTGTATAGCCATAGATTTTTCATTATGCTGGAGGTTTTTAGGCGTGACATGGGTTTATGGGTTTCTGCTCTAAATCTTTATAGATCTATCAAAAAATTATAAACTCTACAGCAGGTAGTAAAGCGAGCTGTATGCCATGAGATCTATGTACAGTGTAACTGATGAGATATCTTCCATTCACAGATTATCCCCACTATGCCATGTGGGGTCTGAGATATTCCATAAATCGTAGGAGTCTAAGGAGTCTATGAAGGGCTGTTCTTTTACCAACCCCCAAGGAGGACCTATCACCACTTCTGATGTCTCATTTTTGGTAAATAATTGTATTCCCCACAATATAACAATTTTGGAGAATAGTTTCTTAGAAATCTGTCTTGTGCAGTTACTCTGTTCTATTCTTCATGGAAATGTATAGCAAAGGCTACTTACACACTAGCGGCTTTCTTCTCCAGCAGGCTGTTCCGGCGGGGGAACAGCCTGCCGGATCCATGCTACCGCTAGTGCACCGTGACACCAGAAGTCCACTTTGGCCCCATTCACTATAATGGGGACGGGCCGGAGGTCTGGCCGCAGCACGGCAAACATGCTGAGAGGTGGCCGGAATAAAACTGCAACTCTAGGCTTGGAGTGGACTTCCGGTGGTATGGTGCACTAGCGGTAGCACAGATCCGGCAGGCTGTTCCCCCGCCAAAACAGCCTGCCGGAGAAGGCTACCGCTAGTGTGAAAATGACAGCTGGGTGTCCTTAACACACTATGGTACTGTCCAATCAGTGCTGAAATCATCCTATTGTGTAGAGGTGTAGGAACACAGCTTTGATAAGGGGAATGTTAATACTTTCAAAATAGTCAGGAGGAATAACAGAGGGATGGCACGTAAGGTGAGAAAAAAAAGATTATAAGATTGTTACTATTCATTTCTATAGGATCAGTTCAATCGGGTTCTTTTTCTAAAAAGTCAGCCATGTTTATTTTCTTTAATAAAAATTGACCTGAAACATAGCTTATCATTAGCTTTTTATTTATTTATTTATTGGTATTTATTTTTATTTTATTTGTAATATATACATAGAAAAGTAGGAATTTTAATTGTTACATGGACACTATTATATGATGACAGGGTGGACACCATACTACTTCATAAATCAAGCAAAAAACTCAGAAAGTTGCCATTTTTGCAAAAAGTCAACTGTTTCATTAAGAACGATTCCCAAAATGGTTGCGTCTAGTTTTTGCAGGCAAAGGGCAAATTAAAAATATATGGTAATTAAAAATGAATCAAAGATATGCAAATTTCAAGGGCAACATTTGTTTGATCACTAGGTAAATTAATTTGGGAGGAAAAAAAAAATGATTCAAGGCTGGGCGAAGAGAAAATATTTTTTTTTCTGTCTGTGGCGCCCTTAATAGCTGAAAATCCATAGAAACGGGGAAGAACGTTGGGACTCAAGGTATTTAAAGCCTGAATTAAGGAGCGCCCAGGGAATAAACATAGTCTTGTTACAGAAAAATGTACTCTGTGATCTCGGGCTTTGAGCTGAAAGGAAAAAAGGGCATCAAAAGAGCAGAGTTTATCACACTTGCCATTTGGGACTGTGCTAATCAGCAGAGGAAAACAGAAGCCCATTCATCTCTGCACCGGCTCGCCACTAGAATAATCTCTGAAACACCCACTGCTCTGATAAAAAAAAGAGCCACTTTAACCTGACGCTGGTGTAAGACCAAGCAATTCATGAAACAAAGCTCTGTTATTTCCAATGGCGGCTCTGTATAGGCAACGTTCCCATCTGCTATATAGTTTTTATCATCTCTCACTTTCAACATTTTTTCTTTTGTGCCGCCTTTCACCCCACTGTTTACAAAGGACTCATTTCCATTGCTTTCAACAAGGTTAGGCTTTTTTTTTTGCCTAGCTCCTTGATGTGAATGTGCTTCACCCCTTCTGCTGGCTGTGTAATCTGCGAAAATTACTTTACTAGACTTCACCGGAACAATACAAGAGCCGACATCTAGTTTTCTTTTAATAATTTAGGATTTGGTTCCCAATTATCAAACAGAGAACAATCATCCTCCATTCAACCAAGTATAATATACAAGGTATAGGAGACATTGGAAAATTGAATTTCTGGCGGAGTCACTCGATGACTATGACAGTTAGCATAGGGGCATACACAGAAAAGACCTTATTTAAAAAAACAAAAAAAACAAACTATGTTGGGGCCCTTATACTATCACAAGGTCCTCATTTGAGGTCAAAAGTGTCCATTGCATGTTGTACTACTCATTCCTTGCAGGAGAAAGAGCTAGAAGTCTTCCTAGATCTGGTTTCCTCTAACTTGTTTGCTAATGCTGTGGAGCCTTGGAAGAAGAACATCCCCATTCCAGTTCCTACACATATTAGTGGAAACCTAAGCTGGCCTCTTCCTTGAAGGGGCTCCTAAACCTCCACAAAGGCTGCCTCTATACTACATACAGTAGACCCTTGATAAATTGCTTTTTTCTCTATATTTTCACGTCTCATGAGACACCACTTAATACTTAAATCCATGAATCCGCTGTGTAGCAACCACAGAAAAGCATTAAGCCCTTCATGATATTTGCCATAAGTTGGGGCTTTAAAAATGGCGTCTGCTCAGCAGCTAAGCGGGTGCCATGGCTGATGGGTGTCTGCTGTTTACCATAGCAGACATCCAGAGGTATTGTCTGTGATTGGCAATATCGCCAACCATGGACGTATAACACCTCAGGTACATCTGAGTAGTCTTTTCCCAGGGGCACAGGACTAAATGGCTCCCCTTTGCCAAGACTGAAGAAGCTGTTGGGCTGCTATGGCTGCCTTGGGCCTTCTAGAGGCTCCTAGGCCTACCATAGTGAAATTCCTACAAAGCCTTTCCCGTGGCAGGGCTCTATAAGAATACAGTAAATCTCCCATAGGCTGCAATTTTAGAGACGTAGTCATACTTGTCCAAGGGTTGTCTCTAGCAACCCGGCTCAGCTCCATTGACTTAATTTGGAATGAGCTGTAATACCAAGCACAGGCCATTGACGAGAGTAGCGCGATTTCTAGGAAAACACCAGAACCTTTTTTCTTATCCCATACTAACACATTATTGATGAACCTTTTCTGCTGTTTTTTTCCCCTGTTTTTCTGTTTCTCCAAATTTGCACTTTGATAAACTCTTGACAATATATTATTTCATGTGTTAGGAAGAAGTCACAATACCATTAAATAAATAAGAATATAAATATTCTAGATTTAGAAGAAAGGTAAGGAAGGACACTGTCTGTACTTGGTTACTTAAAGGGAATGTGCCATCAAAAATTACCTATTATTTTTTATTAGACTTTTTGGCAATGCATTTTTTAATTTTCCATGTCAATATTTAAACAAAACATAAAATCATGCAGTTTTCCCACTGACCACTAAGCATAATAATAGGTGTCACTTCTTGGTCTGTACAGATCACTTTCCAGCAGTCATCTCATTATCATCAGAAGGAGGATCAGAATGACAGATATCACCTACATATAGATAACACAAGAGCCACCATTCACAATAGGCGATATCACAGCTTATCTACTTCCTCCTGACCTCTGCACAGGTCACAGAGCATGCCCACAAAACTCTACCATAGAAGTCAATGAGTTCTCCTCCTGTCCATTGTGTCTATGGACCATGGTGGCTGCTGTAAAGTATATATCTAAATGTTGTTAGCAGGAGCTTAGGAAGGATGGCCGCCCCATAATCATGTTCAGGAAATAGAATTAAAAACATCTATAATCAGAAAATAAATATCAGGTTTTAAGTGGCAGAAAAAAAGTTCAGTGACACATTCCCTTTAAGGGTTTATTTAAAAAAACAAAAAAACTAACAAAACAAGAGTAAAGGATCTGGCACCACTAAAATAACAGAACCAGATAAAATCCATCATGTCTAATAAGCTCAATTAGACATGGCACAATGTTCTGCCGACTCCATAGACATTACATAGTCAAAGATTCGGCCAAAATCAGTTGGATCTATTAAAAACATTGAATTTCTACAGGGATCTTATTAATCTGCTGCCTTTTACAAACTTCTTAAACCAGGCATGCTCAACCTGCAGCCCTCCAGCTGTTGTAAAACTACAACTCCCAGTATTCCCGTTCAACCTACAGCTATCAGCCTACAGCAGGGCAGGGTGGGAGTTGTAGTTTCACAACAGCTGGAGAGCCTCAGGTTGAGCGTCCCTGACTTAGACCATTTCCATAGAAGACATAGAACACTCCCGATGTGTCCTTAAGATTATCTGTGATGCCTCACCCCCTGATGCCTCCCACTAAATGAAGACAGTATTCAGCATACGGGGTCAGCCATTTCTGCCGCTCTGCAGTCAGAAGCAGGTCTTCCGAACACCAATTAATACAGACCAATTAGTCACTGAGATCATGCAAAAGCAAAACTATTTGGAAATGACTTCCCTTTTAATATTGCTGCAAGAAAGAACTCCATAAAGCAGTCAGCGTGGGATATTGTTAACGGCACTGTTGGGAAGTGAATGGCAAGTAACAGTAAGGGCGCAGTGTGTAGATTTAATTAAATGTGAGCAGGCAGAATCCATCAAACCCTCCCATTGTGTTTATATTAAGGTTATTCATTAGCAACCCACCACTACGACTTTCATGTAAAAACATGTAATGTATTTAACTGTACAGGACACTGACCGCTCGTTAACCATGTGGGCACCAAGTTCTCAGGACTTATGTATTAGGCTTGTGATGCCAAACCTGCAGCTTTCCAGCATGCTGTCTGTTAGGAGTGGTAGTTTACAACATCTAGAGGGCCACAGGGTGGGGACCTCTCTATTAGGTCAATATTAAATATATGAATAAATATCTAATAATATAAATATATGATATATAATAATACAAAATACTTATATAATAATAATAATAATAATAATAATTACATATACCCTAATATGTGTTATGTACTTTTTTGGACCAATCCATACAGTGGCTATCTATATTGGGTGTACACAGATATGTCACCTTGAATATCTATGTACATGATAGCAGTATATATGTTTTTTATGCAAATCATTACAGTACATTGCTAACCAAAATGCCAGATGTTGCACACAAAGAAACTTTTCCTATAGCAGACCTATGATAGAGACATCGTAAAGAGGTTGTCTCACTTCAGCAAATGGCATGTACAAAAAGTTAATACAAGCCACTTACTAATGTATTGTGATTGTCCATATTGCCTCCATTGCTAGCTTCATTTATTTTAATATCACATTATACACTGCTCGTATCCAGGGGTTAAGACCACCCTGCAAGCCATCAGTGTTAGTCGTGCTTGCACACTTTAGGAAAAAGTGCCGCCCTTGCTGGTGGCCGGGACTGTGGAAGTGCTGTACTTTTTCCTATAGTGTACAGTACATGCACCACCACTGCTGTTGGATTGTAGGGTGGTCGTAACCATTGAAACTAGCATGTGATGGAAACATGCCAGCAAAGGAGGCACTATGAACAATCACAATACATTAGTAAGTGCCTTGTATTAACTTTCTTTACATGATAAATGCCACTTGCTGAAGTGACACAAGCCCTTTAACACAACATTAACTGCCTACGTACGAGTGGGACCATTCCAGCTGCAGCTTGCTATATAGTAGACGTAAATTATTAATTATTTATTTTCTAATTGTAGTTTTTTTTTTTGTTTTCTGCAGATGGCTGGAGCCATAAGCTTTAAAGCAGTCACATAGACCACAGGCACACTAGACAGGAGATGTTCATGTGGGCATGCTCTGTGACCTATTCAGAGGTCATTGTGCAGGGAGGGGGAAGAGGTTGGCTGTGACACCTCCTATAATATGAACCTGTATTATCTATTATCTAGTGGTTAGTACTGTACTGGTGCCTTGGACAGACTAATTTGGATTTGCATTGTAAACTATAATGTAGTATGCTTTGGGGAATAAAGTTGTTGTATTGCAAACAATTTAGCTGACAATTTATTTAAGGGGCAGTGTAACACCTAAACCCCTCTGCATTAATCATCATAATAAGGAAACACTGTCGTGCGTTACTGGTAAACACTGTAATTAAGGTAAATCTGCAGGGCTCACTACTTTCCTACTGTAATTAACCTCACATACTTTTTATTCTTCAAGACAAGTGCTGTCATTAAAGAAAATCCCAGCATTAAAGAGAATTCCCTAAATAAAGAATTTATGATTATTTACCCTCTTTACGCATTATTTTTATCAACACCGGGCAGACCCCCCCACATACACACACACCTGGTGACCCCCAAATATAGGGTAATAATAGGATCACCACATCGCCTTCTCCAGCTCGGCTAAAACTAATTATCTTAAGCTATAATTGGCTAATCAGAGAAAAAAGCACCGATCAGCAGATATCCCGGCTCATTAGAACAGGTGACTGTACTGCGCCATTCATGGACTTGTGGTAAAATGTGCGGAGCTTTTCTCAAATTGTTGCACATTCATTGTCACGGCAGGAGCTCGGCAAACACCGGCGACCTCCTTAAGTCAATTAGCGGGACAAGAGCACGGTAGGCCACAGGAAGCCTTTAACTTCATCATCTCGTTTTTGTACGCCTTTTCCATTTTAGTAAAAGCTTTTGTTCTCCTCGCGACCTCCACTCCAAAAAAAAGCCAAGGTGAATGATCTCATATGAGAGTCTATGCCAGCGTTTACAAATTGGCAGCGCGGACGCGATCCGACCATTCATCTACATGAAGTCACAAATCTCACTCCTTCACCTAGGACTGCACATCTTGTGGGAAAAGTAATGAAACCATCAAAATTAGCTGCCTATCCATCAGAGGCTAAAATGCAAAAGAATGACAAGGAGATGATGGGAGTCCTTCTGCACCATCTGTAGTCATAGAAAATACATTTTAAAAAGGTAAAAAAAAAATCTGAAATGACCTGTTAAAAGATAAAAAGTCTATCTTATATGTAAGAGAGCTCCTGAAAAATGTATGGTCCATGGTGTAAATATGTCTTAATGCAAATCCATAGGCTTGAATATTTTTCTTATGTAAATATTCATATGAACCATGTGAATATTGATATTTTAAAAGGCATCTGTCAGCAAATTTGTACCTACGACGCCGGCTGACCTGTTACATGTGCACTTGGCAGCTGAAGACATCTGTGTTGGTCCCATGTTCATATGTGTCCGCATTGCTGAGAAAAATGATGTTTTAATATATGCACCTAGAGTCTCTGCTCTCTCTGCAACTGCCATGCCCTCTGCACTTTGACAGGACCAGGCAGTGAAAACATCATCACACCTAGCCCTGACTTCTCCTAAACTCAATCAAAGTGCAGAGAGAGCTGCGCCTCTAGGTGTAATGACAACGCCCCCATTGCTCCTAGAGGCTCATTTGCATATATTATAATTTCATATTTCTCAGCAATGCAGGCACATATGAACATGGGACCAACACAGATGTCTTCAGCTGCCAAGTGCACATGTAACAGGTCAGCCAGTGTCATAGGGACAAATCTGCTGATAAATGTCCTTCAAATTCAGAAATGTACTAAATGATGAACATGGCTCAAGGGGATGGGGTTCACCTGAAAGGTAGCTGCTTCATGTGTGCTGTCGCGTGCCAATCCCCTCCTGATGATACCATTTGGCATTTGAAAGCAGCTTTTGGACTTATCTTTGGATATGTGATGTAAGTCATTACCATATGTGACATGCTTTGTAGATTAAAGTGAATATGCGCAGTAAAATTGTTGCGGTTTTGGTGCGTCTTTTCTAGATGTGTTATATGGACTGAAGAAGTATTACCCACGGTTCTTCAGCGTCAATAAACAAGAGGCTTTACACAATCATCCCATACAACTTGATCCAAGTTTTGAGGTTTCATGTGGCTAAAAAAACCTTTGCTTTCAATATGGCTTTTATGCCCCTCCCACATGCCACAGATTGGAGCTAGGCGCTTGAAAATCTGGTCATCATTGTGACACCTGCTGCTTCCTTGATTTTCATAACCTTACTGCTTGTTCTTCTTGGTGTTGCAATTTCAATGTTGAGGAGTAGATAGATATTTAGATGATAGATGGAAGCTTCTCTACTACATGACCGTTCCTTCATCTCTGCAGGTTAATATCAGGCGTTATTGAATTGATTTAAGCGGATAAACTAAGTCTGCTCTGTAAGGCAAGAGGTTATATTTATGCCTCTGGTTTACTACATGCAGTTTTGTTGCTTAGCATCATATATCCCTCAGAACCCAAGAAAAGTACTGTCTGCTGATCTCGGAGGCAAAGATCTTTCATCATTCTGCTAATCTCTCAGTAGGGTACAGAAAATCACTTGCAGCATTGCCATAACACCTTTAATTTTTCATGTTCAATGCATTTTTTTATTGCTCATCCAAGAAGCTGCCAGTATCTCACTTTTAACTGTAAATGTTTTAATATTACTCATTTTTACTACTACATTCTCATCTTGCTGCAGTACATCAGCTGTCATTGATCATTATTTTCATGCCAAAAGCACCTTGCTATGATCTTTAACTTGCCCGCTATACGCTTCCAGATTTGACTGCGGCATGAGGATGGGCTTCCAAGTTTATTTATAAAGTGTCTTGGTTTTTGAGTATTGGATAAGTAACAAGAAGATGAGAACAGTAACAACACGTTGAAAATGACTGTGACATTTTGGAAGGGGGATGCACAAGTTGGAGGATACAAAGGATAAAGAATAAGTGTCTGCTTTGGATCCAGGCCTTCCCATAAAAATGGAGCCGTGGTGGCCATATGTGGCCATCACTTCCAGTGTTGGACTGGGGTTCCTTGGGCCCACCAGAGGAAATAATGCTTGGGGTTTAACACCTGTATCATCAGTAATGTCTAATAGGTTTTGATACAAATAAACAGACCCTAATGACAAGTAATTGGCTCAAAAGGCAGCTCCAAATGGTTTCTTATCTTGAGGAGCTTTAGGGCCCTCTAAGGTGTCAGAGCTTGGGCCCACTGGAGGATTCTTCATTCACTTCTATGAGACTGATGAGTATACATTTCAGTGCTACATCTTTCTGCCAATCCCAGGCAAAGCTAGTCATCTTGTGCCACATATCTCCAGATAAATTGATCCAAGAAGAAACAAAAGGAGGATGCATTGTGAAATGAATTAAGACTAGAGATTAGCACATTTTCCAAAATTCATTTTTCAAAAATTTTCCAAAATTCTGTTCATTTAGCTGTCAGATTCAATTTGTTCTGAATAAGTTTGTTCAGAATATAAAGTGCCCGAATTGCCCTGAAAAGTCATGTCGGACACTCTGGGGTCTCCTAGGACTGTATCCAACCTCTTTCAAAATCTTTAATGCCAAAACAGCCTCATGAACATCAATGTGACAGTGACATATATGGTTATGGCAAAATGGATGGTTACCGGTGGTAACAAACAGTTGGTTTTTCTGGTGGAAGATGCCTTCTTCACTGTCTTCTGATCCCTTTTTGAGGGATATGAATCACAAAAGTTTAGGATTCAAAATCAGAAGTTTTTGGGAAATTTATAAATTCTGTTTCTCTAGAATTGACTAGGATAGTCAATAATATTATAGGTGGCATACACTGTGTCTCCGACAAAATATATATTTTCATGTGCTGTCGATTCTTTTAGACTAAAGACCTAAAAGATATCTTATAAATTTCTACAATTCACTAAGTCATCATTCACCAAGTAATATCGTCTGTTTATTTTCCCAATGACCCAACGCTACATTCTCAATCCAGGTGTTGGGGGAATAAAACTGACATGTTCTTCACTTCTCCTGCCTTAATGATGCCCAGAGCTTTCATTTTCTTTACCCTACAACAATGGAAACGTGTCTTCCTTATGTAAGACATAAAATCTAATAAAGTATCCAGCTGTTCGGCCCCTAATGGGCTCGGCATCTTCAACGTAATGTCAGACAAGTGAACGTGGATGCTGAACAAGACTCGATGACTGCTCCACACCTTGCTGCTCTTTATGTCTCTTTTCTAGTTGATGCTGTAAATCCTAGTTATTGTCTATCTACTTACAAGTCAACCTCATCCTTGTACAGTTTACTTACTAGTCCTTCAACTGTCTGAAGTATCGTAAGTCAAATTTAATCCATGTATAGGCATTGTATTCTGGAAATGCTTTCTATGGTAAGGACTGAAGGTGATTTGGGCATGGTGGTCACCATACCAACCACTGTAGCCAAGAAACACTTGATTTGGGGTAATACAATGGGACCTTACTTATATTTCCTTTTTATTCATTAATTTGGCAGTTCATGCACTTAACATTTTATGGATTTCAGGGTTTTACTATTGATGGTCTATCAACTTCTGATCGGCTTGAGTCCAATGCCCTGCACCCCCTGAAATCAGCTGTTCTGAAGTAGCTCCATCTACTACACAATGAATGGACCTCTGTAGTTCCAGGGATAGAACTTACCCAAAACAGCTGATGGTCAAGAATGCAAGGTGTAAGACCTCCACCGATCAGATATTGATGGTTATCCTAATATTAGATAGTTACAAGGGTTGAAAAAAGACACAGGTCCGTCAAGTTCAACCTTTGGCCTATCAATTATACAAAAATAATTACTGGGTTAATTATAATCTTCAATGTAATTTGCTATTAGATAAGTATCTAGCCCTTTTTTAAATGCTGACATAGTATTTGTCATTACTACCTCTTAGGTTATGGCATTCCATAGTTTTACTGCTCTCACTGTAAAGAATCCTTTCCTGTTCCTTTCATCCACACACAATGAATGTCCCTGATCCTTTGTAAAGTTCTTAGAATTAATAATTCATGTGCCAGTTCTTTGTACTGACCACACATGTAAATGAGATCACATCTAAGGAGGCTTTTTCCAAGCTGAACAAGCCCAATGTTTCAAGCCTCTCAATGGAAAATACCTTCCATCCCATTTACTAATCTGTTCACCCGTCTCTGAACTTTTCTAGCTCTCATATATTAAAGTATATGAAACCCATAATCCTAGACAACCCCTTTAAGGAGACACTAAATGACCAAAAGTCTTTGAGACGCTTCTATAGTCCCTCAGGGACAACCCTATTGCCTGAATGATCAGTCTGCTTCTGCTTGGGCAGGAGTTTCGCCTGTTCAGGGGTTTAGCTTCTTCAAGTTAAAGCAAGTATCCAATTATATGATTTGAGAAGCATTTTATCCATCCCAATTTCTCACAGGGATGATTTTCTATCCCAGAATTAATATTTGTATTATATTTACTGTGGCTCATTACATTACATTATATTAAGAAGATAAAACAGGGACTCGTCCAGGTAGTAGAAACACCAATGGTTATATTTTACTGGAATCCGAGCTTACATGGTTTTTCCTATTATGGACAAGAAATGCCATAAAAAAAAATTCTGAGGGGGTCCAACCACTGGAGCCCATTTCTGGACACCTACTTAGAGACATCTTCTGATTATTCTTGTATGACATTCTTCGCTAATTATACCACATTCAAGAATATGAGAACTATATTAGTAAATGATCAATAAGAATTACATTTTGGATATACTTTGAAAATTGTCAATTTTAAGACATAATTAAATAAAAACTGTGACTTACCTAATGTTATGTATTTGATGTTGGAGAAGGGAATTGAAGGAATCCAGGAAGATGTCATGGAAGAAAGAAAAGAGAAAATAGAAACAGTTAGACCCTATTGACCTCATAATAGAAGATTCTGCAGAAAAATATGTAACAAATAAGCAGAAGAAAGCTTTATGATAGATACAATGTATTAAGTATCTGTGTAACGTCTTTTTTTTGTACAATGTCGGCTTAGAGATCCGTATTATGTACGTGTAAGGTGGAGATCATAGTAAAATGCCCCTAGAAAATGTCGATAAGTAAAAGCGAATTTATCTTCAAGTGAAAAATTCAATAACAATCATAAGATGTGTTCTTCACATTCAGACAATTCGTTCTGTAAAACAATTATTGACATCTGCTTAGCTAAACCCCAGAGCCGCCTTAGAAAGATGAATCATTGCTGAAGGACTAGTCCTTCAAAACTCGCATCTCCATCACGACACCATTGTTTGCTTCCTTGTTTGTTCTTGGACTTTTTGATTTTGTGTTTCTTCAAGGGCTACAAGTATCAGCCGTGAAGCTCTGAAGGATTCTCCCAAGAGAAGAGACGAAAAACAATGGATTATATAAATCACATGGTATTGACCAAGTTGGAGGACCTTTGTAGCCTTGTACATTGGATGGAGAAACATTTATTTCTTTGTTCTCTGTAATATCCGAAGAATTTACTATTATGTTATCGGTAAGCAATATGCACAATGCATTTGAGCACTATGGGGGTCATTTATCAAACTGGTGTAAAGTAGAACTGGCTCAGTTTCCCATAGTAACCAATTAGATTCCTCCTTTAATTTTCCAGAGGAGCTGTGAAAAATGAAAGGTTGAATCTGATTGGTATATTTTTACTTATCACTGGATAAAGCTTCTGGTGTATGCGTTAAAATGCATCCACAGGCTGGAACATCAGGCTGGTATGCACCAACATATAAGGTCACTTCCACACAGATAGTGTTTTATCAGTGATTTCCATCAGTTATTGTCAGCCAAAACCAGGAGTGGCTCAAAAACATAGACCAGGTACAAATCTTCCCATTATACCTTATCTCTGTGTAGCCTCCACTCCTGGTTTGGGGGTCACAATCACTGATGGAAATTGCTGATCAATCACTAACTTTTTTGCAGGCCAAAAGCCCTAGAGAGGCAAGTTTTTAGTGTAGCTCCCATCTGTTGGAAGCCACCTTGTCATTGGTAGATGTGTCCAACACAATTTTGATCAAGATGTGCTCAAAGAGCTTCTAATTTCCATATAGTAAGTAGAGCAGTAATGCAATCTACTTTTATTTGTGTTTTCAGTGTTTGCATGTGTCTTTGTGCATAAAGTAGTGTGCTGCTACTTGTAGTCCTTGTTTGGTTTTTACATTGACAAGATGGTAGTGTGCACCTGAACCCCACTGTTCTAACTTTCTTTTGCAAACACTGGCTGTATGAAAGCTGCCTTAGGAAGAGCAAAAGACTGTGCTTTCCTATATAGAGGCCAACACAAAAAATGCATACCACACAGTCTAATTTTCTTGTTTATCACAGGCACCTATGGGTGATAATACAATAAAATATTTAATTCCATTAACCTGACATCTGATCATTGAGAAAATGTGATATTCTACTATATATTTCCAACACAGAAATATAACGCAGAGTTTCACAAAGTCGGAGTCAGATATTAGTGGATTTGATTTAATATTCCCATATCCCAACTTTAGTGATGATAACATATGGCATTCTTTGCAATAGCAGAATGCAATAATAGTAATATCAAAATATTAAGCGTAATAACGCCTAAAAGACAAAGTTGTAGCAGCAGATTTTATGCTATTGTTTTTAGGGTGTTTTTGATATATATTCTAGGTTCTTCAAAGTAGCCACCTTTTGCTTTGATTACTGTTTTGCACACTCTTGGCATTCTCTTGATGAGCTTCAAGAGGTAGTCACCTGAAATGGTATTCCAACAGTCTTGAAGGAGTTCCCAGAGATGCTTAGCACTTGTTGGCCCTTTTGCCTTCACTCTGCGGTCCAGCTCACCCCAAACCATCTTGATTGGGTTCAGGTCTGGTGACTGTGGAGGCCAGGTCATCTGGTGTAGCACCCCATCACTCTCCTTCTTGGTCAAATAGCCCTTACATAGCCTGGAGGTGTGTTTGGGGTCATTGTCCTGTTGATAAATAAATGATGGTCCAACTAAACGCAAACCGGATGGAATAGCATGCCGCTGCAAGATGCTGTGGTAGCCATGCTGGTTCAGTATGCCTTCAATTTTGAATAAATCCCCAACAGTGTCACCAGCAAAGCACCCCCACACCATCACACCTCCTCCATGCTTCACGGTGGGAACCAGGCATGTAGAGTCCATCCGTTCACCTTTTCTGCGTCGCACAAAGACACGGTGGTTGGAACCAAAGATCTCAAATTTTTTTCATTATAAGCATATTATAATCTAAAACAGTCAACAATTCAATACCTATGAGACTCGACTGGCGCGGAATTAAAGGGTAGTTTCCATTACCATTCATTGATGAAAGAAAGGGGGTGGCGCTCTGATAAGTAAAGATGAACACGTTTGATTCTATAGTAAATATTTTGTCATTTTGTCACATCTTATATTGTTCAGATATAATAATTACGTGGACTGTTGATAAATCTCGCAGTCATGCACAACATTTCACCTGAACCTGTACTGTCCCTTTAAAGAACCGAGTGAGCCTTTCTTCTTATGTAATGGTGATGACTCTATACAATCTGAATTTTCCTCACCCATAGAGGCTCTACCTTCTCCTCCCCAAATCTCATGACAGTTGTATGAACTCTTGATCTTTGACCTTCATTGATGTTAACCCTTGCAAGTTCTTCTCATCCTTTTCTTTTCAGCTTAAACTTCCTATTCATGATTTAGCCCCAGCTCATAAAACTCAGTGGAGCGTTACAAGGACACTAGGATTGGACTCCAGCTAATGCCTGCAGATTTACCGTGTAAGGGAGTCTATTTGATGAACTGTAATACACTATATCTTCTTGGAGGCAACAAGCAACTAACCAGTGATTTCATACTGACCAGGTATCAAAAATCCTCTCATTCTGATACACAATGGTTTAAGCAATAGCTCAACGCTCCATTCCTCATCAAACCAACAGCCGCCCAATTATCAATGCCATCCATGTTGTTTACAGATGTTTCCATCCATAATTTTCTGCAAATTTTATTAAAGACTCCCATTTCTTATGACTCCACTTCCATACAATATAACGACATGCTAGCAAAAACCTCAACAGGCTGTAATTCACATTGCAACCACTGGATGGCCACAGAGACACGTACAGCATAGACATCTCCCAACAGAATATCGTAAAATTGTGTATTTTTTATTTTAAAGTTGTCACCTTGCACTACTCATCTCAATATATGTTGAGCCAAGAGAAAAGCTAAGGAAAGCACATCTGTATTATGTACCTTCTTCTCACTCAATGGAGATGTACATGTAGCACATTCTGGGAAAGGTGCAATACAGATCTTGCTCTGGATGATGGAGATCCAGAAATGATTCTGCACTGACTTAGGAGTTGGAAACTGGCAGCCATCTTTCTTTTTTGGTGGCAGGATATGGAAATGGTGATAGTAGTGTAAGAAACCAGGGTAGTGCAAAATTAACCCCCCCTTCTCTATAGCAAGTTGCCAGGGGCGTAACTACCATAGCGGCAGACCATGCGACTGCTATGGGGCCCAGGGCAAGAGGGGGCCCAGTCTTAGTTGGGATTATCTCCTCTTCTACTGGAGGTGAAAATTTGGTCAGGACTCCGCCCTCTAAAGGAACAACAAACAAGGCAGTGGAAAAAATGGCCCAATGGCATATGGGAAGGAATAATGCAAGTCACCAGTACATACTAAATGGTAAAACATTGGGTAACTCTGACATGGAAAAGGACCTAGGAATTTTAGTGAACAGCAAACTAAGCTGCAGAAACCAATGTCAGACGGCTGCTGCCAAGGCCAATAAGATAATGGGTTGCATAAAAAGGGGCATAGATGCCCGTGATGAGAACATAGTCCTGCCACTTTACAAATCACTAGTCAGACCACACATGGAGTACTGTGTACAGTTCTGGGCTCCTGTGAACAAGGCAGACATAGCAGAGCTGGAGAGGGTTCAGAGGAGGGCAACTAAAGTAATAACTGGAATGGGTGGACTACAGTACCCAGAAAGATTATCAAAATTAGGGTTATTCACTTTAGAAAAAAGACGACTGAGGGGAGATCTAATAACTATGTATAAATATATCAGAGGTCAGTACAGAGATCTCTCCCATCATCTCTTTATCCCAAGGACAGTAACCATGACGAGGGGACATCCTCTGCGCCTGGAGGAAAGAAGGTTTGTTCACAAAAATAGAAGAGGATTCTTTACGGTAAGAGCAGTGAGACTATGGAACTCTCTGCCTGAGGAGGTGGTGATGGTAAGTTCAGTAAAAGAGTTCAAGAGGGGCCTGGATGTATTTCTGGAGGGTAATAATATTACAGGTTATAGTTACTAGATATGGGTTGTTGTTGATCCAGGGAGTAATTCTGATTGCCTGATTGGAGTCGGGAAGGAATTTTTTCCCCTAAAGTGAGGAAAATTGGCTTCTACCGCACAGGGGTTTTTTGCCTTCCTCTGGATCAACTTGTAGGATAACAGGCCGAACTGGATGGACAGATGTCTTTTTTTCGGCCTTATAAACTATGTTACTATGTTAAGGGTCACTGAAAAGGGTTTAGGTGGAAACCCTTCTGTCCTGTGTGTGTGTGGGGGGGAATATAGTTGGATCCTATAGGGCCCTTACTTCTCTACGTACACCACGGCAAGTGGCACTGCCTGCCACCATGGGCTATGATTAGAAAAGATACATTTTGTATGGTTATTCTTGGTTTCCCTCAAGCTTCCCACATGCTCTCTGTATGGCCTTAGAACCATATTGCTGTCCATAATGTAATGTACTCTAGAACCTATTACCACAGGGTTTTCTCAAGAAACAGCGCTACTCTTACCTTATGGCTTTGTCTGGTATTACAGCTCTTCCCCAATCCCTATTGAAGTGAACAAGACTGAGTTGCAATACCAGACGCATAAGCAAGGGTGCACTATAACCATGGACAAACCCTTTAACCCTCCTTCTCTCCAGACCCTTTTAACCCTCATTTCCCCTACAGCAGCACACAGTGACTAGACCAGCGTCACTTTAAGAATAATACTTCCATGTGCCACAGTACTCTCCGTCTTGTGCTGAGCGGCAAAACCCGATTATCTGTTTATTTACGAGGAAGTCATGACTAGAAGGATACCCCAGGATAGGTCAACCATGCTGCATGAAAATAGAGATATTTAATCAGCCACTTAAATGAAGCTTCCGGCATGTGCAGCTACATAGATAAAGGCAGAAGAAGGCAAGAAGAAAAAAAAAAATCTGCCTTGTTTCCAGAGACGGTGACCCTGCAATTCTTGGATGAAAGTCCCTGAAATAAAATATTTTCTGCCAAGAGAAATGATTTATCTAGGCTTTAATTTGAAAGAGAATCATTTCCCTTATTTTAATGAAGTAAAAATAAACCCCCGTCCAGAGAATGCCTCGTCTTATTGTTCTCCTCCAACCAACTGCAGATGTCCTCAAAATGTCATTAACAATATCATGTAAGAGGCTTCACGTTCACCCATTAAATTGGGTCCCTAAGGCAATAGGCTGCAAGCTGAAATTGTATTCCTACCTTAAATGTTACTTTCCGCCTCTGCTATAGATCACGGCTTATTTTTTTCAGTTTTTTCTGTGATTTATTCTTTAAGAGAGGGGCCTTAAATAAGAGGATATTGAGCAGCGTACATCTGATGCATTGATCTGGTGATAGCCCTATGGGAGGACTCTGATGTTGGCATGGGTGCAGGGCTTCCTCTAGGTCTGACGTGATGTCTCCGATACATAGTGCTCCAGGGCTTCTTCACCTGTCAGTTTAAACTCGGAAGCCTAATATGATGGGATGGACGGCTTGTTTTGGGGAACTGACAGGAGAACGAGTGAATGATCTATCTATACTTCATCCTAATGACATTTCTGAAGACCGTATTGATTTGGAGCGTTGCCATTTAACACATGAGGCCGGATTCAAGGCTGCTGTCATCTAATAAAAGCATAGAAATGCACTGCAGTGACACAATGTCTCAATTATTTTAAGATTATTGTAACAATTACTGAATGTGGAGCTTCATTTCACATGCAAAATTTTTAATAAAAGCAAATATGACCATGTGTCATCTAACCAGACCACAGGCTGATGTGTACAAGTAACCCCATTACAACTAAACAAACGAAGGTCCTATTTACATACCTGCTGGTCAGACACATGAGTGCTCACTGAGGTACCCCAGACATGTGGTATCTGCAAAGTTTGGTTTGCTATGTAATGTTTATCATGTTTGCACTGTATATCAGCAGGTGAGCTATGTCTGGCACCAGGAATGAGGCTTACCACATACTCTTTGTAGGAGTGAGCTAGTCCTACTTCCTACCAGGAGAGGGTAGTCTTATCTAGGACTGAGTGGAGTGAGGAAGCAAGTCCTAGTGCTCCTGTTCCTAGGGCCTTAGGGAACAGAGAACCAACTCATCTGTGAGATCGCCACTACAGAGAGACTAAAGGATCCAAAAACTACAGACATCTGCATTACAGTCAGCAGAGTAACTAGCTTCCACAGCTATACAGACCCTGCTGCAGGTGAGGGACTACAGCTCAGACACCCTTCACCTAGATCAGTGATTTTCAACCAGTGTGCCTCCAGCTGTTGCAAAACTACAACTCCCATCATGCCCAGGCAGCCTACAGCTATCAGCCTACAGAAGGGCATGGTGGGAGTTGTAGTTTTGCAACAGCTGGAGGCACACTGGTTGAAAATCACTGACCTAGATCACATCCAGGCCAACTAAAAAAAGCCTGCATTATCCAGTAGACACCTACAGCCACAAGTGACAGCTTTCACCTGTTAGCCAAGAAGTTCAGGAGAGAGAAATCAGCAAGATAGCAGGGTTTCATTATCTGTCACTTTGCCAGCCACCATACCTCAGCAGCTGGGAAGAGAAATTGCACGGCGTAGAAACTAATGCTGGATGTGCTACAAGTACTATTTTACACTTAAACGGGAGACCTTGGGGGCCATTCAACTGCTACATGATGATGTGTTTCCCTCTTTATGCACTGAAGCTGGCACGTTCCCTGAGTTTTTCCAGCAAGATGGTGCACCACCACATTATGGGTGTCATGTCCGAGCATTCATAGATGAACAGTTTCCTGGAAAGAGGATTGGTCATCGTGGGTCGTGGGAATGGCCCCCAAAGTCTCCCGATCTGACCCCCTTAGACTTTTATCTTTGGGGTCATCTGAAGGCAATTGTCTATGCTGTGAAGATACGAGATGTGCAGCACCTGAAACTACGGATACTGGAAGTCTGTTCTAGCATTTCTTCTGCGGTGTTCCTATCAGTGTGTGAAGAGTGGCAGAAGAGGGTTGCATTGACAATCCAACACAATGGGCAGCACTTTGAACACATTTTAGTGGTCAGAAACTTGTAAATAACTCATGAAAGAATAAAGTTATGTCAAAACCAAGCACACCATTGTTTTTCTTGTGAATTTCTCAATAAGTTTGATGTGACATGACCCTCTTCCCATTGAAAAAACTAAATTTGGATCCAAAATGGCCAACTTTAAAATGGCCACCATGGTCACCACCCATCTTGAAAAGCTTCCCCCCTCCCATATACTAATGTGCCACAAACAGGAAATTAATATCACCAACCATTCCCATTTTATTTAGGTGTATCCATATAAATGGCTCACCCTGTAGAACATGTCCTATTCTGGTCTGTATTGCTGATAGGAATAGTAATTTCTAGTAATGGGAGTGAGAAAAATGCAGAATGCACATGGAAGGTGTCTGTATTTTGCAGAACGTTGGTTTGGGGACCACAATATGGACACAGTCGTGTGGATGAGCCTATGTACTGGAGGCAACTATTTTGTAGGCTTTCAACTACAATTATTGACATCTTATCAAAAGTCTCATAGTCAATCCTGCCTGTAGTGTCATCTATTTCACCATGACTTTTGGTGGTCACAATCTACAGTAGTTGAGTGATGTCCAGCCATAGGTTCACCGCCCTTTCTATGTCACACGCTGTTGTCAGAAAAGCATGAATTGATCTCTCTCTTACGACTACGTGAGCTCTGTTCCACAGAATGTTTTTTATAACTGAATATTCAAAAACTTGGCTTGTTTTGCGTTACGTTTCTACCTTAAAAATTTTAGATGCAAATGAAGTAAAATATTTACACACACACACAATCTGCATTCAATTTTGTCTTTAATATATTATTCATGCTGTGTGTGTTTTACTAAAGCATAAAAATACAAGCAAGAGCTTGGAGCCCGGCATGCAGGCGCTTTATAATCTGCCATAGCCTGGTGAATCTCGAAAGGTGGCAACAAGCAAGGACACACCATACACAAAAATATACACTTTAGTTCCAACAGCTGGATGATTTCTTACCAAACAATATAGCATTTACCTTGAATTGTGAGATTTTTTTCATACATGCTGATGTCAAGTAGCAGTGAACCAAAAATAGTCAAATAAATGATGGTAACAGATTCTAAAATAAACTTTTGAGAATCCTGCATCACCGAGTTTTACGTTTCCAGACAAAGACCTTGGACAATTACTATCATTTTGTTACCCTTAAGGGGGTTTTCTGAGACTTATTAACATATTGATGATCTATCCTCTAGATGGGCCATCAGTTTCTGATCGGTGGGGGTCCCACACCCAGGACTCCCGCTGACCAGCTATCTGAGAAGGCACTGGTTTTTGCAGTAACACTGCAACCTTCTCACCACTTAGCCTAGGCCAGGGGTGGGCAACCTACGGCACTCCAGCTGTTGTGAAACTACAACTCCCAGCATGCATACATGCTCTGCTTTTCTCAGAAATCTCATAGAAATAAATGGAGCATGCTGGGATTTGTAGTTTCACAACAGCTGGAGTGCCGTAGGTTGCCCACCCCTGGCCTAGGCCACGAGACATCATGTTCATTGGTTACTCAGTCCGGTGGTGCTACTGCAAGCACAAGTGCCTTCTCTGTCTCTTCATGTAAACAACTTCCAGCAATGAAGAGTGCTGCACTTCAGTCATTGACTGGCTGCAGCGGCGATTTGTCCCCAAGCTGTGTCATTAATGGGTTACATGCCGCTTGGGAAAAGTTCACCACAGTGCACCTCCACCATGCAGGAAGTTTCATGCTGTGCAGTGAAGATAGTGGACTCATAGAGTCAGAATTGAGCATGGAGGATAAGGCAAGCATGCTTTCCTTAACAGGTCTCACTATATTTAAAAAAACAATTATATAAAGTTGGAAAACCCCTTTAAAGACTCTCATTTCTCACTAGACAATTTGTACAATAGCATGACTTTAGGCTACGTTCACGTCTGCGGCACTACGATCTGGCTGCCGGTTCCGGAAGAGAATGCAGGGAATGCAGCATGCAGTGGTTTCTGTCTGGCTGATGCATTTATGCCAGAATGTGGCCCGATCTCCACCGGGCATTCCGTTTGTGCCAGATCTGGAGAATTATGGCAGGATGTTCTCTGCCAGAGCAGCCTGCCGGAATGCACACTGCAGATGTTAAATTAGCCTTAAACAGTTACTCTTAGCAAAAGCCTGCAATTTACATAACAACCACTGGGTGGCCACACATAGACAATGATGGTATAGGCATCTCATGACACAGTATCGCACAATTATTTTTTTAAAGCAAGATAATAATTTCAGGAAATACTGAGCCAAAAGCAGGAAAGCCCATACCCCTCAGTCTCTGATACCCGCAGCATTTTATGTAACGTGTTAGACTGTAGTCTAGAAAGGGACCGTCGTCATATTATTTCACCATACAGGGTTGCATACAGATCAGTAGTTATAAATTAGCATTAGGAACTTCATTTCAGCTTATCAATCATGGGCAGGTGTGAGAGAGATTCTCCTAGGAAATCCTCAACCTATCTCCCATAAACTGCGAGAGTAATCACAATGTTATCCTTTTAGAGAGCGCGATAATCTTTGCTCTTCTGAGGAAAAAGACCTCATTTGCCAACAAGGTTTTCATTTATGTATTTGCAAAACTAATGAGTGATGCCCAATGCTTGACACCATGGCACGCAGCTTAACTGGATTTTCCCAACATCTGGATGACATGATCTTCCTGCAAATCCAATAGCAATTATTAAAGAATTATAATGTAGTGTGATAAACACACGGGACGGCCCGGGGAATGCAGGAACCTCCTAAAGCTCAAGGGAAATGATGGAGGATTTAGCTGATCTGGTCCACGTCCCTGAAGAGGTGTCTGAGGTTGAAGCTCTTCAGTCTAAAGGATTATCTCCCACAATCTGCTTTAATCACAGCTAAATGCTTACAACTGGTCTTGATGGTGGGAAGACGGGCTATTAAGAAATATCTGTTCAACCAAAGACTCCTTCTAGATCCGACTATCTGCCATTAAACTTTAGGCCCCCATGCTGATAGGTCCTGGACTGAGACATAATAACATTCAATATGCCCTGTCCTCGGTAAAATGTCCATTACATGGAGCTGTGCACCCACATGGCACTGCCGGCTTACATCTGCTTATTTGCATGGGTTTGATGTTCTAACAGCCTTCTAAAATGTGCAATGCATGCTAAAGAGGGGACACGTCTTAGAGGATGAGTCAGGTAATGGAGAAAAGCAATGTTATGGTGCTTATCTAACCTTATCTATGTTATGCCTGTGTCCACTGTGTCTCCACTCGCTATGTGTCTGTCTGTTCGATCTGTATGTGTGACCAGTAGCTTAGTTCAGTATATTTCAGTTCCCCTATAAACACCTGCTTGTCTCTCTCACTCTTTGCCTGATCAACACTGGTCCTGGTAGGTCCGTAGCTGAAATTCCCACGCCTGCGGCATGCGCTTTACATTCAGCGCATTCAGTGACTGACGATGCCTGCCGAGTATTGGCAATCCGAATGTAAAGCGCACGGAGCATGTGTGGGATTTCAGCTACGGACAGGGCCGGCAGCGGAGAGAAGAAGCTGCCTGGCCCTGTCAATCTGAAGAAGGAAGGCGTGGTTAGAGGTGGGCTAAAGACGATACTAGGTGCAGGGTTACCGCCCCCTGCACCTAGCGAACGCTCATTTGCATATTATAAAAATCACTTTTTTGAGATAACGGCTGCAGTAGGGGGGTTTTTAGCTACATATATGGTGTCACCTGTCATGGGCACATGGGAAATTACAGCCACTTATATGGGCTATTTTCTGGTGACAGAAACCCTTTAATGTAAGAAGATAGTAAAGTAGGCCATCTAGATCCTTCTACTACAGGCTAAATCTGCCCCACTCAGACGAAAGATCTTTTTTTTTTTTTACCAATTGTTCCACCAAAGTGCATTTTTATGGAAATTGGTCAGGCCAAAAAATGCCTCGTCTCCGTACACATATAACAGCTGCAGTTGTACACAAAACCAGAAACTCACCACAACGTCAATTAGAAATTCAACTAATTTTTCCAGGGAATTAGACTAATACGAATCAGCTAGAAGACGGAAATGGCTCCGAGAACCGCAGCTCTATTCACTGCTCTTTGTTATGAGAACAGACATTTGAGAAAGGAAATTTAAAGGGTGTTTCCTAATATAGACAGTAGATACTAACATCTATCTATCTATCTATCTATCTATCTATCTATCTATCTATCTTATCTATCATATCTATCATATCTATCTATCTATCTATCTTATCTATCATATCTATCTATCTATCTATCTATCTATCTATCTATCTATCTATCTATCTCCTATTTATTTATCTATCCATCATCATCTATACCTGCCCATCTTTGTATCTATCTATCTATCTATCTATCTATCTATCTATCTATCTATCTATCTCTCTATCTATCTTTTAATCTAATCTAAGCAATCTCATGTATACTGCAGAAACATTTACTCTACTCCACAATTTTTTTTTATTACATACTAACACCCTGTTTTTCTATGTATCGGTTCATACTTGCTTTATGTTGCATTCATTCATTCTAACTATATTGTCTTACAGAAGGATAACAATTGCACATTTTAGGCAATGATATTCAGTGTTTTGTGGTTGATAAAGCAGAATCTGGAGCAGCCGGGGAGTTCACCGGACTGACATGTGCTTTTGCAGTAACAAGCCGCCACAGTTTTGGTGCCAAGGGGGCTTTTGGGTTTGATTTAGGAGAGCTGACACTGATGGCTTGTTATTTCATATCTTTGAGCTGTCAGGGAGACAACTGATGTCAGCATAAAAACCCCTAAATCATGGCCAAACTTGCATCTATTGATGTCTATAAAACAGAAAATCGGATACTTGCCCTAATCTAGTTGCCTATACTGACAAGTGAACAAAAGAACTTGTCATTTAACTGGAGCTCATCATATCTCTTCTGTACAAAACCAGGAGCTCCTTCTCTGAAAGCTTCACATTTCTACGGGTTTATTAGTCTTTGTTTCTTTGATAGATAGATAGATAGATAGATAGATAGATAGATAGATAGATAGATACGTAAAACACAAGAAAGCTTCACATTTCTACGGGTTTATTAGTCTTTGTTTCTTAGATAGATAGATAGATAGATAGATAGATAGATAGATAGATAGATATCAGATAGACAGATATATAATAGATATGAGATAGATAGATAGATAGATAGATAGATAGATAGATAGATAGATAGATAGATAATAGATATAAGGTAGACAGAGATATAATAGATATGAGATAGATAGATAGATAGATAGATAGATAGATAGATAGATAGATAGATAGATACCTAAAACACAAGAAAGCTTCACATTGCTATGGTTTTATTAGTCTTTGTTTCTTTGTTAGATAATACATAGATAGTAGATAGATAGATAGATAGATAGATAGATAGATAGATAGGAGATAGATAGATAGATAGATAGATAGATAGATAGGAGATAGATATCTATGAGATAGATAGATAGATAGATAGATAGATAGATAGATAGATAGATATGAGATAGATAATAGATAGATAGATAGATAGATAGATAGATAGATAGATAGATAGATAGATAGATATGAGATAGATGTCTCTTCCACCCTTTGCTAGTCTTATCATAAATTTGTATCACACCTTTGTCTATGGAGAAATTCCAGTTTAAAGGGTTCGTGTAATGTAGGGGATAATGATGGTCGCCTATACCAGTATCTATTAATATGGCTTCTTTGTATTTGGATAGAGATATCTGTATGGAAATTTCTAGTAGATAGGCCGCCTTCTCCGCTGATTTATATTTACCTGTGCAGACCTGTATCCTGTGAGGATGTGCAGCAATTTATGCTTCTCCAGGGGTTTACTTATGGGAATCTCACATCCGAATGGAAAGAGAGAAAGATTTAAAGACAAAGATGGAGCGAGAGGTGCTCTACACTACCGCTATCCTGCTTCAGCGCCATCTGTCACCATCACTGCTGCTCCTGAGGGATCGAGTACAGAAAGGCCACCGCAACTAATGAACGCGGAAGGAGAGAAGGTGGACTTTTATATCACACGGGGCATAAAAAGTCGTAATATAGAAGTCTGTGGAAAGGCTATGTCAACAAAATAGGATAAAGGTCTATCCCTCTTTGCTGAGCAATTGGTCCCACCGGTGGTGGTTTAACTTTATATCTGATATTAACGACTCAGAAGATGCTGATTGTAGATTGCAGAAGATTTGGGCAACATGTTGAGGGCAGTAAAGAACATTATGAGTGGATGGGACTTGTCACATTTCTTGCTGAGGCCAGGCTTTTCCGGAAAACCCTTTCCAATTAAAACGGTTTATATGACACGGGACTGTAAAAGATATATTTCACGTGCACATGAAACTGCTGAGCCACCAAGTAATGACTGATATCCCACAACACTACTTCAAAGCCTGTCATGGAACGGACGTTGTTGATTTAAGAAATCAGACCGCTTGGATGTATGTTCTTCATCTATAGATCCATGTGGATACTGATGGCGTCTAGAGCGGGGATGGAAGGCAGTGCACATTTCAGTCAGGTTGGGGTCTACAGATGAGGTCATCATATTGAAACATTGCATCCAATATTTCTGATAACCTTTAATGGGTTTGGCTACTTTGTAACATTTAACAATAAACAGGTGGAAAAACTACGATAGTCAACTTCAAAGTGTGGATGCATGCCACTGCCAGTCTTCTTCAAAGATTGAGGGTGCTATCTAGAACTTATTAGAACCCACAAGATAGGACCCCACTGCCTAATGATCGGAATAGCAATAGTTAAAGGGGTTGTCTCTAGTGTTGAGCGAGCATCTCTTTGCTCGTATGCTCGGGTGCTCTGGCCGAGCAATAGGGGTTGCTCGAGTGATCGGCCGAGCACCCGAGCATAATGTTAGTCAATGGGACTAAACCAGGCACCCCCCGCTCGGAAGAGGGGAGGGTGTCTGGTTAATAGAAAAAGGTCAGAATCGCGACTTCTCCTCTTTTACTCCTTTCACTCGTAAAAGTATGCTTATTAACTGAATTTGTACACATTAGCGTACAATGCGTCCGCATTAGCATACAAATTCGTCCGCATTAGCGTACAAATCAATATTACAGTGCGGGGAAGAGACTCAAGAATTGCGCTCGAGTACACTCGGTGTTCGGCCGAACACCGAGCGGACCCGAGCATAGGCATGCTCGGCCAAACAGCAAGTTCGGCCGAGCATGCTCGCTAAACACTAGTTGTCTCATCTTAGACATTGGCGGCATATGGCAAGGACCAGTCAGACCACCTCTGGGACCCTCACCTATCTTCAGAAAAAGCCCCCAAACTGAAGGAGAGCACATTGTGCATGCCCGGAGTGCTCTACATTCATTTCTATGAAAGTTTTGAAAATAGCCGAACAAGAACGTTCAACTATTTTTGAAAATCTCATTGAGTGCACCACGCATGTTCAGTGTGCTCTCCTTTACTTCTATGGTACTGCCTGAGAGGGTCGATTCAGCACTGGGCTATTTTCAACAGTCACCTAGAAATGAATGAAGGGCAGCCCTCACTTCAGGGGTCCTGTTCTGGAGATAAGTGTTGGTTCCAAAGGCAGGACCCACACCTATCTGACATTGGTGGCATACTGTAGCAATATATCCCCAATTTCTCAGATGAGACACCCCCTTCAATGTTATGGATAATAGTGACATATACCAGACAACCCGCATAGTACTTCTAGATACGGTAGCAGAACACCATCAGCTTGTTATTCCCTACAAGAGGTACAATATTCTTGAGTGGCCTTCTCAACCTCTGGGCCCAAAAGCAGCTGCTATGTCTATAGTAACACCCACATTCCTACCTCTTGTAGGTAAAAAGCACTTTCCTCTCTGTTTTGTGAACTTTGTGGTTCTGTTGGAAAAGAGCCTTACACCATTTTTTTACATTGCTAATTGAAAAAGAACCAGAGCTGAAGCCTCCAAATTTTCAAGCGCCTCACATCTTTCTGATCAGTAGAACCTATTAAAGGGGTCAATTGATCAAGACCACCCCTTTCTATGTGATCTATTGGGATGTGTAAATATGTTAAAGTGAGGTCCTCACTCAACACCTGCTCTATTGGTCAAGACAGAGACAACTACCGTATGTTTTCAATGGTCGTCCATTCACGTGAGTATGTGTGGCCACACTACTAAGCTAGGGCCAGTAGATTAGCACAACTTAGAGGGAGATTTACCAAGACCGATACTTTCTGCACCAGTCTTGATATCCACTGAGCTACAAAATGATGCGCCTAATTTATGACAAGGTGTAGGCCTCATCATAAATTAGGTGAATCCTCCAGCAGGCTGTGCGCCTAAACAGAAATCTGCGGCAACTCAGAGCTATTGTAGATTTATGATTTCATTTGCTCCAGAAAATTGACGTAAGTGAAGATAAATTTGGAGCAGCAACAGGTCAAGCCCCCTTCCCATTCCACTTTTTGGAAAAGTCGCTAGAGTGGTGTAAAAAAAAAGCTACCAGTAACAATTGTTTTAAACGTTATTGAAAAACCCAGTTGGCGACGTCTAAACACCACTTTGTACATAGGCCAAAGCTTAACCCTGTAAGATAAAAACTGTTGGTGGTTGTCCAGTGGATAGTCTCTTCTTTTGCTAAAAGGCTTCCTTGACATTAATCTGATCACAGGCTATCTTGCTTCTGAGACCCCTTATAAATGTGTTGGGTCATCCAGGGTGAAAGATGCTCTTTGTAGCAGGGAATGGCCTCTATTGACTATATATATATATATATATATATATATATATATATATATATATATATAATTTTGCTGAGTTTTAAGCAGTGAGATAAGTAGCGGTATACACACAGTTGTCATTTCCATACTGGACACAAATGCTAAAGATATGTAAAAGCTTACAGCGCGCTCGCTGCTAGCTACAAAGATGTGGATGGCTGCACTCTGCTTTTAATTGGTTTATTAAATAAGCCAGCTAATTTGTGCGGTATTAAAAGAAACAGAAATAAACTTTGTAAAAAATAATTAATTCGGTCTCATCAACCTTTGGGGAAGTTCACAGGGGAGTTCATGTGGTATTTGATCTGTTTTGTGATATTAACATGAACCTAATCACATTTTGTTTGCTGGAAATATCCATGAGAAATGAGCCTATAAACTCGGTAGGAACTAATCGCTGCGCAAATATGAAAACCACAACGGCCTAGATGGACTAATCCTATAGATGACGTAAGCTGAGACCTGCACCAGATTTATCACAGGGGCTCAGGCCGGAAGATACATGCGGTGCAGGGAGAGACACTTTTCTATGACACTTTGAGACAGAATTTTACATCAGAATTGTGGAGCAACTTAGGTCCCACCCCTTTCTTATGAAGTTCAACCCTTCCCTGTGAAGCCCACCTCCTTGTGTAGAAACCCTAGTTTTGCCAAACTTTCCAAAAATTTTGCCAGTTTTTAGACAAATTTTAGAACCAGTCTGCCTGTACATCTAACATCAATTACACCCCAGTCACCACCAGGCAGGAGACTCCAAAGAGCAGTGAAAGGAACAAGAGTTGCACCCCCCAAGCATGGGCAGGGGTGCATCTAAACTTTCTGCTGCTTGAGGGGAAAACTGAAACGGAGCCCCCCCCCTCCATGCCAATTTCTTAACCTAACCCCTTTGCCACAATGAAAGCACTCATTGCCCATGGCCCTTCTGCTGCCCCCCTCTTGCCCCTACCTGGTGCTGCCTGAGGCGATCGCCTCACCTGGCCTCATTGGTGGTGCACCCTTGATGGGCCAGGGAGAGCACTGGAGCAGGGTTAGCCACCATGAGGACTACAACCATCCTCGTTCAGTCGCTACTACTCCCATCTGCCGCACCAGCCCCATTTCCCCTCCCCTGTGGGCCACCATGCTGCAAGATCATAAAGGACCATCCATCATATCCCTCAGAGATCGAACAAAAAGCTAGTCAAGACAGAGAGCCTTATGTGCAGAAGAAAAGACTACTGGACTATCTCCCTGACCTTGCGTGTCCCCAGCTCAGTACTTTGGTATTTGCTTACATTTTTGAATTTTTACATGATCTACTGCCAATATGTTTTTGACTATTTATAACAGAATTTCTTCAGACTAAAAAAAAAAAATTTCAATATCAATAGGCAAATTACATACAGTACTGTATATGGAAAAATTCCAGCCGCCCCCAAAGTATGGAAGTAAAATCCAAATTCTCTGGTAGACCTTAAAAATAATAAAATAAGAATAAGAACAAAAAGTTTAGCCTCCGCCAGCGTTCTTCTCAGTAATTGTGGAAGGATGAAGAATGGAAGAAATAATATGATACAATGGAATCGTTGGATTGTAGCACTTTAATAATAACCTAATATAATAACAGAAGCAGGGGAGACATAAAACTAGGAGTAATGATAATTCCCTTTGTTACTGAGGCCGCGCAGAGATGAACACCGCCACCCCGCTCTCGACTGCATGGAGTACAGCAGTAATTTCACACAAAGCAATTTTCAGTCACTGAAGCTAAAATGCCTTCTTCAGGCATTTTGTATAATAGGGGATCCCATTAAATAGGTGCGTGATGTTAAAATACTCGCTATCCAGCTACGGGACTCAGTAGAAAGGAGCCGTATCGGTGTAACATATTCACTTCTAGGAAATGGCCATCAAGTGAACCGTGGAGGATTTCTTCTTCTACAGCCTTCAAAGCTGATGACTTAAGAACATAAACTTCCTTTTATTTTGGATTTGGGGAATCACTGCTTTAAAGAAAACTGGATGTTTCTTCTTGATGGTCTAAGCAATGAAAGGAGGACAATTCTAACAAGCATATGCCCCACGGGCTTAAAGGGGACCTGTCACTATGAAAGTGCAGCGCGATAGGCAGGCAGCATGTCATAGATAGAGATGAGCCAAGTTTTGAAAAATTCGATTCAGCTGCTTAGCTGAACTTCAAGAAGAAATTTGATTTGTTACGAATAGCTTTCCACTATATGGAGCGGGCACCATGGCGGGGAACGGTAATTGTCCCAACCGCTTCATTTATGCTGCGCTCAATGCTGATCGCGGCACCTCTTATATCACTGATGATGTCGCTGTGCGCTCCCAGTAATATCAAGTGGTGATGTAATCACTAGGGATGAAACATAATACTTTGCATAATACTTTGTTTGAATACTGTACGGAGCAAGCGCTCCGTACAGTATTAGAATGTATTGGCTTCTATTAGCCGAAGGTATTACTTCGCAAAGTCTCGCGAGATAAAAAAATTTCTACTGTAAAAAAAACATTTCCCAAAATCGGGTTTGCTCAGTATAATATTCAAACAAAGTAGCATTATACCTCCCAATGCTGATACATAGTGCTGCCGATGTCTCATGTGCAGGTGCACAGAAATACTGCAGTTGTAGCTGTTACTCCAGGGATACTGACAGGTACGTATATCAGTCCACACTACATGATTGTGTAGACATGGCGGAGTACCTTCACGAATAAACTTGCTCGCATATCGCTAATGGTCACAGACGTACAGTACATATCAACCAAGGCTCTTTCCATGGCCTGTGTCTGTTATTGGATCTCATTTTCAATGAGGTGAATGAGGCTGAGCTGCAATACCCGATGTGACCTTTGGAGGAGGGTGGCACTGTTTCTCAAAAAAAAAAAAAAAAAAGAAAAAAAAATCCTTTTTATCCTAATCTCTGAAAATTCTTTTGAAACTAGGTTTTCCATAGATCTGGTTCAACCTATTGTAAATGGGACAGGTCACAACTGATATTTACATGTAAATAAGGGGCGTAACTATAATTCAAAGGACCCCATAGAAAAATAAGATGGGGCCCTCACTACCTAGTGAAAGAAAATTAAAACAGCAGCATAAGTAACAATAATTATATAATACTATATCAGAAAACCCACATTATAGCAAAAAGCCAGCACAATGAGATACAATGTACTTGCACCTAAGTAGACCCCCCCTTCCCTCAACCTCTATGCCCCACAGCCGTGCCATGGCTATAGTGACGCCCATAATGTCTAAATAATATTGTAAATTGCTCATCAACCCGTAATCTATAAAAACAGGGACAATACTGTAATACGCTGTGCTATATAGAACGACACCTATTAAATATTTAGATGTGGAACCAGCACAGAACTGGAGACCGTCAAGCAGCGTCACATTAACTACCTGTTATTTACACTATCCGACAACCGATCATTTTACAAGCCGAGAAAAGTGGACGTTAAGTGACTGTTAATCATATGATAAACATGACGTCTTATTTAGCGTGTCACTTATCTGCTCTCGTTCATAAAGTCCAATTTTATTCCCAGAAGAAAGACATATTCGCATTAGCAGGCCTCGCCTTCTCTGGTCAAGCCGATATCAAACATGTCATTTTGTAGAAAAACTGCTAATGGAAATGTAGGTTATTTATATCTAACCATAAAAGGCGAATATAAAGGTAAAACGTGAAAAAATAGTTGGATTAAAAACAAACGTAGTAATGCAGGAGGTATTAATAAGAATATTAATCATAATAAATGTCCCGAGGAGTTGTAGAGCGCGGTGCAGCGGGATATTTGGGTTCTGTTCATATGATAGATTCAAATTTTCCTTACCGGATCCACTGCGCTGCGAACTGTAAATCGCTGCAGAAATCTGAAGGTCAGCCCGGAATTCCTGCCGCTATTTACAGTTTGTACAGCCATAGACTGCGCATAAGAATTAGCCCCATAGTCATTCAGTTTGGCAAATCCTTATGTCCCCCCCTTCCTAAAGGTGGGAAAAAAATGCCAAAATCCAAACAAAAATGTAATGGAGATGAGAAAACTCCATTTAGAAGCCTGGGATGTGGACTTCACATGGATTTTGAAGTGAACACACCTTTAGGGCATGTGACACGACACTAGTGTTTTGCGGATCATTAATAATAATAATAACATATTAAATAATGAAAATTATTATTATTACTATTATATTTTTATAATAAAACCCAAAGCAGCAGATGGACTGAAATAAATGAAAGCTGTAGCCCAACAAAAAAATATTCTAGATTTTTTAAACCAGTACCCGGATCTCAATACTTGAATACTAGAAATTGCATTAAAGGGGTTATCCCACGAATAATGTAAAAAATGAATATCAGACATCATATAGTCCACGGCAATACCTTTCTAACAAAGCTAGAACCAGCCCTGTACCTCACATGGGTCCAGAGATCTCCACATTCATTGGTCTACTAGATTTATATCAAGCTGGCAGCTCATTGGAGTGTCTTTTTTGCTGCAGCTGAGGGGGCGTGTCTAAGCTCTCCCTATCACAGCTGAGGGGGCATGTCTAAGCTCTCCCTATCACAGCTCAAAAGGCAGTTGAAAGATGACTGAGCATGTGCTCAGTGAGCAGGTCAAAGAAATTAGAAATTAAGTGGCACTATACAGATACATCTCATTGAATAACTCAGTAGCTATACAAAATTTTTAATTACATGCAATTACAAAAGTATTCAGATCCAGGTGCTGGTTTGAAAACTGTATAATATTTTTCGTGGTACAACCCCTTTAAAGGGATATTCCGGTAAAGTAACTTAATTTTTGAAAAACTGCATTGAGGCTGCAAGCTGTGACCCAGCAAAAACCCATACCTATACATATAATCAGAGTGATAATTTACCTTGGAATCCATTTGTCTAGCTCCTGTGTGAACCTGCAACACACTGAGAGTATCATGGCGCCTGATCTTCCCTCACAAAACTACAATCCCCACAATCCCTAGCTTTCCTGCTGTGAGTTTCTGCTTGTTCATTAGTGTTGATGATTACTGATTGGCCTGATATACGGTCCGGTCACGCCCCCCTCTACTCTACACACTGAGCATGCTCAACCTAACAAAGCCTCAGAACTACAGGTCGATGCCATGGTGATTTATGAGGAAACACAGTGGGTAGCAGAGGAAGAAAACTACTTTTGTTACTACTGAATGGAAAATATGTGAAATTAACATTATATGAGATAATGATTGATGATGAATTAGTCTAAAACATGTTATATTTATGGTAACCTGAATACCCCTTTAAAATGTAGCATAGCCACTGAGTTATTGAATAAAATGTATCTGTATAGCGCCACCTGCTGTGTGTTCTTTTCCACATCTATCTGCCCACTTCACTGTGGAACACACATGCTCTGTTCCAACCTTCAATTGCCACCAGATGTATCTGTGTTAGTTACAAGGTGAGAGCTGCAGCAGAAAGGACACATCCCTGAGCTGCCAGCCTGAAGAGAATCTAGCATAGCAATTGGAGCAATGAGTGAGCAGATCTCTGGATCCATGTGAGGTACAGGGCTGGTTCTAGCTTTGTTCAAAAGAGCTGGTCATGGACTATTTCCATTTTGTACATTAATCACGGGATAACCCCTGTAAGTATCCCTGCAGATCATTGACGTCCTGTTATTTTATGACTGAAAGGAAGCTAACACTGCATAATGCAGGGTCATGAAACTCATCAATACCGTGTGGGCTTCATTAGGGGACGCACAGGCCTTCCTATTAGCTATCACATCCACAATACTGTAATGGCTGCATCATTTTGACCTGTTTGACACAAGTAATTGAGATTTCTTCAGTAGACAGTGTGCTGATGCTTGTATAAGAGAGGAGAGAATCGATTCTACAGAATTGAAATTCGAACTGAATTTTTGCAAAAATTTGGATCCTCGATTCAGGAGAATTTTAGCAGATCGAGAGAGAGAGAACGAGAGAGAGAGAAAGCCATGAAAACTGACCAAATATGTGTTATCTACAGATTATTGATGCAGATGTTTACTGCCAATGAACAGGGCTGTTATAATTGGAAATATCTTTACATGGATATGGATCATACTGTCCTATAAAGAGGGTATACTTATGGGAAAGATCTCTTGGAGGGAGGTGCAGGGACCATGTAGCACCTCAGCTTTACCTGTGTTGACTTTTATCAGTCTTATAGATGTGTCATATACACAGAGGCGCACCACCAATGAGGCCAGGTGAGGCGATCACCTCAGGCAGCATCAGGTAGAGGCAAGGGGGGGGGCAGCGGAAGGGCCATGGGCAATGAGAGCTTTCATTGTGGCAAAGGGGATAGGTTAAGAAATTTGCATTGGAAAAGGGGGCGCCGTTTCAGTTTTCTCCTCAGGCAACAGAAAGGCTAGGTGCACCCCTGCTTATATATGGACTGTGTCTTCACTTACAGGGACTAATATGAGGCTGAGAACATGAGATTATTCATGGATAAACTATGCTAAACCCCAGCAAGCAGATGACGATATGGTCAATGATATTTTGACAAATCGCAACACTTAGCATCAACCAATCAGCCTCACAAAGAAATGTGATCTACATTCATCATCATCAAAGCTCCATCTGTTCTCCATATATGAGGACTATGGGGTCACAACAGAGAAGAAGCTGATCCATCTACCGGCATTACTAATTCTATGTTATTCTGGCATCTATGCACAATATTTGCCCTGGGTAGATAGATAAATACAGTAGATAGATAGATAGATAGATAGATAGATAGATAGATAGATAGATAGATAGATAGATAGATAGATAGGTGTGAGATAGATGTGAGATAGATAGATATGAGATAGATAGATAGATAGATAGATAGATAGATACAATAGATAGTAATAGAAAATAGATAGATGGATGGATAGATAGATAGATAGATAGATAGATAATATATAGATAGATAGGAGATAGATAGATAAATACAGTAGATAGTAATAGAAAATAGATAGATAGATAGATAGATAGATAGATAGATAGATAGATAGATATGACATAATAGACGGATAGTTAGATAGATAGATAGATAGATAGATAGATAGATAGATAGATAGATAGATAGATGATAGATAGGAGATAGATAGATAGATAGATAGATAGATAGATAGATAGATAGATAGATAGATATGACATAATAGACGGATAGTTAGATAGATAGATAGATAGATAGATGATAGATAGGAGATAGATAGATAGATAGATAGATAGATAGATAGATAGATAGACGTGGTCATAGACTTTAGGTGAATATCAGACGAAGCATCCTACATCTAGTGTATACTGACTCTCCATTGATTACACACCTCATGGGAAATAAGGATCAGGCATGGTGAATTTTCCATGTCCAATCCTTTATTCTAATGGGACATAAGCCACCAATAAAAGTGTCTGGTAGCAGGTTATTCCCCGATCCCTTATGATAGCACATGCACCCTCAGCTGAGCATGCATGTATATGGGAAGTTGGGGTCACCTGATGCGTATGGAATGCTTTAGGCGCCTCCACAGACAGACAGTAGATTTCATTTTCTGTGATAGAAAAGGTTTTCTGGTTTCCGCTAAAATACTGTAAATAAGTAACGAGCGTTGGAGTTGCAGTCAGCAATGTCATTTACTACAATGCGATGGCCGGCCTCCATATTGATAACTTATCAGCACGATTCTAAGGACAAAGCACGTCAAGTCGACTAATTGGTTCCCATTGATTGACCTTTCTGTGTTAATTAGAACAGCCTACATCTACAATTGTCTTATTCTGCTATCGTGGGGCTTTATTCATCTGGACCATGACGGCGGCAATGATAAAGTCAATTAGCCGGTGTTCCCCGAGCTCTCCGAGGTATGAGGGTGCCACGTTATAATGGCGGCATTGATCATGTTATGTTCAATGCCACGGATGGCATCCGTGTTGCATCCATGGCTTTCATGGACCCATAGACTATTATGGGCGTGATGGATCCGCAAACACGGACAAAATAGAGCATTCATCCGTGCTAAAAACACGGACCGTGGTAAAAAGCTGATGTGTGTATACACACAAAAGAATGGGGACATGTGCTGTCCATGGAGAACACTGACATGTGAATGAGGCTTTAGGAAGAATAACAGAGGAATGGTATAGCAGTGTTATGCCTCATTCACATGTCAGTATTTGTTTAGTGATTGCCATCAGTGGTTTTGAGCCAAAACTGGTATTGGAGCCTCCACAGGCATAAGGTATAAGGGAAAGATCTTCCCCTATTCTGTGTTTAGAGCTGCACCTGGTTTTGGCTCAAAATCACTGATGGAAATCACTGACCGAACACTGACATGTCAATGAGGCTTAATATGGAAAAAAAACACCCTGAATCATCATTTTATAAGGAATACATGTACTTACTAAGGCTACTTTCACACCAGTGTTTTTGCTGGATCCGGCAGGTTTCAGCAAAAATGCTTTTGTTACTGATAATACAACCATCTGCATCCGATCTGTACAGATCTGGTTTTATTATCTTTAACATCGCCAAGACGGATCCGTCATTAACTCCATTGAAAGTCAATGGGGGACGGATCTGTTTTCTATTGTGTCAGCGAAAACGGATCCGTCTTGCAGGACGTAAAGAAAACCACAGCTTGCTGCTCTCCGGTATGAGAACAGAACGGAATGCATTTTGGAGCGCTCTGTTCTGTTCAGTTACGTTTTGTCCCCACTGACAATGAATGGGGACAAAACGGAAGTGTTTTTTTTTTCTAGTATTGAGACCCTATGACAGATCTCAATACCGGAAAATATTAACGCTAGTGTGAAAGTAGCCTAATCACTGCATCCGTCTGATCTAATCATGTAGTGTTACAACCTTCCAGTACTATATTCTTCAAGAAAATACAATATAACAATTTCCATATGTATCTTGTATGTTGTAAGTTGTCACTATGTAAGACACATGTGTAACACGGGTTTTTTGCCTTCCTCTGGATCAACTTGTAGGATAACAGGCCGAACTGGATGGACAGATGTCTTTTTTCGGCCTTATAAACCATGTTACTATATCACATCATCCTATCTTAAAGGGTTTCTGTCACCAGTTTTTTTCGGTATGAATCAGGCTGACATTAGAGATGTGCTAATGTCACCTGATTCCAAATATATATCTGTTTTATTTACTGGTGCCCCCATTTTTATATAAAATGAACTTTTATTTTATGCTAATAAGGCCTCTAGGTGCAAGGGGCGTTACCCCTGCTCCTAGAGGCTCTGTTGATTGACAGGACCAGGCAGAGAAGAAACACTCCATTCACCATAGCTTGCAAGGACCTTCAATGATGTCATGACCATGTGATCAGTCACATGGTTAGAATCACACAAACAGCCTGTCTCCTCTTAAACCATGTGACTGATCAAATGGTCATGACATCATTGAAAGTCCTTGCAAGCTATGGTGAATGGAGTGTTTCTTCTCTGCCTGGTCCTATCAATCAACAGAGCCTCTAGGAGCAGGGATAACGCCCCTTGCACCTAGAGGCCTTATTAGCATAAAATAAAAGTTCATTTTATATAAAAATGGGGGCACCAGTAAATAAAACAGATATATATTTGGAATCAGGTGACATTAGCCCATCTCTAATGTCAGCCTGATTCATACTGGAAAAACTGGTGACAGAAACCCTTTAAAGGGAAATCCTTCATACATTCCTTCTTTTCTTTGAAAGAATCTAATTAGAAATTTAACAATTTTCTAAAACGCAATGGTCAAATCTGACATTTTCATGGGTGACTGTTCCGTTCAGTACAGTACAGTATAATATAGCATTAGTATAGGATTAGCATTCCTAAAATATACAAAAACAGCATACCAGATTCTCTCCCTCTTGATAGAAGATAATGACCTGTTAAATCACATATGACACTGGCGTGTAGAACGGGCGGACATTAGTGAGTACAATGAGCTGGCATCACCATTAAATATCTATGTGGTAATAGTAAACCCCTTCTGGAGCTATAATCACATTGCCTTGGCTGGTGGTTCTCACTTCATGTGGCCTGCAGGTCCCCACGAGACATTTTTCAATGCCTTTTTCCTGAGCCACTAGTTGCTAATGTTCCCTATTATGAGGAAAGCAAAGATGTGCCTGGAGGCAAGTGCTGGAGGTGTAACCACAGCCGGCCTTCTGCTGAGCATTTTCTAGCCTAAAACCATAAAATATGCACATGCCTTATAAAGGGAATCAATTGTGCTTTGAGAAAAGAGGGAGAGGAAGAAAAAAAACTATGACTTTGCTATTAACGGTGCTACAATTGCTAATCTGACAAGCTCCATCTGGTCACCAGACCCTTTATCTCCTCATCATCCTAAATCTCCAAAAAGGAAGTGGACGGCGTTGGCATATGTCCAGTTCTGTTTCTACCCCCTTCTTCCTTGTTAATGAGGAACACTTAGGACTTTAAAGTTCTCCAGCTGCAGAACTTGGACAGCGTCAGGGCTGCACGCAAACAGCAGCATAAAAAAAAATAAAAAAATGTGTCCAGGGTAAATATCTGATTTTTTTGGAACATTTCTAATGATATGTTTTTTCCTATCATAAATTTGTGGATAAACAAAGCAAATCTTGTTAACGCATAAATCTACATGAAATATACAACAGTTTAACATCTTATCCATATGCATTGAGGCGGTGGGAACAATACGGTTTTCCGGGACTGAACTGTAATACTTTGGTTTGTGATAAGCATGCAGCAATAATAAGACTCGCACATCCCAACCTGAAGGATACAATGTTGACAAGTTGTATCTTATTCTTTCATTATAGCCTGGGAATTGTCTATCTGTCCATCAGATACCAAAGTGTACGTGCAACGAGAGATAGATGATATTTTTTATTTGCTATGTTGGAGTTTTCCATTGTTATTATTGTCTATAGAGTTCTTCAAATACCATAAAGGGCTTTTCTAATTTAGATTACTTGAGTTGAAAGAAGAATGGGCTTAAAGGGGTTGTGGATTTACATATTGATAGCCTATGCTTAGGATAGGTCATCAATATCAGATGGGTGGGGTTCCAACACCTGGCACCCCTGACGATCAGCTGTTTTAGGAGGCCACGACCCTCCAGGGAGCCCTGCAGCCTCTTCCTAGGCCGATGACATCACGTTTATAGGCTACATGGCCTAGGTATAGCTCAGTCCCATTCAAGGAAACGGGGCTGAGCTACAACACCAATGAATGGTGCTGTGCTTGGTAAACTCTGAGGAGCCCATTGCATTGTGGCCTCCTCAAACAGCTAATTGGGTGTCAGAACCCCTTAAGGATAGGCCATCAATATCAAAACACCCAGAAAACCCCTTTAATGCAGCATCCTCATCTATAAGGAAAAACAGACAGTGACTACCAAATGCGTCTCTCCCTCTGGAGGACTTGACATGTCTATATACTACATGGAAAGCCAATTAATTTAAATAGGAAATGTGTAGTGCTTTATTTGCCCAGAAGATGGTGCTGTAGGGGAATTGAACACTTGTTACTTGGTCTCTCAAGTTACAATATTAATTGGTTCCAGGACGTCCATTGCATGTTGAAACCATTGTAAGTTGAGTAATCGGTTCCAAAGCCCCAAAATGTCATCCAAGATAAGAGAAAATGAAGATTTAAGAAGAATAAGCAGATAACTAAGAGATAAAACAAGTCCTTACATATACCAATGAGGAATAGCTGCTAACTAGTAACTAATAAAGGTATTTTACCAGAGAAGTGGCCTTGATTGGTTGGATCTCATTCTGAGGCATTGTATGTTGAGTCTAGTTTCAACTTACGATGGGTCAGAAAAGACCATTGTATGTTGGAAATATTGTATCCTGAGGCCATTGTATCTTGAGGGATCACTGTATAGTTTACAGTAATCTCTGGGGTTCCCTCAGTAAGTCACCCTGTAATCAGTGTATCATCAGGGGACCCTTCTAAGCAAAAGGAATTGTGGACAACCCCTTAAATAAATAGCTTTGTGAGTGACAGGCAGGTAAGCATGATGGCCTTACACAGGTTACTGTAGGCCGTGTGTGCTCACCTTCATATAGCTCCATAGAAAATGAGGGAACATTTAGGTAAGTAAACAAGTAATCATTGCTTTCCGAATACTCATTCACAGCATACAGTCTTCTGAACCTGATGTTCTACACACAAACCTGATTTCATGGTTAATTATGTCAGTGTCTACAAGAATAAAACACATGCTGCTATAGTTAATATTTCATCAGGACCAGCGGCTGCAGCAGACAACATCACCTAATCGGGGAAGAACAAGAAAGCAATTAAAATGGTCGGCAAATCTATGAAATCAGTTTGTCTGGCTTTGATCTAGAACATGTAGGATGACATTCTCTTATGTCACAGAGCTGAAAATGTATAGATAACACAAGTCAGCACAATGCATTATCTGTGGTTCTTCACAGGACTGTAGGTCCTACAGAACCACCTCTACTTAGATGAGTACTCCAGGATTATCCTATTGGTGGTCTATCTTCTGGGCAACGCCTTTTGGTCTAACCCAAAGCCAAACCGGTTAGTTGGCACAGTGTGGGTGGGGTGATGGCAGCTCAGCTTCCATTCAATTAAAGGGGTTGTCCAGTTTCCGATATCCTTAGGATAGGTCTTCAATATCATATTGGCCGACTCCTGGCACCTCTGTTGATCAGCTGTTTGAAGAGACGAGCAATGTGGTCTTTTCAAACAGATAATCATCGGTGGTCCCAGGAGCCAGACCTGGGCCGATCTAATATCGATGACCTATCATAAGGGTAGGTAATCAATATCAGGAACTGGATAATCCCTTCAAGGAAAAGGATGTCTAAAGTCATAGATTTAAAAAAAAAAAAAATAAAAAAAAAAAAAATAAAAACACGTATGCTCCATTTACTCCTATAGTAACAATGCCCCGAAAACTACTTTTTACACTATTCTCCAGATTTTCTACCTCTTAAAACGCTTTGACAATTTCAAGAAACAATTTCATGCTTGGTCAGCTTAGCAGTCAGAATTTCATCTTGGTGAAAAATATCAACATCAGAACATACAAAAATGTCTTGCGGCTGAAAAGAATGCTACATTAAAAGGAGTCGATCACTTGTATCCCGCCAGTACTCTCAAACTCTCTGGATTTGGCAAACAAATAAAAAAGTTAATATCTAAATGCAATGTCTATTGCTCGGAGCAAGTGATGTAAGGACAACTTATGTTGTATTTTGTAGTACAAGCTGGATATTGACTTGGCCGAAGAAAAAGAAAATTCTTGGTTAAGCTGACTGAGAAATCTCCATCATTCCACCCAGTCAACCATATTCTGCCATGGCTGTTAGGCCTTCCTTTCGAGCAGAGAGATCACTGGTTTTCTGTTACCTTAAAGCGGTTACCCCATGACTAATGTAAAAAATGTTAAAATCAGACATATAGTACATGACAATTACCTTATAACAAAGCTAGAACCAGCCCTGTACCTCATGGATGCAGAGATTTCCCCATTCATTGTTCTGCTAGATTTATATCAAGCTGACAGCTCAAGGGGAGTGTCTTTTCTGCTGCAGCTCAGGGGGTGTGTCCATGCTCTCCCTATCACAGCTCAGGAGGTGTGTCCATGCTCTCCCTATCACAGCTCAGGAGGTATGTCCATGCTCTCCCTATCACAGCTCAGGGGGTGTGTCCATGCTCTCCCTATCACAGCTCAGGGGGTGTGTCCATGCTCTCCATATCACAGCACAGGAGGCAGTTGAAGGATGAAACTGAGCATGTGCGGCCTTCTCAGTGAGCAGGACAAAGAAAAAAGAAAAAAAAACAAACAGCAGGTGGTGCTATAGAGATACATTTTATGAATAACTCAGTGACTATGTTAAATTTTTAATTACATGCAATTACAAAAGTATTCAGATCTAGGAGCAGGTTTGAAAACTGTAGAATATTTTTCGTGGAACAATCCCTTTAAAGACAAGGTCAGCAGATGTGATCAGGTATTACTGCAAGCTGGTTCTGTAGGACATCTGAAGAGCTAGGGATACCTCCAACAAGTCAATGTCATGGGCCAAGTACAATGAAATGAATCCCATCAGTCTTTGTTCGCTATACTAGACCAAAGCAGTGGTGAAAAGGTGCTTCAAAATCATATTATTCCCTCGTGTTTACAGAGAAATGAGGAGAACATAATCTTTATGGTTCATAATGATCTAATTACCCCCTCTAAACCTCGTGTTTTCCCCAGCAAATATATAAAACGTGGAGGATGGGACACATGAGAGGTAGTCCAGGTGTCCTGACCATTCCACAACATTGGGACTAGGTCTATTGTGAATAGTGGTCTTGTTGTAGACAGATTAATTAATATTGTGGCATTAGTGAGAAGGCCAAAAATTGACCATTGGCCAAATGGTTACTGATAGGAAAGCCTGATTCTTGCAATGGGGAGGACGAGATGAGATCACCTGCCACTAAAAAAAACAAGATGGCTCATGGGTTTGCTGCCTGGTTACTAGAAGGTGGCTTCTACCTGAAGACAGATGACCTCCTGCAGCTTTACTCCTGGTGGTGCAAGAGAAGATCTGAGGGCTCCTACTAGGAGAAATGGGTCTAAGGCCTGAACTGCATATGATCAAATAAAAGAAAAATCATACAATTGTGCAATAACAACCCACGTGTGACTGTTCTGTAATTGTTAAATACTTTAGAAATAATATTTTCACCGTTGGTATCGGATCATTCATCGGGTCTTCATAGCCCTTGTCGACCATGTAGCTTCTATTCTACAACCTAAGCAGATTTACAAAACCATCAAGAGAGATTACTAAGTAAGATATCTACTAGACTCTGCCCATAGGAGACCAGCCTAATTCTATTATGGGCAGCCCTTTGTCTAAAAGCCATGAGGATTGGCTTACTAGACCACAAAAAAATCTGTTGAAATTATAATTAGGGATAATCCCATTGATGTGTAAACACAGGTTAAAATCTGTTGTACACATCCTGCTCCAAGTTGCAATTGCTCTACTTATTCTTCATTGTATTTTCTTAAAATGATAAATATTAGATAGAAAGATAGATAGATTCCCCAATCCAAGAGTCCGACAGATCCTGAGCCGGTACAGACTGAGCGCCCACAGCCTGCTCATCAAATCCGGGTGTCACCGACAGAGGTACAGGCCCAGGGGGACCGGACTGCACCAGCAGTGCGACCAGGAGGCTGTGGAGGATGAGACCCACTTCCTGCTGCGGTGCCCCAAATACTCAGCAGACTCTCCATACTGCTGGGGGGAGAGGAGAACACAGCGGCCATAGCAGCACAATATGTCAGTGCCTACCATAGACTGAGGGGAGCCTGATACACCATGGACTCATATATTCCCACTCTGGATGTATCCCCTTCCCCCAGAGTGGACGTGTCCCCATCCCCCAACCCCTGGACGTGTCCCCATCCCCCAACCCTACACAATTACTTTCCACTTGCTTTGGCAATGCTAAAATGTATTTAGTCCTGCCAATTAAGCTGTTTAGATAGATAGATAGATAGATAGATAGATAGATAGATAGATAGATAGATAGATAGATATAGATAATCTGCTATATAAAAATAATCCAGTTTATGTTACAACTCTTCAGCTCACATTTCCTTCTCTTCTCCCGAGGTGTACTTTATATAGCTGACATGTTTAACCGAGGAATTCATACTTTCTAGACTAAATATTTACTTTTTAAACTTTTTGTTAAAGTTTGTGTGGAAGCTTTATAGGCATAGAACAACAGAAAAATGTCGACTATTTTGTTCAGTTCCCTGCAAAGTTTTTTTGGCAGGCTGCTGTTTCCTGCTCTATACCTTATATAAACAGAGCGCTATCCACTGCGGCTGCATTTGATGTCGGGATTATGGTTACTGTGTGTGGCAATGCTAGGATCTGACACGAGTGCTGGAATCCCACACACTGCACTGCGGCTCAGTATTCAGTGTACAGCTGCTCCTAATCCTATTTGTCTTCAGTGCAGTGATTCTGCAAGTTTGTTTCTGGAGTTTATAGAGGAAAATAAAAGTTATAATGTTTGAGGAGAGACGGAAAATGAAATGAATGTCTTTTGTAAATGTGCATCTTCTTGGAGGTCTTGGCTACGTGGTTCTGTGCAGACACATGATGTTAAGGTTCAAAAGGTGCTGTGCCTATATGTAATAGATGATGATAGATAGATAGATAGATAGATAGATAGATAGATATGAGATAGATAGATAGATAGATAGATAGATAGATAGATAGATAGGAGATAGATAGATAGATAGATAGATAGATAGATAGATAGAAAGATAGATAGATATGAAATAGATAGATAGATAGATAGATAGATATAAGATAGATAGATAGATAGATAGATAGATAGATAGATAGATAGATAGATAGATAGGATATAGATAGATAGATAGATAGATAGGAGATAGATATGAATAAGATAAATAGACAGACTGTGCCAGCAGTGCGACCAGGAGACTATGGAGGATGAGGCCCACTTCCAGCTGCGGTGCCCCAAATACTCAGCAGATAGATAGATAGATAGATAGATAGATAGATATGAGATAGATAGATAGATAGATATGAGATAGATAGATAGATATGAAATAGATAGATAGATAGATAGATAGATAGATAGATAGATAGATAGATAGATAGATAGATATAAGATAGATAGATAGATAGATAGATTAACCTGCAATTCGGATTACGTGATTTATTTGTTAATTTGTCCATGTAATCTTTGGTATGTGGGTGAGACCACGTTGGATCTGAAAACCCGACTTAATAATCATAGATATACTATACGCAAAAAGAGACTGGATTTGCCAGTCTCTAGGCATTTTGTTGAACATGGACACACTGAACACCAGCTCAGGTTTAGGATCATTGACCATGTCCCCCAACCAAGACGTGGTGGGGACCGGGCCAAGATCCTATTACGGAAAGAGCTCCAATGGATACACAAATTATCCACTTTGTTTCCATTGGGTCTGAATATGGATTACAAACTGGGTGTATTATTATGAGATTGTAGCCCGGCTCTTCTCTGTTGTGTCGTCTGCTAGCATTTTTTCTGTGTGTACGTGGTTTTATTGTCATGATATAAGATTGATTATAATATCTTTATGACATTTTTTCTTTTTTTGTTACAGAATTTTTTGGATTGGGAAGGTTCGGTGGAACAATATTGGGACCAACGGTGTTAACAGAGCTCCCTACATCGTTTTTCAAATTGTTCATTTTTATATTTTTTTATTATATATTTTTTTCAATAAATGATTATTGTTTTTTATACTATAGGACAACACCTTAGTTTGGGCTCATTGTGGAAATGGCTTTGTGCCTGATCACCTGTACATTCCTTGGGAACATTACTCTGTGGCGGGCAGTATGGAATGCGATTGTGGTGGTTATACCACTATATGTCTCGTGTTTCTACCTAACAGTGGCTCCACTTGACAATAATGGTTGGTATGGAGCATGAATTGTGTGTTCTAGATCTTGATCACATGTCCATTGCCCCCACCATATCGCTATTTCTAATATCTGATCTAGCCACGCAGGAGATCCCTGCTGGGTTTATTTGGCAAATATTTGCGGCATACCCATTGCTCCCGTATGGATTACCGTCTTTAAGATGGTGACTCAGGGTTAAACACATTGTCCACGCATGCGTGGGTCCTCGGTTGCCTAGCCAGAGACATAGATGGCGCTTCAGGTTCCGTTATATATTGTGCGCATGTCTGACATGCGCTATGGATCAAGGTGTTCTCCTACTTGATAGTTTTTTTGCGCTAAGATCCTTTTGACATGCGCAGTGGACTCTGTGTGACGCTACGGTTTCCAGATATTGCTGCGCACCGAACTTTGTCTCAAGCTCCATAATAGGATCAGGCTTGTTTCTTTAATATTTATTCACTGCACATGGTATCTCTTATTTGCATATATTGATGATTAATTAATTATGTACTTATTACACTATGGTTTACATTGTTTCACCCTGCACCTATCATGTTTTTCACACAGCTGTATTGTCTTTTTCCACTGTTATTGATTTATTTTTTTATCATGCTTTTCATGTCTTTTTTACTCTGATTGATGATTTATTGATTTATTGATTGCTTATGCACTATTGCACTTTATGTATATATACCTGTTCACTACCACTCATTGTTTGCTTGAGAAAGGCTCTAGCTTAGGAGCCGAAACGTCGCGTGTCCCACATGGGTAAATAAACCTCTTCTACTTTTTACTTTTTTGAGAGTGCTGCCTTTTTTTCTTTGATGATTTCTTTGATAGATAGATAGATAGATAGATAGATAGATAGATAGATAGATAGATATATAGGAGATAGATATGAATAAGATAAATAGACAGACTGTGCCAGCAGTGCGACCAGGAGACTATGGAGAATGAGGCCCACTTCCAGCTGCGGTGCCCCAAATACTCAGCAGTGAGGCAATCTCACTTCAGGAGACTGTCTGATCTCTGCCCAGACTTCACCTCCATGGAACAGGAAGAGAGACTCTCCATACTGCTGGGGGAGGGGAGAACACAGCAGCCATAGCAGCACAATATGTCAGTGCCTACCATAGACTGAGGGGAGCCTGAAATATAGATAGATAGATAGGAGAGAGATAGATATGAGATAAATAACAGATCGATAGATAGATAATAAATAGATAATAGATAGATAGATAGATAGATAGATAGATGATAGATATGAGATAGATAATAGATAGATAGACAGACAGACAGATAGATAGTAGATAGATAGATAGATAGATAGATATGCTAATGAGACAAAAAAGAGAGGGCAGAAGAGCCAATAGTCCAGAGGCCTTTACTACCCAGTCTCCTCCACCACTTCCCAGATGGCCCCAGCATCTAGACATAAGGATGTCGGCACTAATGTCATGCAGAAGTCTCACAACTTGACTTTAGTACCAGGCCTGCACTGCCCATTAAAAATCAGCAGATGCCATGTACAGCAGAACATATGGGTAAAGGCAGGATACTCAGGTCAGGCTGTACAACTGCATGGTGTTGAAATTCTTATGACTAGATGCCTGGACCATCTGAGAAGAGCTGGAGGAGACTAGGTTGTGAGATATTGCTCCTTCTGCCCTCCCATTTTTGGTCTCATTTGAATATATCCATTGGCAAAAGACTTGTACCTGGCAAAACACGTCTCTAATATAATTTAATGACTTCCATGGGATAATAATAATAATACAAATAATTGTAGTAACAAAATGTAAAGGACATTACTCTGCAATGTAAGGAAATGTACCGACCTGCACTACCCTTAATAACGTATATATATATCCACCTATAAACCCTGATCAGGTGCAGAAGCAGATCTCATTACACATTGCATGGCCTCCCTAATGATAGGACAGCTGCATTTTCTACCTGCTCCATTACTCCGTCCCTATAGAACTGCCCATTTGACCACATGATTATGGCCGGTGGATATTGACTGGTGTGTCACTCTAAATCACTGGGAAATCACGACGCCCATCGTGACCCCTGTAATTCACCAATATCTTGGTGCCGTTTGCATCTTCTTTGTGGTCCTGTGGACATCTGCAGTCAGTGACATTAGATTGGGATCTGCTAATGACGTGACCTCATGCAGCACCTCTGTCGCAAATCATAAAACCTGATGTGGGTTCAAAAGAGATCCGTGAGAACTAGTCGTAATTCAGAGTAAAATCTGCACAAAAAATGATTATTTTATATCTGCCTTCAAAATTATGGTTAATGACAATTAAAATATTAAAGTGCCTTGAATATGACAAATCTGAGCAGAACTCATACTACAGGAGCACATATCACATAGGTCTCCTCCAACCCAAAACAAACTCATCTAACCTATGCTAAACATTACCCACAAATCATCTCAGATTTCAGTCATGGTGTCAGATGTGACACTATAAGGGTACCCTATGGCACTTCTTTTTTATTGTTTGGCACTATTCCTAGACCTGAGGGACAAGCGCACTAGCTCCTGGAGGTACCCCTCTCCCACTTATACCCCATGAGTGATGATGTAGTGTACACGGAGACAGTGCGATTCCACAGGAGAAAAGACGTGGACAATGTACATGACGTCATGTAGAAGTAGAAGCAGCAGCGGGATCCCATGACCTAAATTACAACTCCCAAGATGAACACTTGCTTGGCTGTTCTCAGAGCTCCATAGAAATGAATGGAGCATGCTGGGGGTCGTAGTTTCACCACAGCTGGAGTGCCAGAGGTTAGTCATCACTGATCTAGGATGAGAGGTAACCTCTGAAAAGTCAATTTGAAGGTGACTTAAAGGGGTATTCCCATCTCACAAATGTAGTTTGTATAGTTAGATATAGCCATACCAGTATTATTACTAATAGAATGTATTTATATCAAATGCACCATTTAGAAGATTTTCCTATTTGTATATGCATTGTCCCACACACATCAGTCAGGCCGTTGCCCCTGGTTATGACCACAGCAGCCATGTAGTAGTGGTGGCCGGCTTGCTCCTGTTCAAACCCGCTCTGAGGTAACTGCTGTATTGTGAACGCACATTACATGATCATGCGGAGACACATCTTAGGGTACTTTCATATCTGTGATTTGGATGCTACCAGTCCAAAACACAATGGTCAGGATCCGTCCAAAACGCAGACTTTATAAACGGATCCTGCTCCATAGAGATGAATTGATCTTGGAACAGGATCCATTTCTCTGCGTTTTGGTAACGCAGACAAAAATTCTACAACCCTAAGATGTGTCTCCGCATGTTCATGTAATGTGCGTTCACAACACAGCAGTTACCTCAGAGCGGGTTTGAACAGGAGCAAGCCGGCCTCCACTACTACATGGCTGCGGTGGTCGTAACCTGGGGCAACGGCCTGACTGATGTGTGTGGGACAATGGATATACAAATAGGTAAATCTTCTAAACGGTACATTTTATATAAATACATTCTATTAGTAATAATACTGGTATGGCTATATCTAACTATACAAACCACATCTGTGAGATGGGAATACCCCTTTAATTGGCGTAAGCTAAGTCCTGGAGAAATCTATTGGTGGTATTAAAGCACAGCAAGGGTGTTGGTGCTCTCTCTGTCAAAGATTCCATCCAAAAGGGTGAACAAAAAAGTCCTACATGCAAGATGTTTTTTTTTTCCACCCAAAAAGCAGGCACCTGAATGGAAACCGAAAGGACCCTTTTATAGTCAATGGAGTCTGTTTGGTTCTGTTCGGGTTAGTTATTTTCATTATTTTCAATGTTCTGCTCCTCTAATGGAGCAGAAGAACCAAAACTAGTGCTGATATGAACGTGCCCAATTGAATAGTTTTACGTAAACTGTTATGGCTGTAGTAATCACCCTACCCCAATGTGGCTCCCATACATATTAAGGATTTCACGTAGCCTCGTTCCTACCGAGATAATTGGTGACATTAAAGGGGTTCTCCAGGAAGTAAGAAAATGAATATAACTTTATTATAAATATATTCCCAAATACCTTTCATTAGTTATAATGGCTCGTTTTGTCTGGGGAGCGATCCTTAGGGATAATAAAGTGGCCGCCGTCCTATTAGTGCCCACAAAACCTGTACTAATCATACATGAGGACAAAACCACATCCCCACCTCCTCTCAGTACTTCATGTCTCTACATGAACTCCGTTCCTTCAGAGACTCAGCTGAAGATCATATTAAACTGTATTCAGGATCATAATCCCTGACAGTCAGAGCAGAGAGGAGGATGAGGCAGCTCTTTACCTCAGTGTTGTGAAGTAACTTGTCCTCCTGTGGGATTAGGACAGGTTTTATGTGTACTAATAGGACGGCGGCCATTTTATTTCTCCTAATCATTGTTCCCTAGACATAACGAGCCATTATAACTAATGTAAGGTATTTGGGAATATATTTATAATAAAGTAATTTAAGTATTTTCGTTTTCTTAATTCCCAAAGAACCCCTTTAAAGGTTCACTAAAGTTTCTCCAATCTATAACTAAAGCAGGTATCATCTCCTGCATCTTCACAAGCTGGAGCTGATGATCAGGGAATTCATTTCCCCCCCTGTTGCCTTCCACTGGCAGAATACAGGCTGCCATATTGCACTCTTTGAAGCAGTCTGAAGTATCAAAGAAAATGAATGTAACAATGTGTAAGTTTATTTACTAACAACACACAAAACAAATAGTAACAAAGTTGACCCCGTACAAGAGCACACGGAAATACTGAAGCTTGGCTTCCATACATTATGCTGTACAGTAATTACACTTTGCGTCAATGAATAATGCAGCCTTCTTAATATCCAGGACTCATGATTAAGATATAAATATGCAGGAAGTGCAGATAGGAGCCATACGTGCAGGCGTGCCGCGTTCCTGGGAATCATTCTGACCATTAATACTTCTAAAAATAGTGAAACATGAATGTGTACGATAATGGACAGTCACTATGGTGATCCAAATAATATTTTATTGTGGCCTGCATATCTTTTTGGCCCTGCGTGGTATGGAACATAAACAGTCCCCGCTGTATTTCCTCTCCCCTCACCGGTGGCCGGGGACAATTTACATAAATTATCTTACTTCATAAAGGCTGCATGGGAAGACTGTAAATTCAGAGCATTTGCATACCAGCAGCGGATACACAACGCTGCTCACTGAGACATTAATGCAGGGAAGAATCATTTTATTTAAGACATTGCTGCATTATTCCGATATAATAGGGGGTCAAAACCTATACATAGGAGGGGAATGTAACACACAGGGATGTCCTGCATACACATGTATGGCACATACGCCATGCATTAGATTGCACTGCCATGAAAGCCATCTGCTACAAAGCACTGAGCATATGAGTCATATGATTATCAGATCAGGAGATATTTAAGCTGGAGGTAACCAAGGGTCCATTGCCATTTTTTCCCCCTGAAAATAAGCAGGGGAAAAAGTAATTGGGGAGATTCATGCAGCCCCCTGCACCTGCACTGTGGCCTTTAGAGTTTCGCAAACTAAATGCAAGCCCCCTTTAAAGAAAAAATGTAAGATTTTTTGCTCCTTTGCTGCCATGCTCACTATGGACAGATGATCGATAGATCCGATACAGACTGAGCACCCACAGCCTTCTCATGGATTTTGGGTAGCACGGACAGAAGTACAAGCCCAGGGAGGGCAAACTGTACCAGCAGTGCAACTACAGATAGATAAATAGATACACATACAAGATAGTTCAATAGATATTCTGCAGTATAAAAATAATCTAGTTTATGTTACTTTTCAGCTCCCATTTCCTACCAGTTAAGCTAACTATGTCTGGAAAACTAATTAAAAATACTTGAAATAACAGAAATAAAGAAGAATCTCTAGAACATGATAACTGTTCGGTTTCAGGATGTCTTCTCTTCCATTCTGCTGCCGCCTTCGTTCCACATGTCATCTTCCTAAATAAATCCCATTATATATTCACCCCATGAATAAATAAAAACTGAAAACCTTGAAAAGTTTCTTAAATATTTGATAAGGGAATCTTTTCCTGGCATTAAGGACAGCCGATAATTCCTCCCAAAGCTGTAGGGATAAGGATGGGGCCTGTCCTAATGACAGACGTGGGTAATGCAATTCCTATTGACTAAATTGTGGCCTCCAATTTACTGCGTTCCCGCCATGAGACATATCATACGGCGAGCCTCCATTTGTGTCACTGTCGCGCCGGTCACAGGGAAGGCATGCGTTCTTGCAAGGACTGCATTATTTTGTGTAACACGGGTCGATGTAGATTAGCATTTGACAAAGCTTGTAAGGTTGTTTTTAGTAAGAGCACAGAAATCCGTCTGGACTCCTCTGTGAGCTCAATACACCACAGCACAAAGCTCCCCCTTGTGCGATTGTAGCAAACTACCAGCAGTGAGAAGTGTTAGGACTGCAGCCATTTCAGATCCTGGTGGTAAACAGGAAAGTTCCTATTCACTAACAGCAAATGGAGATGTTGCTAATAAACTGTCTGAAGGATGACCTCTCTATTGCCCATAGCAACCAATCACAGAGCAGCTTTTATTTTTTATAAGCATTCTAAGAAATGAAAGCTGAGCTGTGATTGGTTGCTATGGGCGACTGAGACAGGTTTCCTTTTTAGACAGTTTTCATAAAAGTTCCCATTATATACAGAAGGGAATTGGTCACCCTGACATCTTTTAAATTACAGCATCACAATGTCCTAGCGAACTGTGACTGAGTCCAGTATAAGTCATCCAGAAGTGCCAGGCGAGAGGAGAGGTGCTTCCTGTTTCTGTGGAGTCACATCAGCAACCAGTCAGCGTCTCTGAAACTGATCATGTGGCACGATTTGTGTGTCACAGGATCCATACTTACCAACATTTCATTCATTTATATCTGCATTCATCTTGGGCTTTGAAGTCCTGGATGAGGTCCTATCAGTGACTGACAGCTTTCCCTCTATGAATGTGTATACAGGGATAGTTGTCAATCACTGATAGGACTGCCTTCTGGACATACATACATACATACATACATGTGCACTGCTGCCACGTTCATTTCTATGAGGCTGCCATAGATGGCCAATGGCTTGTTCTCATCTACTGTACCTCAAGCAGTCCCATAGAGATGAATGGACTGGCAGACATGCATGTGTGTCTACTGCTCCACTGAAACGGAAAGCACTGGCCCCCATTCTCATGATCAGTGCTGGCTCCCATCAAACAAAAATATCCCCGATCCTGTGGATATAGGATACACTGTCTTCATGGAAGAGCCCAGTTATGATCTGATCCTGATAAGTTGTCTTAATAGAACAACCTATATTTCGTCTTCGGCCTCATTCAAACTACAGTTTTTTGATCAGTTATTTCCATCAGTTATTATGAGCCAAAACCAGTTGTGGGTCAAAACCACAGAACAAGTGCAGATCCTTTCATTATACCTTATCTTCTCTACTGATGGAAATAACTGACCAAATAACTGTTGTGTGAACTGGACCCTAAAGGGGTTATCCAATACCTATAATGACCCCCAGAATGCCTGGGCCCCTCCTCTAGAGTATACTTACCTGCTACCTGGCACTCGTGTCCCTCTGGATCCCTGCATGGCCGCCTCTGCATTTCCCTGTCGCGCCAATCAAAACATCCAGCGACGGGGGGAAGCAGCCGATAGCAGGCCGCGATGGTGACAAGCCTCCCCAGGATCGCGGGTGACACTAGGGAGGCTGTATACCGTCGCGGCCTGCTATTGGCGACCGTGCTGGGATCCGGAGGGATGCGGATGCCAGGCTGCTGGTAACTATGCTCTAGAAGAGGGATCTAGGCATTCTGGGGGTCATTATAGGGATTGGATAACCCCTTTAATGGGACAACCCCTTTAAGATCTGATCCCGATTTTGATTAAATATGGAAAACCGCACTGAATGCACAAGGTCTCATTTTTAGTTAGATTTACCAGATCCAGTAATAACTAAGCCTTTTTATCCCGTCGTGTTAACCGTGCGACGCCCAATCTAATTCCTCTACATTTTGCCACTTGACACTTTTCCAGCTAAAGTCAATCAACAGACATTATTGCCTTAAAACGTATCAGCCCCACTCATTACATGTGCTTCTTCCTGTACGTCGCTCCGTAGACCTGCGACTGTGTATTTTGCATATTAATGCCCCGTAATATGTTTACTTAGATCATTTATAGGCTGAGTTTTAACATGACAAAAGGAACGTGTTCCCGAGAAAGGAATATTATTGCTCAAAGGGTGTGAAATTACCGCCACCTGCTACCTGCTTTATCCCGGATTTGTAATGCTGGAAGGCAGAAGAAAAAGTTGCAATTTTCTGCATCTTCATTATCTCTCCAGGGAGGTCTCTCCGTACAGCAGGTTAATGTCTCCGGTATCCAGAGCTCGGCAGAAAAGTGCTCAGAGCGGCCCTGTGTGAGACTGTCATTTCTAAGGAAGAATAAAACTTTGCTCTGAATTCTGGATCCTAGAACTCCACTCGAAGCCTAAGGCTAACATTTTCTTCTCGCAATCACATAGATACACCCATTGGAACAGAAAAATACAAGATTCTAATAAAAGTATATGAGGGGCATTTATCATGTCCTCTGTGCTGCTGGTAGGAACAAGTATACTGCCTACATCCAGATTTTAGAATCTCTGACAACTGGCCGCTCAGAAAAACATGACCTGGAAATTTGGTAGACGTATTAATAAGGTTCTAATTTCATGTATCGCTACCTATGAGTGACATCAGATCAGCTCAGGTTCCTGACCAGAAGAGGAGGCCCCATAGCAAAGATGAAACTGAGCCCCTTGCTACAATTCCACGTTTTGCTATCCAGAAGTAAAACTTGGAATTCTTTGTTCCCCCTCAATTCCTTGACAATAAGGCAGGGATGGACTGGCCATGGACCCTACAGGGAAGATTCCCGTTAGGAAGCGGGTACATACAGATCTTACGCGCCCTGTATTAAATAAAGTCAGATAACTATGTACCAGATCGGCAAATCCCCTCCTCAGTTCAACTGTGGCGCCTCCCTTAAGAGTTGTCATGGCGGTCTGGGCTGAATGGAGAACATAAGGAAAGATAATGTCTACATCAGAGGAGATGACACTGGATGTAAGAGGTATGTAGAGTTGTATTCACCAGTATGGTGCTGGTCACCACAGAAGGGCATGTGGGAGAGCGCTGTGACGTCATTGCAAACATTGTAGGTCCTTCGGCAGGTCCTGCTGAATGAAGATGAGGTAAGCTTTTTTTTTAACCCCTAAATGGCCATAGTCTTTTGCATTCTGTCTTAAGAATGATAATATTTTCCGATATAACCATGTTACAACAGAAAATACTAAAGTGAAGTTCGGGTCCCCATTGACTTCAGTGGGGTTCGGGGTCAAGTTGGGGTCCTGAACCTGAACTTTGACCTGAAGTTCGGCTGAACCCAAAATTTTACAGGTTCGCTCATCCCTACTAATAAGGATGAGTAGTAACAATGATACTGTATGCAGTATTTTCTGGAGAACACAGGCGTAACTTGAAGATCCTAGGCCCCATAATAAAATCGATAACAGGGCTGCCCACCTGCCTCATGCTTTCTAAAATACTGGATTTTTCCTTTGTGGCTCCTCTGCAGCCCCTATAGCTGCACCCTGCTGGAGGCGTAATATAATTACATTACAGTGCTTACTGTATAATTCTACATTCTAAAAATGTCCCTTTCCCAGGTTTCTGGTTCTAGAAAAGTCATTTATTGACCTTCTCTTATCACAGCCTTGCAGCAATGCTAGAAAAATGAAGATACTCTAGTATCAGTAAGTGTGCAATAAAGAGGGGCAGGAGCAATTCTTCAGATTACATTTGGTCAGCTGGATCCAACAGATTTAGTAACAGATACCTAATTAGGATTTTAATGCAAAATGGTTGCTAGATTCTAAGTGCAAACCATTTTTAGCACCAGTTGACACTAAATGTGCCAATTCCAAGGTCATTAGGTCAAGGCACCCTTCTCTTGTTTAGGTAGGAACAATTAAAATATAAATACCTACAGAACATAGTGCATATGTCTGTTCTTTATATCACCCTAGGGTTAAGTTATCTCTGCTACTGGTCTTAAAGGGGGTTTCCGAGATATTTTTTTTTTACTGATGACCTATCCTCAGGATCGAAACACCACGGAAGCACTACGGTGTGCTTCCGTGGTGTTTCTGGCCGTGCCTCCGCACCGCAAAAAAAGTAGCGCAAGCACTACTTTTTTGCGGTGTGGCCCCTCGGATGCGGATCGCGGAACCCCATACAAATGAATGGGTCCGCGATCCGCATCCGGTGGCCCCACTGTGCGCAAATTACGGTCCACAGCACGGGCACTTATTGCACATGCTTGTGTGCATGAGCCCTAAGGCAGAGAGACTTACTGGCACCCTTCCTGGCACTGAGGGCACATTCTATAGGAGGTGTCTACAGTAGCTATATCCTTGGGTGTCACTTAGGCCTGATTAAAGGTGTTGCCAGGAACATGAATTTTTTTGTTAAAACAGTATGATATTGGTATAAAATAATAAAATAAGTGATGTTCACCTCATTGACCCCCTGCCGCTCCTGCTCTGGTGCTTTCCGATTCACTGCTGGTGTCTGTGTCCTTTTCCTTGGTCCCAGTGATTGGCTGAGCAGTCATTTCCTATGTGTCAATACAGACCAGGAAGTGGAGACCAACATGGGACTGGGAAACACCAGAATAGGAGCAGTGGGGATCGGTAAGGTGACTATCAGTTATTTTATTATTCTACACCAGGGGTCAGCAACTTCTGGCACTCCAGCTGTTGTGAAGCTACAACTCCTAGCATGCTCTAGTGGAGTTTTGAGAAGAGTGAAGCAAGTGTGCATGCTGAGAGTTGTAGTTTCACAACAATTGGGTGCTGGAGAGCTGGAGACTGCTGACCCCTGTTGTATACCATTTTTTAAATCTGTGCATCACCCCCTTTAAAGTAAGGCTACTATGGTCACTATCTTGACTTCAAATTTACAATGCCTCTTGAGAGGTTTAGCTTTTAGATTTCATTTTCGTCTGAATCTTCCGCAGCCTCCGATTATCAAGAACTGCAGCGGTTCCTCCGAAGAAATATTATTTTGCTCTAAACGGATACTACGTGGTGTCAGACAAATTTGTGGCCAATGTACTGTACCAGGGGAAATAGAACAGCAATGTATGGTTGCTGGAGAGGTGTTTTACGACACTGCGACCATGTAAAAAACTTACTAATACAAAGTCGTAAAGAAGGAGAAGTGCCCCGGCGTAATAGACCCATGACCTTCAAAATGACTTTCCTTGGGTTCCCGATTGCACTTGGGATATTTCGGCAGTTTATTGATTCGGGGGGTACGGTGAAGAAAGCGATGCCGAAGCGTAGTGCATGGTGCCAAGTGAAGAACTATAATTTCATATCTGTGAGCTCGACAAAATAACATCTTTAAGCTCCTTGGAAATACTGCAGGAAGACGCCGCATAATATTGTTGTATTCATGCCGAGCTAACAGCGCAACCAGAATCTTAAATGAAAACATTTCCAACTGCTGAATTCAGATTTCCTTGCAGCTATAATTTTTCTCAATAGGGGTTTAAAAATATGCTATTATGTTTGTCCTGGGATTGTTAAAGACAAGCTCCCTGAGAAGACGACGAGAACCATGGAAAGAATAGGGCTTGTTTGTTCAGTCATTCATAAACCAGCCGCATTGTAAAGGAAAACCTTCAGTTTCAGCTAATAAAAATGACATTAATTATTGCTCCGAGGAACGTGGCCGCAGATTCCGATCTGAGGAGTGCGAGAAGTTATTCATGAGGCGATATTATGCTGAAAATACATTTCGAATGGGAAGTGTGATCAACAATCTGTGTACAAAATATGCCTATGTATGCAAGTCAGACAGGTACACTGCTATATGATGCATGAAAAGAGCGGTGCCGAGATGCACCGCCATAAGCAGATTAACATTGGTTTATGGCCTTTTTATCGGGAGGCAAAGAATTCAATCTTCATGGGAGGCGAAAATGAAGTCTGGCTGAAAGAGAGGGGCTTAAAGGGGAAATCCAGCCAAAATGATCTCTTCTTACAGTAGATCATACAGTATGTAGATACAGTGGTAATCTCAGGCCGCCATTGATTTACAGTAAGAAAGGGTCCTAAATTGTAAGCTCTTGCCAGCAGGGACCTCATTCCTCTTGTAAATATTGACTTATCTGTGGATATGTTATTTATGACTGTCTGTCTGTACATGAACCCCTGAACTGTAAAGAGCTATATAAATAAAGATTAGTATTATTGTTATTAACTGTTAAAGAGGACCTATGGATTTCTATGACGTAACCATCTTAGTAATAATTGTATTCTTTATGAAACGAGAATTCGAATTTCCAGTGGATGGTAAATCAACGGTAACTCCCAGTTGACAATTTATCGCTAATTAGTCAGGAGGAATAACAGAGGAATGTGGCAACATAGAGATATGAGAAAATGTGAAAATGGTAAACACAAGTGTTTACTTAAAGTGTCAAGCGGTGATTAAAACCCTCAAAAAGACACCAAATCTTGACCTACTTTGCAACTTTTTGGTGCCCTTTTTCTAGCACAGAGGAATGATAAATTTCCCCCAAAATCTGAGGGTGGCACTGGGAGGTGCAGTAGTCAAAAAGTCACAACTTTTTGTGCAAGTGCCTTAAAAAAAAGCTGCAAAGCTGCTATTTGCGACTTATTGAAGCCATGCAGGCAGGGGCATGACTACCATAGTGGCAGACCATGCGACTGCTATGGGGCCTAGGGGAAGAGAGGGCCCAGTTTTAGTTGGGATTATCTCCTCTTCTACAGGTGGTGAAAACTCGGTCAGAACTCTACCCTCTAAAGGAACAACTTTTACCAAATGAAGCAGTTGAAAAAATGGCCCAAGGGTCACTGAAAAGGGTTTAGGCGGAAACCCTTCTGTCCTTGCTATGGGGCCCTTACTTCTCTATGTACGCCACTGAATACAGGGCTTGATATATCCCCACCAACTGCTTGCATCTCCTTATGCCTCAATGTATTATATAGCCATGATTTTGTGGTAAGTAATCATTAAATACTATAAGGTCCATAGAAATTACAGGATTATGTTGCTGTACAACCCCTGAGGTGTGCAAAGCGATAATATGGCTCTCATAGCAGTCTATGGGCTTTACCATGACTCCATATAACTCCAGATTCATATCAAGACAAACATTTATATTATATCCTTAAAGGGGTTCTGCAGTTCTGTAAAACTGATGATCTATCCTCTGGATAGATCATCAGTATCTGATCAGTGGGGGTCTGACACCCGGGACCCCCGCCGATCAGCTGTTTGAGAAGGCAGCGGCGCTGCAGGAGCACCGCGGCCTTCTCTGTGTTTTCCTCAGGCCCAGTGACATCATGACTAGTTTCATTGGCCTGGGCGGGGCTAAGATCTGTTCACTTGAATGGACCTTAGCCCCGCCCAGGCCAGTGATACTAGTCGTGACGTCACTGGGCCTGCAGTAAACACAGAGAAGGCCGCGGCGCTCCTGCAGCGCCGCTGCTTTCTCAAACAGTTGATCGGCGGAGGCCCCAGGTGTCGGACCCCCACCGATCAGATACTGATGATCTATCCAGAGGATAGATCATCAGTTTTACAGAACTACAGAACCCCTTTAAGGCACTATACTAAGGAGCTACTCTCTCCTAGAGGCATTGCCTGTAGTGGAGGATATCTCTGTTATGTGGCCCCGTATAAAGACATTGTATAGCAAAATAAGAAGTGAGTGTGTTATGTTTTTGTTTTCATTTAACAAATTATGAATGTAACATTGTTGTTAAAAGGTAAAATAAATAAACATTGTACTAGTCATACTAATACTACTACTACTAATAATAACAACAACATATTATATATATTTTTATTACATTTTCTTATTTTGTCTATTTCCAAACGCCTGCTCCATTTGAAAATTGTTTTGTGCTTTTCCTCATTGCTCCCTATGGATGCCTGAAAGCCTTCAGTACATTCCACATGAATTTATTTTATGTCATAAAATGTACAAGGCACGCTACCACCAGGCATAAAGCATCCGAGCATACCAGAAAGAAATGCTGACCTATGGGGAATGCAGGCAAATTTAATGCAACCCAGAGGTGAATTAACGGAGACACAATGCTACATAGCATTTAGTCTACTCTGGAACAATCAAAATGACAATGCAGAAACAATTATCTGCATAATGTATAGACATGCAAACTTTTAGCACCAGAATAATGTCTTGGGGTAAAAATGGATTAAGGGAAATGAAGACTGATTAAAAAGGACAGAGATGGAGATTTTATCCGGCTATTCTAGAAATGCTTGTACCAGATTTACATATGAAAGGAGCTGTCTGCTAGTGCGCTAAATTCTAAGGTTGTCAAGCTAAGAGCATGTACCCCTAGTACAAGATGAAACAGTTAGTGCGGTCATCACAATCTAAATGCACATTAAGATGTAGACGATGGACGGCCAAGAGGCTCCAGTTTCTCTGAATGGAGGTGGAATGAGGAAAAATCTGCATCTGAATGATGAGAACCATCAAGATCATTTGATTCAAAATTCAGACATCTTGTATACGGTATATATGACTATGGACAAGGGCACATGTTCACGAAATTCTTCTCATTATCTGACAGGCAGCTACCAATATTCCTCATCTGATTGCCCTACAGTATCAAGGGCTCATTCAGAAGAGTCTAGAACAGAGAGCCAAGGACATGGACTGATTTTCACATTGGGCTTGCCCATTGAAGTCCTTGAACATAACAGAAAGCACAAGGATGCCACCTGTGTTCAGTCCATTTTTCATAGATGGTTGCTAGGAATCTCTAGGTGGACATTCTTCCATTGCTTTGATGACTATGAAAAAATGGATGACCATGAAAGACAAAAGTGACTCCACATGGATAGAAAATCTCATCTATCTGTGGCCACTAGGGGTCAGATTTGTATGTGGCTTGTATTCAAGTCAGAAGTATTTCGCTAAGAGTAGCTGGTTGGGCAGTCTTCATTGCTATGATGACCATGAAAAATGGATGACATGAAGATGTCATACAAAAGGATAAAATGGACAAAAAGAAGAAGTCAGATAAAAGGGACTGCACATGGAAGGAAAATCTCATATATTTGCTGCCACTAGGGGTCAGATTTGTATGCGGCTTGTATTCAATTCAGAAGAACTATCCAAATCATTTATGCTCCTAGTCACACCGCTGCTATGGCCTCAAAGTGCTATGGAGTACTACTCTACTTCACTGGCCTCCCTCCTTGTTCCATGTCTTACTAAGTGAGAAAACATATCTGGTCCATATCCTACTTTGGTAGAATATGGTAATTTCCATCCGTATCATGCCATCCCAGATGTTGGGGGCCTTTTGTTCGTCATGGAAGTAGGAACTTGACATTTGGTTCAGGTCTGGTTTCACTGTATAGGACCATTAGGAGTTGCCATAAGACAAGGCAATTATTGCCACAGACACGATGGTGTACGTTCTTGATAATTTCCAGTTTGGTGGATTAGAAAATAGACATTGCTCCAGGTGCGTCCTGTCTTATCTCTATGAGATAGCAGGTGCCAGGACATCGATGCTCTCCTGATACGATCTCTATTAAAATCAGGCTACTAAGAATGAATGAATACAGAACACGTAGTAAATGTCATTTGCAAATAGACACGGCACATTCGGGACTCGCACTTAGGTGACTGAGGAATGAGGGCAATTTTTGCATCTTAAGCAACAAACGCACTTTCATAAATGACTCTGATGTTTCTTTTTAACCTTGCCAACTTTATAACTATGTAACAGATTTCCAGAAAGGCAATAACACATTGAGAAGCAGGAACTCATTTTCATGTAAATGCATTCCCTCAATGAGAGAGGAGCATGTAGCATCATCCATTTAATATCCCTTTGTTTGAAGTACTTTCACCGAGATAAAGGCTCCGAGAAAAGTTTTTTTGTGGCCAAACAAAAATAGCGCTTGCTTTTCTCCAGCGCGAGCGATTCACTTCATCTGGCAAAAGGAAGCAATTATTATGTACATAAGAAAACATTACGAGACAATTTGCTTTATGGTGTTAAAAGAAATACTGATGGATATTGGAAGGATATTAAAAGACTCTCCTTTGAGATTGGATGTCTTCTAGTAAATGAGTAAAAGCTGCTGCTGTTAAGGGTTGTATTTACTGTCTGCATTATAAAAGTGAGTTAAAGTGGAGAAAAGTAATTTGTGAAGAGTATGTGAAGTGGCTGAATAATATCCTGTAATTATATAATAACCTCTAATATATAAAATTCTTATTAGTTGTATGATAGAACTATATAACTACAATTACATTGTTTAATGTTAATGAATTAATGTTATAGGGGTTGTGCCAAGTTTTGAAGTTATCCCCCACCCACAGGATAGGGAATAACTAACTGATAGTTGGGGGTCTGGGGAGTGTACTCGGCTATCTCCAGCGCTCCCATAGAGAGTTAATGGAGCAACAGTATGCGTGCACAACCTGCTACTCCATCAGAATAGAGAATGGTATCGCTCTTGTGACTAATGGTGGTTGTCCCAAGGCCCCAAAAATCAACTAGTTATCCCCTAAAAACTTGGCAAACCCCTCTAAGGAATGGATATTGTAACATTTGGTTTAGAATATCTATTTTTATATATTGTACTAAGGAATTCTGATATAATAGAGGTGATCTCCCCTTAGGACTATCATCTCTTCGGGACAATGACTCAATATATTCATATTAGAGATGTGTGAATTGATTCTACTGAATCCAAATTTGGCCTAAATATCTCAAAAAATTCAGTAAGATTGGAGAGGGTGCAAAGCAATCCATCCGTAGCTTTTGCATATGTTTTTCCTAGAAATCCAGAGGAACTTTGCCTGATCTATAGGACTCTTCACACCTACTAGGTGCTCAGGTGCTGCCATAAGTAGAAATAATATCCCCCGGATCCTGACCAAGGCCTCCCACCTAGCTGAGACAGTTCTCTCTGCTCTGCACTAATGAAGCACAATCTAAGTTATGCTTCTTCTTTAGAGGCTGCTTTAAAGTCTTCTTTAAAAGACTAAGTACTTAACTATTGGATTGATACCTAACAACTGGTGGCATCAGAGGCTTTCTGTTCCTTGAGGATTGTCTTGGCTGTAAGACTCCTGGATGAAGCTCTCTCTCTCTCTCTGGGTGCACAGAAACGCTTGGCCCTGCCCTCAATGGACTTAACTGCTCATTTGCATATGGGTTGAAATAACATATTGTACAGCAAGGGATCAACTTAGTGAAAGGTATCATTACATTCAGTTGAGATAGCCCTACAATGTATTGTACCTGGTTAAAAAGTTAATTTCTGGTGATAGGTGCCCCTTACAAATACAGGAGAGTCTGTTGGCCCATTGTGGCAAATACATGGTCTTCTCTACAGATATCAGAATAACAAGGTAGACCTACTTTTCATCCAAAAAGCTATCATAGTACAAAGAGGGATATGGTGAATGAGAAATTCAAAGCTATTAATACTCTACTATTATACAAATACTATCATTACTATCAAAGAGAATATAGAAAGGGGGAGGGAGGGATGGGACATCAAATCACTGCAGTCTCTGAATCCTTATGAACGTTTTTGGAAATGTCAAGTCTTAGTCAATAACAGGAGGACTTAGCGAGGTCCCCAGGTAACGTCATAGAAAGACTGGAACAGAATATCCAATAATGCCTTTGGGGCCTTCCAACCCATCAGTCAAGAGTCAAGCTTCAATTTGTCTGCACTTTGCCATCTGCATCAATAAATAACTTCTCCAGACTAGTACCAACACTAATGTCTACACATAGAGGAAGCCCTGGAACCAGGCATGTTGTACTATATTTGTACTGGCGCTGCAAATGCTAAAAACCCTTGTTCCTTACAAAGACTACTAAACTGAAGCCCCCTGCTTCAGATCACATTATTCCATTATTTACACATGGTACACATGGGAAGAAGGGGGCCCTTATCTTGGGAAATGTAGTACGGAATGAGGTGTTTTGGCGGTTCCTGTACACAACAGCTTATGGCATTTCAGAAATTTCATCAGAAAGTGGTCAACCCCTTTAACATGGCCCGGAAAGTCCACTACGCATAGTACTGCTTTATGTGGGGAATATGACCGTTCTACTTAGAAGCTTCGATGACATGTCCCTTTCTGATTACAATTAAGTCTTTTTTGCCAAAAAAAGCTCTTGTTTGATTTAAATCACCATCCACATCAATGTTCACACATTTTCCATCACTATTCAAACCAGTCAGGATCTAGAAATTGATGAAGATGATGGTTGACCTCATCAAAGCATAAACCAGTACAAGCAGGGGCGTAGCTATAGGGGGTGCAGTGGTAGCAGTTGCTACCAGGCCCAGGAGCCTGAGGGGGCCCAAAGACCCTTGTGCCACATAAGAAGACACTGGTATCATACAGTAGAAAGTGCATGCTGGTCAAGTTACACCTCTGGCTGGAGAGAAGGGGTTAGGTAAAGAATTTGGCAGGAGCGGGTGTGCCATTTCAATTTTTGCCTCAGGCAGCATGAAGGCTATATGCTTCCCTGCCCTGGATCACAAAACACTGAAGGAAGGGGGGGGCCAAGATGAACTCTTGCACCAGGGCCCATGAGCCTTTAGCTACGCCCTTGAGTACAGGAACTGCTGTCATTAGAATGTCTCAGTAGTGCAGCCTCAAGTTTGGCCCTGTAACTTCAACCAATCATATCTCAGTATAGCAGGAACACATAAAAATAGTTTTCCAATGGTTGGGTAGGCACCCGACAGGTAAGTGAATGATGCATATTCACAGCTGGTCCTAAAACTGAGCTACTAGCCCTTCTACACAAATCCACGCTCTTTGATACAGCAAATATATGTCCCCACATAATTAGAACTTACCATCCAATGCATGCATCAAAGGAGATTCGGCGCTTGTCATGAATGCAAGGCAGTGGTATGACAATGAAATGAAACAGCCAGGGACCCAGATGGCATGGCTGTTAAAATACATTCCACAGCTTGGCATCTGGATTTTGCAGCTGCCTTACGCCCTCCATGTGTGGCCATAAATATTGGTTCTGCTATCGGAGATTGTGAAGGATGAGGTCAAGTGAAAGCACATGTACCAGCACAATTGCATTAAACGTGATGCCAGATTAATTTTGCAACAACAGAACATCTCGTATTTCATGCGCTTTAATTTTTGATCTGACATAATAATTAGGAAACTCAATTTTGTTCGCAAAAATCCTATTTAACCTTCATGTTTCCTGATGTACTGGTGCCCGGATTCTCAGGCTCTACTCTCTCTGAACTTTGAGACAAGGAAATTATTAAATGTGTCCGTCTACCATGAAGAACAGGACATATGAAAGCTAATACACATGCATTGTGCAGCCTTACAGATGTAGCAGAGCTGAACTTTTTGGGGCTAATTATTTACGAATTGGGACAAGTTTTTGTATTCCAGGTACTGATGATCTGAGATGGACTCTGCTACATCTGTAGAACACATTCTGATTCCTACCTATTAGGTCTAGAAATTAGGACTACCTACAGAAAACAGCACTGCAAATTAGAGAATCAATTTGTTCAAAATTTAACCAGAATTTTTGAAAAAAATCTGATTCAGTAGAATTAGAATTTCTTCAGATTCATTTGGGTAGGATTTTGAGAGAGAGGGGGGGGGGATGGAGGAGAGAGAGGGTGAGAAAAGAGAGAGAGAGTAGAGAAGAGATAGAGAAGGGAGAGGAGAGATGAAGAGAGAGAGGAGAGAGAGAAGTGAGAGAGGGAGAGAGAAAAGAGAGACAGGAAAGAGGAGAGTGAAAAGGAGAGAGAATAGAGGAGAGATAGAGAGAAGAGAGACTGAAGAGAGAGAGGAGGAGAAAAGAGAGACAAGAAAGGCAGAGGGGAAGAGAGTAGACAATAGAGTGGAGAGAGAGGAGAGGGAGGAGAGAGAGGAGAGAGAGAGAAGAGAGAGAGGGGAGGAGAGAGACAGAGAGAGAACAGAGAGAACAGATAGAGAAGAGAGAGGAAGAGATGGGGAGAGGAGAGAGAGAGAAGAGATAGAGAAGAGAGAGGAGAGATGGGGAGAGGAGAGTGAGAGGAGAGAATAGAGAGAGAATGGATAGAGAAGAGAAACTGAAGAGAGGAGGAGAGAGAAGGAGAGAAGAGAGAGCGAATGGATAGAGAAGAGAGAGGAGAGATGGGGAGAGGAGAGAGAGAGAGAAGAGAAAGAGGAGAGAAAGGGAGAGAGAGAAGAGAAAATGAAGAGAGGAGGAGAGAGAAGGAGGGAAGAGAAAGAAAAGAGACAGGAGAGGAAGAGAGTTGAGAATAAAGAGGATAGAGGAGAAGAGAAGAGAGGGAGAGAAGCGAAAAAGAGAGAAGAGTGAGGAAAGAGAAGAGAGAGGAGGGAGAGACGTGGAGAGAGAGAGAGAGAAAGAGAGAGAGAGACTTATCCAGGCACTTCCGAATTGGATAGAATCAATTTGTACCCGAATCAAACTTCTTGGCCAATTTGGACGAATTGGACTGAAACAAATTTTATGAAATTTGCTCATCTTTACTACAAATGTTTAAGAACTTTTGTAGTAAAGATGGAGGTCCAGGACAGTAACTTTCCCCTATATAAATATTTCTACAGCAATGACTGCAATTCCAAGAATCTACAAGACCATAAGCAAGTTCTAGGTAGACAGCTGGGAATAATTGGAAATTCCAGCTCTGAAGCCTGAAGAATTGCGATTGCAGCTCTGGATCATACCACAGATTGCATGTCAGGAGCAGCACAGTATAATTAATGCTATTCATTTCCAAAGTTGCTCAACTTTTGATGTGGATTAGTTTTTTATGAAAACTGAAAAATGACATTAAAGATGAATATTCTCTAGATTTGACCTCAACAATGCAATGAGAGAAATAAAAGAATAAAGAAGAGGATTTGACAAAATGTTTTTTTTGAGGTGGCCGAATATGGTTTATGTATAATAATTAAGTTAAATAAACTCAGTTCTGCTACATCGGTATACACTCACCGGCCACTTTATTAGGTACACCATGCTAGTAACGGGTTGGACCCCCTTTTGCCTTCAGAACTGCCTCAATTCTTCGTGGCATAGATTCAACAAGGTGCTGGAAGCATTCCTCAGAGATTTTGGTCCATATTGACATGATGGCATCACACAGTTGCCGCAGATTTGTCGGCTGCACATCCATGATGCGAATCTCCCGTTCCACCACATCCCAAAGATGCTCTATTGGATTGAGATCTGGTGACTGTGGAGGCCATTTGAGTACAGTGAACTCATTGTCATGTTCAAGAAACCAGTCTGAGATGATTCCAGCTTTATGACATGGCGCATTATCCTGCTGAAAGTAGCCATCAGATGTTGGGTACATTGTGGTCATAAAGGGATGGACATGGTCAGCAACAATACTCAGGTAGGCTGTGGCGTTGCAACGATGCTCAATTGGTACCAAGGGGCCCAAAGAGTGCCAAGAAAATATTCCCCACACCATGACACCACCACCACCAGCTTGAACCGTTGATACAAGGCAGGATGGATCCATGCTTTCATGTTGTTGACGCCAAATTCTGACCCTACCATCCGAATGTCGCAGCAGAAATCGAGACTCATCAGACCAGGCAACATTTTTCCAATCTTCTACTGTCCAATTTCGATGAGCTTGTGCAAATTGTAGCCTCAGTTTCCTGTTCTTAGCTGAAAGGAGTGGCACCCGGTGTGGTCTTCTGCTGCTGTAGCCCATCTGCCATAAAGTTCGACGTACTGTGCGTTCAGAGATGCTCTTCTGCCTACCTTGGTTGTAACGGGTGGCAATTTGAGTCACTGTTGCCTTTCTATCAGCTCGAACCAGTCTGCCCATTCTCCTCTGACCTCTGGCATCAACAAGGCATTTCTGCCCACAGAACTGCCGCTCACTGGATGTTTTTTCTTTTTCGGACCATTCTCTGTAAACCCTAGAGATGGTTGTGCGTGAAAATCCCAGTAGATCAGCAGTTTCTGAAATACTCAGACCAGCCCTTCTGGCACCAACAACCATGCCACGTTCAAAGGCACTCAAATCACCTTTCTTCCCCATACTGATGCTCGGTTTGAACTGCAGGAGATTGTCTTGACCATGTCTACATGCCTAAATGCACTGAGTTGCCGCCATGTGATTGGCTGATTAGAAATTAAGTGTTAACGAGCAGTTGGACAGGTGTACCTAATAAAGTGGCCGGTGAGTGTATCTATAGGATCAGACAATGGTGCAATATTTTAATTACATTCTTTGTAAAAAAAAAATTAAAAATACTATGAGAGAAACAAAAAGTTGTGGTCACTTGTGACAGTGAAGAAACGCAGAAGAAGATACATTGCAGTCGGGGAAGGAATACTGAGGAAGCTATAAAGTGATAAAGAGAAAATGACTGCTACCTTGTCCTGACGCCACAAGAGAAGAAAATAAGACAAGACAGAAATACAGTAGAAACACAAGGACTGACACAGTTCATCTCATGTCCCTCCAGGTTCTAACACAACCAGATCCGCTGTGGCAAATCTCCAAAAACTGTCTGGAAAGCGGCGGTCTTAATAAAACACTATGCATGAATTAGCTTCCTTTAATGAGGGCATTCATTTCCCAAACACCTTGGAGAAATTAAAAACTCAGATTTTTTTAAAGTTCTCTGTGACTAATGAGAAGATAGTAATACAGTACGTAGGAGTATAAATCTGCTGGCCGGCGCTATACGGCACGTTATACTGTAGACGGTCATTTCTACTGCTTTATTATATTAATAACAGCACAATTAGAGATTGTGAAGAAGCGGATACAGTTTGTAAAATAAGTAATTAAAGATCACTTACTGCTAAAGTAATATCAAATGTGCTGCTTTTATCTGCTATGTACATACAGTATGTTATATCTATCTATCTATCTATCTATCTATCTATCTATCTATCTATCTATCTATCTTTTATAGCTATCTATTAGTGATCTGAATTTCAGGAAAAATTTGATTCATTGCAAAGTCAAATTTCCTCGTGCTTTGTGGTAACTAATCAATTTTTCCTGAAATGGCGTTAAAAAACCAAAAAGTACATACTCACCTCATCCATTTGTTTGCTTGGCCATCTTGAATGAAGAAAACGTGCCAAATCTTGTGCACGATAATGTGTGACATCACCATGGCAGCACTCTGTTATTTCATGTGGAGTACAAGCATTTACTAACACAAACATGTCAGGAAAGGTGACAGCTCCTGTTTAAAGGTTCTACCTACCAAGTGGCATTTATAACATAGGAACGTTGCCTTCTTACGTGGCAGAGGGGCCTTTGGGCCCCCTTAGGCACCAAGTTACCCCCTATAACTGCGTCCCTGCATCCATCCATTCATCCCTTTCCTGCTATATTACTAGAAACAACCTGCGCCTATTTGTCCGGATCCGTTGTCAGTGCCAGGCTGCCTTATGGGATCTCCTGAGAGCCCGGAGATCTATGACACTGACACTCCTGCATATCAGCTTTTAAGATGCCATTAAGATGCTAATGTCTCAAAGTGCCCATTGGTTTTAGTGCATCCCTAAACAGAGCGGGATCCCCATGGAAACTGATACTTCAGTGTCATGTCCATTTAATTCTGATTGAAAAATAATCGAACATCCTCTCAGGGCTGGCAGATACAAAGAGGATGTCAACAACTTAAAGTCGTGCAAATTAAATATTAATTCAGAGACATGCTATATATTTTTTTTTTCATGACTTCAATTTATGTGGCAGGATTTATGTCAGGGTCAGGGGAAAATTAGAATAAAAAGCACAAACAATCTAAAGCTGACATATTTATATAAATGATAGACATTAAATAATGCCGGAATGAACAGTAATTACTCCTGGCCGGGGCCTACTTTTATGATAATCTATTAACTATACCACCGTATATTTTCTTTATGACGCAAAATACTATTTTTTTCTATTTACGGCATGATAAATCACCTCTAGTAATTTACTGACTAACAAAACGGTTTAATGAAAATGTCAAGTAAAAAAATACAACATGACGTGGCTGCAATGTGGATGGCTTCCTTTATCTGGCCTCCTTGTTACATCTGGTTCCTTACAGTAAAACACTTCAAAATTAGATTGTTCTTCACACTTTGGAAAGGTTGGCTTAGCAGTTTTAGCAAAGGAAATGTGTCCACACTTTTGATTAGAAGGATCCTCTGATGAGAGGCTGATTGCAGGTTGTCCCACCCATTAGACCCCATGGGTGAGCTGAATTTCTAAAGGTCTCCATACTGAGAATGGCAGGTTTGGCCGAAAGTCTGATGTGTATGTGATGGTCACAAGTCGTCATCATCTGTTGGGGAGAGAAGGAACAGCCAAAGTGAATATTTTCACCCAATCCTTTTGTTCTCCCAGGAGATGAGCCACCGTCTGGCATCATCTTCCCTCCTCTCTTCACATTGACAACACATGGACACACAAAAGTGTATGTGCGTGGTGGAGTCGGGAGAGATGGTCGTTGGCCAAAAGATCATTCGTCTAACAGTCATTGACTGTGTATGGTTAGCATTAGAAGGAACAAGGTAGTAAGGGTTGTCCATGCAAGGTAAGGTCATGTTGTGTCCTCCAGAGAGGGAGATGCTCTATGCCAGGGGTGCACAACGTTTTCTGGGTGGGGGCCACATTGTCCGACTGAACCAATGTCAAGGGCCGAAAATAAAATTTAAAGGGGTATTACCAACTGAAATACTGTATTTATGGCAGATTGAACACACAGTGTATACCATTAATGTCTAGTTACAGTTCCAGGAGTCCCATCTAATGGGAGAAATACATGAAAAATGCATGTGAGCAGCCACAAAACATGGACATACATGTCTGTTACCAGATGGATGGGGCCACACAGAATGGTATCAAGGGCCGCATGTGGCCCCCGGGCCGCAGGTTGTGCACCCCTGCTCTATGCTATGGTTGATAGATGAGGGTCCTGAACTCACTGCTTACTCTGCCTAGTCTCCAGAACTGAATTTTTGAGGAGTGGTGAAGTCTGTTGAGGTCTATTCAACCAGTGTATTCCCATAAAAGAGTCACGCCATGGCATTATATGTAACACACAGCCATTCATCGTTAAGCCTAAGTCTGAAGACTTTAATGAGAGCAGGTTCTGAATTAGTGAAATAATACATGCTCTCCCTCTTCCCTTGTCCTCCTCCGAATTATGAATCAGATAACTAATACATGTAAATGAGACAAGGGCTACAGAAAAATGGTTACCGTGTACAGTATTACCGGGAGTCTCAGCGATCAGGCATCAAAAATTAAATAACTGTAAATGACCTTTGAATAATTCATAGTTCTCGTCCCGTGACTGTATAATCAATGTTAGGGTGTTCCAGTATGGAAATCATCTCTCCTAAAGAGGTCCTGACTGTCTGTGGTTACTGAGCGCTTTCTTCTCCATTCTCTGTGTGGAAGATAGAATGACATTACTTTGATTCTGACATGCCTACACTAATGAAAGGACGCAGGGGGCTACAGTAAAGTACATTAAAACTGCTGGAGCACACTGCTAGGAGAACATCATGACCTGACCACAAAGAGAGAATATGAGCAACAGCAACCAATGCAATCGAAGCCGAGTTACCATTGGGGACCCCTGACAAAAACAAATTCCATTAAGGGAAAGCCTTTCCATAGAGGTTAATCAGTAAGTCCTCACCACAATGGCTTATGGAGATCTTTCCCGATAAGCATCTCTGAAGGACCTTAAAAGAATATTCCAAGCAAAGCTGTTACATTGTTTTACAAGGATTCAAAGTAGACTAAAAGGTACCAGATGGGTCATCAATAACAGATCTGTGGGGATCCAACAACTAAAACCTCCACTGATCAACTGTATGAAGAGACCGTGGAGCTCTGTGAACTTTGTGGCTTCTTTCTAGACTATGTGATGTCACGTTTATGTGTCACATGGCCTAGATGCAGCTCAGTCCCATTCAAGTGAATGGGCCCGAGCTGTGATACCAAGCAAACCCATTTTACAATGGCTGGGGCTGTGCTTGGTAAGCTGGGAGGAGTCCGTGGCGCTTAACAGGGTTCCTCAAACAGCTGATCAGCTGACCCCTATCACTCTCATACTGATGACCTATCCAGACGATAGACCACCGATGTGAAAATCCTCGAGAACCCCATACCCTTCGAGAAGTCCCTGCTCCCAGCAGTTAACGTAATGCTGGCTACTGTGGCTTCTGACGAGTTTTAGGGTGCATTAGTCTGGAAGACCTGATAAAATATGATTTATGTTGCCTTTTAAACTTGACCTATGTGAAACTTATGTGTGTAGTATATCCTAGCTACAGTGTAGTATTTGATTGATGGTTTGTCCTTTTTCTAAATTTGTTGAAACCTAATCATATGACTGAAAGCACAATTCATGGAGTTCTACCTAGACAGGGATGCTATCCTTAAATTATCTGCTACTAGCTCTACTGTTGGTGGAGACCTTCAGAATCCTGTACATCACCATTTCCTTGGTTATTGGTGACCATGGAGACAATCAGTATAGCACATACCATTTGTTTCCATGGCTATGACTGTTACTAAGTAAGGAACTTTACATTATTCACAATATATCTTTGCCATGAAGGGTGTTGTGTATTTTTGAGTTATCTACACCAAATTTCAGGCAGAAGGCCGCTAAATATTTGAAGTTGATGAAATAAATTATACTGCCGTTTTTGAACTGCTTGCATTGGTTTGATATACAGTATATAGCTATTAATTTACAATAGTCATGCTTTATAGTTTTTATAAAGTGTGATGACAATGGACAGGTCATGAGTTCCGATACTTGGGACCCCCACCCATCAGCTATTTGAGAAGGCACTGTCGCTTGCAGTAGACCTTATAAGGCACAGCACCATACAGTGTATAGCGGCTGTGCTTAGTATCGCAGCTCAGCCCCACTCACTTCTATGGTGCTGAGCTGCTCCTAGGTCACATGTGACAGATAAATGTGTCGTCACTTGGCTTAGGCAAAGCTGCAAGGAGGCAGTGGCGCTGCTGGAAATGCTGCTGCCTTCTCAAATAGCTTATCAGTGGCAGCGGTGCACCACCAATGAGGCGAGGTGAGGCGACTGCCTCAGGCAGCACCAGGTAAGGACAAGAGGGGTTCAGCGGAAGGGGGATTATCTGTTTCTGCAGTATAGTATTGGGAAGCGCAGTGGGCAGAGTATGTGGCGCTATATTACCCTGTATGTTTTGTAGCTCTGTATGTAATGTTTTCCAAGTATGTCTGTAACAGTAGGGCGGAAGGAAGGGGTTAGGTTAAGAAATTGGCATTTGGGATTGGGGCGCCGTTTCAGTTTTTGCCTCAGGCAGCAGAAAGGCTAGGTGCACCCCTGATCAGCGCGCGTCCCAGGTGTCAGACCCCCACCGATCAGATACTGATGGACAAGATAGGTCATCAGTAAAAAAAAAAACTCTCGGAAAACCCCTCTCACTTATCAGCTGTAGAAAAGAAATGGGGAAGAAAGAGCAAGGACGTGGATCAGCTACAGTGTCATCTTTACTCCTACCAAACTGGTTTTCATTCATTTCCATTCTCCCATGTGAATAGATTAGCAGCACCTCTCTAGATGGGTGCATTATGTAGCTAGAGCGATGGCTTTTGTAGACTTACTTTGTCTTCATGTGTACTTTTCTTCTAGCCTTTGATAAATGGATATGACCTTTTGTAAGTGAAGCTCAGGTAATGGAATATAGACGAACAAGACTCTGTAACCAGAATCTAAAGTAACTGAGATAATCCTTCAAATCCTATAATACATAAATAACCAATGCTTAAAGGAAACACAAGTTTTTTGAATAAAATATGTAGGCATAGCTATATAGGGATAAAAGATAGCAATGACAACCCTGGGCCCAGGTCCTTGAGGGGTCTAGAAGACCCTACTGCCACATGCACCTCCATACAGGCTCTGATCATATGGTTCTGCCATGTATTTTACATAAAAAGGGTTATCCCATGATATTCTTGAATTATTACTTTTTTTTAATATTTCACCCAAAGGAAGACCTTTTATCCTCTTCCTCAATCTAGTTGCATGTCTCTTCTGCCATTTTTCTAGAAGGTTGATCTTAATGACCATTCATCTAGTTTTGATGCCTACATGTTTAGCTCCAATGGCAGAAATCTGGGAAGACTGGTCAACAAGGCCAATGGTAATCACTGTAATCAATGCAGAAGAAACTAGGTTTGTGGAATAGACTTAAATAGTTCATAAAAGTATCATTGATGGGGGAATGATGGCTGGGAACCTCACTGATCACTAGAATGGAGGTTTAGAAGTATCTTGTTCTTGAGGCATTGGATGGAACATTTGTCAATTCAAAGTACAATGCTCAGGTGTTTCCATCGGTAGACATTGGATAGGGTAGCAGGGAGCAGGAGTGGCCACCATGAAATGCCTCCAGAATAAGGGATTCAGGACACTAGTCTTTGGTAAAGGTATCAATGTTCAGACGGTGACCCCTACCAATGTGGATAGTTGATACATTATGTCATGGGATAACCCCTTATAGAGGAGGAATGTACAATGAAGAACATATACAGTATGTAGAGCACCAGTGGATCATGGTGGCTTTGGCATCTCAAGAGAAAAAAAATGTTGACCTAGATCAGCAATGCAGAACTCAACCATTCCACATCTAATTACCCCTTCTGTCTATCTGGACCTCAAATATTATTCACTAGTTTACTTTGTTTCTGTAAATGACCCACCCCTCACCCAGCATAGTCACAGTAAAAGGGAAAAATATACAAAATGTAGAGAGTTTATCTAGAATTGTGTTATTTACCGATACATGGAAGGATAGAATAAATTGTAGGTTAGAAAGTAGTGAAAGTGAAATACTAAGTATCATAAGAAATCAGGCGATCATGTATCAGATGCCAATGTGTCTCCTTTAATTGCACAGCTCTGACAAAAATTCCATATTTTGGGAAGGGTACATATAACCGTGTCAGACACCAGCACTGATAAATAAGTCATTGTTATTCTCTGTAGAAATAAAGTCATGGTTAATGATTTTCTGCCACAAGTAGATAAAATATAGTCTAACCGTACTGTTCGTTCTCTGCTAATGAGGAGAAGAACTTTCCATATACATAGGTCTGAAGCATGATACACTGGGGAAAGATTTCCAAAATGACTCTGGTACACTGACAGGTATATTGTAGATGACAAATCCGTTGTTATAATGAAGCTAGAGTATTCCAAAAATCTCCCCCTAATAGAAGAATTAAAACTCGGATCGTGTCAGTCAAAGGTGACAGCACTTTGGGTAACCAACCCTCAGGATTCCAGCCTGGAGGCACAAATGACAGACACCTTATTAAATTTCTGAAATATATAATGCAGCGTAGAAAATCTAGCATTCCAACGAGATAACAACCTGGTTAAAATGCAACGTGCTCTCATTCAGTGTCTGATTTCTGAGCTGACCTCTCTGTAAAATAAACTCTTGATTATAAAGTGATATAAGGAGATGTTTGACCAGTTTTGGTCAGCTAGAGGTTCGGAAGAAGAACAGACTGTTGGGGTATCATCAAGGGGAGGTAAATTCACTGTCTCAAAAACTCCATCCTACATCCAGAAGGACTTGGTCAACTTCCAGAGCTCTCTACAGGAATAGGAGCTGTTATGTGGCCTTTGCTATATTTTAGACATAGGGCTAACATGGCACTTCTGATTTAAATAGGACATGTCCCCTCTCCTGATAGGTCTGGTTTAGAAATGAATTGCTTTTCCCGTGTAATAATAATTCAGGAGCATCTTTTCTTACAAATGTATGCACTATTGCTAAAGGTACAACTGGGCGTTAACAGCTTGGGTGTCCCTGCACAGTCTGACACTGGTAGAAGTGATTGTACAGTATCAGACTATGCAGGGACACACCTCAAATTGGTAATACTCACTTTTACTTTTATGCACGAACTTCTATCAGGAATATTAAAGGAATGGCACAACAAAGAATCTTAAGAAATGATCCAGACTTGTCATTTCACATGGAACACTGCCATCTATTAAAACTGACAAGTAGGGAGTGGAGACGGGTCCTTTTTAATTTTCAGTGTAGCAGTTTTGCAGCCAGATGACATGTAGTCCAGATGCTCAGGGGGGCTCAAGTCTGGGGAATTAGGTGGCCAAAGTAATACTTGAAAGTCTTAGTCATTCTCTTCCAACCAATGTTGAACATTTCTAGCCATGTGACATGTATTGCCTTTTGGGAAGATTCCATCCACCCCAAGGAAGGCAATCTACATGTAGGGGTGTACCTGATCTGCCAGGATGGATTCATACCCAAATTGGTTGAGATTGGTTGTCTTCTACATGGAAGAGTTGGCCAGAGAATGCCACCAAAACATTCCCCAGACCATTACACTGGCACCACCAGCTTGGGTTCTTCCAGCAATGGTTGCCAGGGTGTTTGTTCTCTGATGTTTCTCGACTGACACAACAATGTCCATCTGATGATGTAGAAAATGTGACTCATCGGAGAAGGCAACCCTTTGACAATCAGCCAAGTCCAATTCTGATACTGCTGTGAAAATTAAAGCCATTTCTGCCGATGCCACTTCAGAAGAGGTTCAGTGACCATCCGCCTGCTTTCGAGCCACATACGCAGTGCTGTCTGTTGTTTTAGCCCCCCGGTTCATTTTAGCGGTGAGCTGCCCCACTGTAGCCTATTGGTCTGCCTTCGCGCACATTCATAGCTGACATTCACCTCTCACATCAATGGCATGTGGTGCTCTGCAGTTTTCACGTCATTATTTGTAATGGTACTATTTGTCCACTCACGATATATGTTTTTACCATAGCAGCCCATGAACTCAAAAATACCACCACCCTTGGCCCAAAACCCAATAGTCATCCCTTTTTGAAACTCTGATGTGCAGACAGAATATCACACATCTTATATACCCACCGAGCGAGCTCAGCACACATGACTTCCTTCATGAGCTACGCGCTGCCGACATCAAAAGTAGGAAGTGGTCATAATAATGTGACTCGACATGATAATATATAATTGTACTCTTGGTGGCAACTATATATGCTCAACTACCATGCGCAGTAGTACAATGCAGTCCATTTCTTCTAGGAATGATCTGCTAGCAGGGAAGACCATAACTAACCAGGTTATTGGCGTCTCCTCGGGGGGCTTACTGGGTTATTGATTCCATTCTGAGCAATCATGGCTCAGCCACTACAGCACTTTACACCTAAAAATAAGAGGTTGCCATTTAAACAAGGGCCAAAGGAAGCAGAAAAGACTTCACAATTAGCTGCAACAAAGTGACATTTTTATTATCAATTTTGCCTTTTTTAGAGCGAGTCATTAAATCAGCTAGATATATAATTACCACTTAGAATTTAATTTACAGCAAAGCATTTAAAAAATGCTGCATTCAACAGAGACATTTATTTTCTTTATTGCCATTTCTGTTTTCCCAAGTTTACAATTACCAATATCTTCTAAACGGCCTTTGAATAATTTTTATGGAAATTCACACCGGTAGGAAGTCGCCACCAAGCTAAGAAATTATTTATCCAGTAAAACTGTTGTAACTGGATTTAATGTTTCTTTCATTTACCTGCACCTTATATATCCCAAAAATAGTCCTTCCTCTCACTGATGGACCCAAATAGGGGTGTAACTACAGTTAAAGGGGTTGTCCACTTTCCTATATTTATTTATATTATGCACCTACAAAGCACTACTATATTCCACAACACTTTACATACATTGGCATCAAGCTGTTCTCAATGGAGCTCACAATCTAAGTACCCTATTAGTATGTCTTTGGAGTGTGGGAGGAAACCGGAGAACCCGGAGGAAACCCACACAAACACGGGGATAACATACAAACTCCATGCAGGTGTTGTCCTTGGTCAAATTCGAACCTAGAACCCCAGCACTGTAACTACAGCTGTAACAGCAGTTAAAGGGGTTGTCCACTTTCCTATATTGATGACCCATCATGAGGATGGGTCATCAATGTTGGAAATCGAGGTCTGGAGGTGGCACAACTTAGTGCATGATCATCATTCATTTTGGTGGGTATGAATATGGTGAGGGGCAGTGGTAAAAAGTAGGGGCAGTGGTAAAACCTGAAGCTTCTGGACCCCAATGCAAAAGCTATAACAGGGTCTCCTCACCCAACATGTCTTGTTTCTTAATACTGGTGTATTCTCATATGGATGGGGGGCCTTTACCAATTTAGTATCAAAACATTTCAGTTTACTGTACTGGTGGCCCATCGGTGACTTTACTATGGAGTCGTTTGAATTCTAGTTATACCTTTGAGGCCACCATTGTTGGCTTCATGAGTACCATAGAGTATGCAAAGTTCTACCCCAAACCGGGAATCATGAGAATAAAAATGGGACATATAGGCACTTAAAATATCAAATATATTTTTTATATTAAAGGGACCCTCTCTACTTTGATTGACAGGGCCAGGTGTGATGATGTTTTCACTGCCTGGACCTGTCAAAGTGGAAAGGGTGCAGCAGGTGCAGAGAGAGCAGAGCCTCTAGGTGTAATTGAAATGCCTCCTTTGCTCCTAGAGACTCATTTGCATATATTAAAACTTTAATTTTTTCAGCAATGGGGACACATATGAACATAGGACCAACACAGATGTCTTCAGCTGCCAAGTGCACATGTAACAGGTCAGCCAGTGTCATAGGTACAAATCTACTGACAGATGCCCTTTAACAAACTGACCTTTAAGGGGCCAGAATATGTGAATATTCATATGCCATATACTGTAGTAACCAGATCTGATGGTCAATGATGACATTTAGACTATACTTGGACTTTTCTCACAGATATGCTCTAACACCTTTTTAATATTTGATGGAAATAATTGACTGTTAAATACATTTTTGTTGTCCCTATTGACATAATATTGTGAAAACTATGAAAGAGACCCAATGAAGGCTGCATAGTTCTCATAAATTAAGAAAAAAGATCAAGCATTACAATGTATTCACCCAATGTAGACTATGACCTTTTATAAATTAGACACACCAAGTGTTGGTATTGCATCCTCGGAATATTTTTCATGGTAGATAGAGGCAAGAATAATCTATTGCTGCTTCCTTTGTAAATGTTAAGTACTTCTTCTCTCAGTGCAGTTTATAAAACATATTACCAAGGAGGAAATTACTTCTCATTTCTACATCTGTTTATGTCCTGAGAGCTCTCGAGCAGGTGTGTCTGTGTGTAAAAGATGAAGGCAACATGGGTAAAAGCCCTTACAATGGACTATAATTAAAGGACCTGCTTAGATGTTAGCTGACATAAAACCGAAGGGTAGAATTCAATATCTGTCGCTATGAGGTTATCGTATCAGGTTGAAATACTGAATTAGCAATAAATTGAAGACCAATGTGGCCAACTGACTTTGCTTGGATAAATTAGGTACATTTGCAGAATACAAATCTCTCCAACAGACCTCCTCTTTGGGAAGATTGATCCTATATCCAGACCAGATTTCACCATTACTGACCATGTTTTTTTTTAAAAAATATCACCTCTCTAGAAGACCACGTTTCAATGTCAATGGTCATCTCAACCGGTTGCATGAACGTGATTGAATTAGGATCTATATACACATCATTGCCATGTGTATATACATATCCCAACACAACACAAGTCCCTACAAGTTCATACTGCCCTGGTGAGAGCTCCATCATACTCCTACGGGAGATTAACTTGATGGAACATGCCAAGATTCTCATGGAAGGCCATGAGAAGAAGACCTCTTGGGTTCTCAGTGTGACAAAGAGAAACAGTGAGCAAGGTAGTCAATCAGAATTTTTTCTTTTTCTCTGGACAACGTATCCCAAATTCACGGACATCCAACATTTTTAATGGAAAAACTGGAAAACCATAACGAATGATAAAGATTATTAGTAATACATGTCTATAGCTCAATATACTGACAACAGCTCCTTACTTGCCTTTAGTGTGAGCTGTAAAATGATAACTACCATCCAAATAATCTAGTTAATTACCACTGGTTTAAAAAAAAAAATCATGGACACATCTATTTTTTTTCAGACACAGGAAAAAAGTCACCAATTTTTAAGGATTGTGCAGAAATATCTGGACAGTTGGCAACCCTGACAATGATCTGTATTGTCCAAGAAGTCCAAGACAGACAACAGGCTAGATATTACAGATCACAACGACACAGATTTACAATATGGCCATGTGTCAAGATGATCATAAATTAATAAAAAAAAAAAAAAAAGAAATAAAATCAAATTTACCCTCACCCATTTGATCATAAAGATCAGGCGGCCGCCATCTTGATTGTTGATCCAGTGTGAAATCTTGCGTGGCTAGCTTGGTGACGTCATACATCACCATGCATGGTATTTCGCTCGGGATCTTCAATCAAAATGGCTGGCTCTTCGCTCTCAAACAGATGAGGTAAGTATAATTTTTTTTTTATTTTTTACCACCATTCAGGAAAAATGGATTTCGCTACCACCAATCAGCATTGCACCTAGCCTTTCGGCTGCCTGAGGCAAAAACTGAAATGGCGCCCCCCATGCCAATTTCGTAACCTAACCCCTTTGCCACAACGACAGTGCTCATTGCCCATGGGCCTTCCGCTTTCCCTTCTCTTGCTCCTACCTGGTGCTGCCTGAGGCGATTGCCTCACCTGACCTCATTGGTGGTGCACCCCTGCCATCAAGCACAAAGGAAATTCAGCTTAACGGTGAATCGAATTTTCCTTGACATTCGGATCAAAGTCCACTTCGTCAGATTCGATTCGCTCAACACTAATAATGACCAATATGCCATTTCAGTCTGACATGTTTAATTACACAAATTCCAGCTACGAGTAAGGATTGTTTAAGATGCATACGATAACTTTGTTTCTTTAATTAAAATGCTTAATTCTACGTACGTCCCACATATAGAAGGTTTAATACAGTCCTTGCTTAGATCCAGCCCCAATATCCCATTATCCGACTGATATCTCCTCGTGTAATCTTACAATACGTCACCCATGAGTAAACTTTTATGACTCTGTGAGCGGAATAATAAGGCATGAGCTGGGCAAGATTAGTGTCTGCAATAACAAACTGTCTTGTGCCAAGCTCCAAATTCAGATTTATTAAACATGAATGTATCCTGGGGTTGTTCAGATGGTAATAATGAAATACTCTCTTTTGGAGATTAAAGAAAGGAAATAAAATTTTACAGAGCCGTATTGCATCTTGCGTCTTGTAAAAGCCGAGCGTGAAACAGAACAAAGGGAGAAAATGCTGGCAAAATAGAAAGAAACAAAGGGAAATTCCTGCCATTTATGCGCTTGCAATGACGACACCTACTAAACGATATTTGCTAAGTGCGAGAACTTATTAGTACAACATGAAAAAAGTCGTAAAAGGAGAGAGCTTCTCTTTAAACATCTTTGAAGTCCATTTTTAACTCTCAATATACTTTTCAGAATCCAGATTAGGCCTCATAAATGCAGCTCATAGTACAGCGGGCACAATCCATGAGTGGTAAAGAACCCTATTATGGCATCCATAGAAGTTTCCATTATGCACAGAAATAATAAAGGTATGTATAATAGAACATATATCAGAAATCCCATACTACCAAACCAAAAAAGTCACCATTGTTATTCCTCACATAAAGGTACAATGTTCTTTCACCTGAATAGGGCCCCCAACCTCTGGGCTCCACAGCAAATGTTATGGCTCCTAGAGCTTTAGTTGTGCCTGTTATGTACAGTCATGGCCAAAAGTTTTGAGAATGATACAAATATTAATTTTTACAAAGTCTACTGCTTCAGTTTTTATAATGGCAATTTGCATATACTCCAGAATGTTATAAAGAGTGATGAGCTTAACAGCAATTACTTGCAAAGTCAATATTTGCCTAGAAAATGAACTTTATCCCCCAAAACACATTTCAACATCATTGCAGCCCTGCCTTAAAAGGACCAGCTAACATCGTTTCAGTGATTGCTCCATTAACACAGGTGTGGGTGTTGATGAGGACAGGGCTGGAGATCAATCTGTCATGATTAAGTAAGAATGACACCACTGGACACTTTAAAAGGAGGCTGGTGCTTGGCATCATTGTTTCTCTTCTGTTAACCATGGTTATCTCTAAAGAAACACGTGCAGTCATCATTGCACCGCACAAAAATGGCCTAACAGGGAAGAGTATCGCAGCTAGAAAGATTGCACCTCAGTCAACAATCTATCGCATCATCAAGAACTTCAAGGAGAGAGGTTCCATTGTTGCCAAAAAGGCTCCAGGGCGCCCAAGAAAGACCAGCAAGCGCCAGGACCGTCTCTTAAAAGTGTTTCAGCTGCGGGATCGGGCTACCAGCAGTGCAGAGCTTGCTCAGAATGGCAGCAGGCAGGTATGAGTGCATCTGCACGCACCGTGAGGCGGAGACTCTTGGAGCAAGCCTGGTCTTAAGGAGGGCAGCAAAGAAGGAACTTCGCTCCAAGAAAAAACAACAGGGACAGACTGATATTCTGCAAAAGGTACAGGGAGTGGACTGCTGAGGACTGGGGTAAAGTCATTTTCTCTGATGAATCCCCTTTTCGATTGTTTGGGACATCTGGAAAACAGCTTATTCGGAGAAGACGAGGTGAGCGCTACCACCAGTCTTGTCTCATGCCAACTGTAAAGCATCCTGAAACCATTCATGTGTGGGGTTGCTTCTCAGCCAAGGGAATCGGCTCTCTCACAGTCTTGCCTAAAAACACAGCCATGAATAAAGAATGGTACCAGAATGTCCTCCGAGAGCAACTTCTCCCAACCGTCCAAGAGCAGTTTGGTGATCAACAATGCCTTTTCCAGCATGATGGAGCACCTTGCCATAAAGCAAAGGTGATAACTAAATGGCTCAGGGAACAAAACATAGAGATTTTGGGTCCATGGCCTGGAAACTCCCCAGATCTTAATCCCATTGAGAACTTGTGGTCAAGCATCAAGAGACGGGTGGACAAACAAAAACCTACAAATTCTGACAAAATGCAAGCATTGATTGTGCAAGAATGGACTGCTATCAGTCAGGATTTGGTCCAGAAGTTGATTGAGAGCATGCCAGGGAGAATTGCAGAGGTCCTGAAGAAGAAGGGTCAACACTGCAAATATTGACTTGCTGCATTAACTCATTCTAACTGTCAATATAAGCTTTTGTTACTCATAATATGACTGCAATTATATTTCTGTATGTGATAAAAACATCTGACAAACACACATAAAAACCAGAGGGCAGCAGATCATGTGAAAATAGAATATTTGTGTCATTCTCAAAACTTTTGGCCATGACTGTACCTTCCCTAAAGGTCATTTTTTTAAATCAAATTCAGTCTTAAAGTGGCAGAGAGCCACCAATGTGTGCGTGTGTCTGTGACTCCTGAAGTCTAATGTAGTTTCACACTAGCATTCAAACCATCTGGCAGGCTGTTCCAGCATAGCCAGATACTGCTTTTCCCTGCTGGAGGCCATTGACTATAGTAGGTACAGGTGAGGATCCAGCCCGTTTTTCGGAATTAGTGCCAGGATTCAACCAGACAAAAACCAGTGCAAACAGCCGAATCCCACCACTAATAACAGAAACAGGCCAGATTCCTGCAGGGTCCCATAATAGTCAATGGGGCCTGGCAGTTCTCCAGCCCTTTCTGGCTATGCCAGATACAATGAACTTTGGCAGGCTGCTCTTCTACTAGAACAGCCTGATAGATGATTTTAATGCTAGTATGGAACTAGCGTATGGGAAACACCAGCTCTTCTTCTATCTTCATAAATTCCACAAACTTCAGAGGAGAGGGCCACACGTGGTCATGTCTCCAAGATGTTTGATATGGGCCCTACTAACCTTAATTTGATACTGGAGATAGAATCAACTGTTACTATAACAAACTAAGACTGGACACTAAAAAAAGGTGCTGAATCTGAACTCTTTTTACATCGGGGATACATAAGCCAAAAATGCATTGCACTATATAAAATCTTTCATTTACAGTTGAGTTATATGTCTCGTTATTAGTGCTGAGCGAGCATGCTCGGTCGAACTCGCTGTTCAGCCGAATATGCCTACGCTCGGGTCCGCTCGGTGTTCAGCCGCACACCGAGTGTATTCGAGCGCAATGCTCGAGTCTCTTCCTCGCACTGTAATGTTGATTTGTACGCAAATGCGTACGAATTTGTATGCTGATGCGTACGCATTGTGCGCTAATGCGTACAAATTCAGTTAATAAGCATACTTTTACGAGTGAAAGGAGTAAAAGAGGAGAAGTCGCGATTCTGACCTTTTTCTATTAATCAGATACCCTCCCCTCTTCCGAGCGGGGGGTGCCTGGTTTAGTCCCATTCACTAACATTATGCTCGGCCAGAGCACCTGAGCATACGAGCACAGAGGTGCTCGCTCAACACTACTCGTTATAGGAAATGCCACCATTTTAAAGAGTCAAGGTTCACAGGAAAGCATCAGTTCCCAGTGAAATCGCTACTGATGATTTCGGGTACAATAAGTCTTAAATAGTAGCTGCCGGTTATTTGCATACCTTCTAAAATGTATGCATTTCACCAGCAGCGCAGCACAATTTCATGATAGACTAGTGTTGTGTGACAAGACTTAGCTCACCTCTGCCAATTCGGAGGATTTAATTAGGAAACATTTTCTACAGTTTAGTCATTGGAGCCATGAAAAGTGTTTGAATATTTTTGCTACAAATCATTATGAAAGACACTGACAGAATTCATATGCAGGAAAACCCATTAATATGTGCATATAGCTGGAATTTTAAAATGGAAAACACATCTTCATGGGGGCCTCTGTAACCCAGACAAAAGTATATACATGTAATAAATACATTACGTCTCTTTAATCTAAATTGTTCACCAGTTAAGCTGTATCCCTCAGAGGATAATAAATATTTGAGGTGTGAAAACTTCTCCTTGCACCTGAAACTAGTAACATTGCCTAACAACATACCATCAAGACAGTCTACACAGTTGCTATGGAGCCTTGAGGAGAAGGAGCTCAAAACAATCTAGCCATATATCCATTTTTAATAGCTTCTCTCCAAAAATATACGAATGTTCAAAAAACATTTCATGCCACCTTTATTTTCTAAAAGGAACGTTGAGAGAACAAGTTCTCAACATCAAGGGTGTGATTCTATGACACATCAAGCTATAAACCATGTATGCCTTGGGTCTCCAACCAAGAAGTCAACAACATGAAAATAGAGGTTGCCCAGCTAGTATTTAAAAAAAAGGCTCTAAAAAGGCTTCAAAAATATGTCCTCCTTCTGATGCTTCCAGGGTCCTCTACCGGTCTCTGCCCTTACTGTTCTTTCTTGATATGGAAATGAGATGACCCAGCCAATCACAGGTAACTGCTGAGGCCAGTGATCAGACGAGCAGTTACATTTCCTGTGTGTTGAGATGGACCAGGAAAGAGACAGTGGAGGACTGAGGATGTCTCATAACTGGAGGAGTGGAGGACTGATGAAGTATCACTTTTTGTTGCCTCAATTATACAAAAATAACTCTCTATATGGTGGATTAAAGGGAGTCTGTCACCTCATTTTCACCTATATAACTAACAGCAGTGCCCCACAGAAGATTGCAGACACATCCCAGACATACCTGTGTGCACTGTGTGTCTGTATTCCATGTCCAGAAAAAGCACTTTTATTCTGCAGGAAAACAGCTCCCAAGTGCCCGGCTGAAAGTGAAACTAAAAACAGCTTTCTCTCCCGACTCAATTTTTAACACTGATATACTGGATACAGTGCTGTGATTTTGGTATCATTTTAAATCTTGGAATGTCAGCTTTCAAAAAAGGTCAGAACCATTTTTCTATCTGCTACCAATCCCAATATATCAGCAGCTAAAGTCGCCCTCCCCTCTTCAGTCTGGTTTGCTTTGAGCACTTGCAGCAGCAGAGCTGGGCACTTGGTAGCTGTTTTCCTGCAGAATAAAAGTGCTTTTTCTGGACAAGTTATACAGACACAAAGTGCACACAGGTATGTCTGGGATGTGTCTGCAATCTTCTGTGGGGCAGTGCTGTTAGTTATATAGGTGAAAATTAGGTGACAGACTCCCTTTAAGGTCTTCACAAAAAGTCTGGGTCTTCAAAAATTATTTATGTAACCTGTATTACAAAACCTTGGTGCTAGGGTGGCAAATGTCACTGTGATGGTTTGCTATTGAATCTGTAACAGGAATGTGCTACTGGCTCATGTAATTTCCCTAGTGACCCCAAAAGCTTATAACCATGGGTCTTTGAAGGTCTACTGCAATATGATTATAGTCTTCTCCATAGCCTATGCTTACAATGAGTTGGTTGCTGATAATGAATTTTGGTCAAACGCAATGATCACATAAAACCTATGTACTAATTCTATAGAATTTTTGACTTTTTTTTAATGCAGTGTAATACACTGTAAGATGGAAGGACTTAACGCTCACACCTCACTGGTCAACCTACAGCATGCGAACGGTCGCCTAAAGAAATGACAAAAGGAAGGGCCTACAGGGAGATAGTGAAATATAACCTAATGTGGGGCCGTATGTCATGACTACCAAACCTTCAGCTTGTACAGTCTGAATCTAATTCATACAATAGAAATCTGTTTACGAAAAATGGGCTGCACACTTGCCCCTAGCAGACCCCTGTAAGCATTCATCGCCATCCTCGGGGAAATCTAGGTTAATATTACATTTGTGCAACAGATTCTACATTTTTTATTTATTGGAAGGCATTCTACCATGACAGAGCGAAGGCTCGGCCTTAGAATTACTGAAGCACAAGAGAGATACAGTCCAAGTCACTTGGGAAGAATCACTTAATGTAGTTCAGTCCTCTGATTAGACCATCCATTTATGAGTCAAAGTAATTATTTCACGTGGATAGCTCCCAAATCGAACCTTACACCGTCGACCTAGTATTAAGCACAGTTAAACACAGAGCCCGTCTTCAAGGTTCTTCTCTTCATGTAGGAGTTTTGTTAAATAAGAATGTTCATAAAGGGATTTGGAAGAAAAACAAACACAGTGGTTGAGTCTACGGTACAAATGGCCCGTTCTGGTCATTTACATGGTGTGATGAGTTTTCTAAAGGTCACTGTAAGCCGTGAGATGCAAAACCACAACAAGTTAATTTTTAAGTAGGCAATTTAAAGGTTTGTTTCATCCAGAATTCATTATTCCCTTATTACTTTCTTAAGTTATGTAGTAACCGCTTCAGGTGCGGTATTTTAAATATTCATCTCCTGAACTATTAATAAGATACAACGTGGTCAGACACTGATATACTACTGGTCCTCTCAACAGTCAATGAAGGGATGGTGGTCACAGACACAACCATGGAAGGTCTGTCTTCAAAGTATCAACTTTATCTAAACCAAAGACCTAGCATGTACAGTATGTGTTCTCAATATGATTGGGAGAGAGGAGCAAGATGCTAACAGCCACCTTCCTTGAGAAAAACATACTGAAGCTCGTTGAAATACTGGGGTCTCTAAGGGGTTGCCCCAGAAGAGACATTGGTGGCATATTGCAGATGAAGTCTAACATGCCCAACCCATCTTTCCCTTGATATCTGCTGTTAAGGGAGAACTGGGCTACAACCATACATATTTGATGATAAGACCAACCAATATGGCCAACAAACCATACTTCATCATCTTTATATCACTGTGGAAGGTCACAAAAGGGCCTACCTAATATCTTCTGCTAAGGGAAAACCGGGCTACGACCATACACATTTGATGATCAGACCAACCAATATGGCCTGAGGAAGACAGTGGCCTAACACTGTGGAAGGTCATAAAAGTGCCTGAGGTGAACATTGGTGGCTACAAGTGGTTGCTCCAGAAAAGACATTGGTGACATAATGCAGATGAAGTCTAACATGCCCAACCCATCTTTCCCCCAATGTCTGCTGTAGAGGGAGAACCAAACCATTAGAATATACATTAGATGGTTGACATTTATGTTTTATGTATGGCCACCTTCAGAGAGCAAAGATAAACCTATGTACCAGTATATTCTATGCAGTTTCTCATTACACAATTCTTCATGGAGGACCAAACTATATGGGCAACAACTGATAGTCGCAAATCACCTCAGACCAAGCCTCACTTCATCATCTTCATATCACCATGGAAAGTCACAAAAGTTCCTGAGGGGAAAACCAAGGGCTATAAGGGGTTGCCTCAGAAGAGACATCGGTAGCATCTCGAGGATGAAAACAAGCTAGGCGGATAAATCAATGGATCTGGTAAAAGCAACAGGAGAACATGTACATTGGAATCCAATAAATTAAAGTCGTCTGAAGGTAGACAACCTCTTTATTGTCCAATTATGTTTCTATTCTTGGATGAGTGTTCTGTGTGATATTTTTTATGTTGACAGCAACACTACTTTTGTCCTATTTTAATAGTCTAGTCAATTTATGTGCAGACATCTGGCGTACAATGCACTTAAGATTCCCAATTCCATAGAGCATATACTTCCTTTTTAAATATGCATGAACTATTGTTTAGCAAATCTACTTTACCATGTCAAAATAGTATTAAGTGTAATGCATTGATGATCCACAGTGGGATGGAAATGAGAGAAGGGCTAGATCCTGGGCATTTAACTCTAAAATGGATATTTTGCACTCTTTCAGAGATTTGTATAATGTAGGGATAAGTGTGCGAAATGGGAAATAGAAAGTGTCATCCCAATCTCCTTTCACATAATCCACCCATGATTGCATTTTAAGGACGTTGGGCTTTGCCTTGTTAAGTGGACAGAACGACATGGCCGGTTTAAATCTAGGATTTCTGTGGTTTTAGGATTTACTCAAGTTGATAGCCCTTCATTAGATTTATTTCAAGGATCTGCTAGGAATACAAATATAAAATGTGATATATTCTATGGTTGACATGGACCTGATACTGTAGACTACCTAGTATATAGTGCCCACCTGACTGGAAACTATCTGTACATGAACATGGTCTTTACCCTTTTATGATCCAGACTCTCGTTATGATCTACATGTTTTCTTATGGCAGACTTAAGACTTTATGGTGACAACCACTCTTGGACTTGACTTTTATAGTTCCTTCTATAGTTCCTCTCATTCTTTCTACTAAGCTTATGCACGATGCGTATGGTCCAAAGAATGGCATTCGTTCTTTTGTCTCCTGGTATCATCAAGGGGTTGTCTCATTTTGAAAACCATATGCCCTTTTACAAGTGCATAGGTCAAAGCTGCATGCAGGTGCAAAAGAGGAACATTTTGTTTGAAATAATGAATTGTGTTGAGTAGAGATGAGCGAATCATTCAAAAAATTATTCGCCGAACATTCGCCGAACTTTTCCTAAAATTCGTATATTCAACTAATAGATTTGTTGTATTTGCGTACAAAATATACGTTATTATGTGCTATTAGCGAACATTTGCTCACTAATAACGAACGTTCATTTACAAAATGTATGCAACTTCTTAGAAGACGTACGCATAAGCGTACAAATAGCTTACGAATCTCAGCGTTCTATTGTCTAAGCAATTACGTAATACGCAGGCACGTACGAGGAGAGGCCGCGGCGTGCACTCCTCAGAGGCAGAGCGAATATTCGAGACATATATATGGTAAAGTGCAAATACATTATTATAGGTATAATATAAAAATTTTAAATATCACCTACCTAGTATGCTCACGGACACGTTTAAGTCTCTTTTCTTCTGACGCTTGTCATAGAACTGGAGCAGAGTCCCAAACTCAGTCGCAATTTGTAATCCACATAGGTAAAATTGTAATCCAAATGGGTAAAAAAAATATCAGCAAAGGTTCCTTAAAAAACCCTCTTTCAAGGGGCTCCCCAAATAACCTGAAAAGGGGGAAAAAGGGATGAGGTGCACGAATGCGCAACTTAATTTCCTGAGTTGCCTCGTCATCCTCCCGTGCTGGAGAAAGGGGCGGAACTACCAGGGAGGAGTCTGCATCGCTGAATTAAATTCGTACACGACAGCGTATAGAGTAACTAAATTATACGTACAATAGCGTATAATTTATAGGACACACTACGTAGCGAATGCGTACAAAAGCTAAGCGAATCACCTAATATTCGGATTCGCTTCGCAGCTGAAAAATCCCAAGATTCAATCTGAATCTACGAAGCGGCAAATAGATTCGCTCATCTCTAGTGTTGAGCGAAGTTTACAAAAATTAGATTCAGCTCATTTGCCGAATTTCACAAAGAAATTTTCTTTGTGACGAATAACTTCATCACAAAGCGCATTTCTTTGTAAGTATTGCGATTGCCATGTCATTGAATTCTTCAGATGCCACGTTCATCGCTAATTGTGGCATCTGAGATGAAAGATGAGGGCTTTCAGGGGTTAATCAGTTAAAAAAAATACTCTCCTTATCCATTTGAGTGCGATCAGGCCGGCGCAGCAATATTGATTGAAAATCCTGCAAGAAATCTTGTGACATCACGGTGGCCAGCATGGTGATATCATACGTCACTGCGCACTAGATGTCAATCAAGATTGCCGCGGCAGCCTCTTCGCGCTAAAATGGATGAGGTGAGTATGATTTTTTTTATTTACCGCCATTTCAGGGAAAATTGATTTGTTCGCTTTGTGAAACTTTAAGGGGAGCTCAGTGCAAACAGGTTATTACAGCTTCTAATTCAGTCAACGTTGTTATGCACTGAGCTCCCTCTAGTGGCAGCCATCTTTGTAATAAGTGGGAAGCAAGGTATCAGAAATATGGACATCAGATAAAGTGGGTGAGGAAAGATGTGGCTTTTTTGGTGCTATTTTTTTAATTAAATTTCTTCCACTTAACTAAAAACAAAAGTAAAATCTAGGGAGTTGCACTTTCCATTCTGCATGGACTGGGGCTGATTGACACACACATACTGGGAAATAGGGAGGAGCGGGAGCCCCATAGGGTTACATGAAATCTGTGTACGCCGCTGGCCACTAATGTTTGGATAGTTGGTTTATAAAAGGTATATTAGATAGAGATAGATAGATAGATAGATAGATAGATAGATAGATAGATAGATAGATAGATACAAAGAAATGGTTACAATTGTAATACCAGTGGTAGAAGGCCAGATTTTACAAGCTTCATATGGCTGTCACAGTCCAGAGGACTATGAGGTTATTCTATAACTTTGGGTCCATTATAGGCCATTGAAATGTGATAAAGACATCTTAGGTTGTATAGGGAATGAGGTTTAGGAAAAGATGGGCATCTACTTTAACAGTGCAATTAACACCCCAGTGACTAATAGGTTTTTTTGAACATCTGAGACATGGAGATGGCTATCATGGGAATACTCCACAACAGCAGCACGCTTCTCATACCTACTGAAGCTTACAATGCAATTTTTTGGTGCCTGGGGCATAGGGATATAAAGCGATTTGCCCAAAGTCAAAAATAGCTGACACTAACTCCATACACCAGGCATTGTAGGATTCAATTTTATTTAGCTTTTTTTCCCAAACTCTTTGATTCAGGTTTTGCATTAAAAAAAAAGTAAGCTCCAGTAAGGTCAGCCGTCTCTTCAGCTGACAGCTCGAGCAATAACACCAGTGCCGAAAGAAAAGAACAAAACACTGAATGCTTCAACCATCCGCTCTCACTTTTTGCTCTTTAATAACCTTCTCGCAATCAATCCGGCGCCCTTATGTTACCACAAAGAAATACTACTATTATACTTTCACAAAAATGATACCTTTTGCCATAGCAATGGTTGTATTAGCATAGCGTCTAATCTAAGGCTGCTCATTCATCCACCAGCAAGTAGGGGAATAATAGAGGGTTAAGAGGGCTATTATTTTGTGTATTTCTAGTGAACTGAGATTTATACAAAAGTCTTTCTTCTAAAACCCTAAGAATATTAGCTAGTAAATGGTATTTGAAATAGATCAAGCAGTCTTTTCAGTAGAGGAATGAAATAAAACTACTTTTTAAAGTAACCACCATGCAAAACTATAGGAAAAAAAGTGTGCAACGTATGCTTTCAACAAACTCGAATAATCAAAAAGTTGGATCCAAAAGTTACTTCTAGATCAGCATTTATTAGGGTCTTCATAGAGTCTGTCTAATCTACCCATTCCTCAAAAATAAATTCGGAATTTAGAATGTGAGCCCCAATGGGGACAGAGACCAATGTGATTGACAACATGGCTGTTAATGGTGGTAAAAAAAAAAATCATCATCTATGCACAGAATAAAGAATGAATGTCAAATCAGTGGGAGTCTTAGCAATGGGACCCAATCATTGGCAAGAATGTCAGATGTTCTCCAGCAAAACTTTTCTGGAGTGACCACTCATTAAAGGAGTTAGGTCATCAATATCACATTAGAGGGAAGTCCTGAATCCCTGGCAATCAACTGTTTTGGAGAGCTGCACCATTCATTGGAGATCTGATGAGCGTGGTGGCCTCCTGGGCGCTTACCAAGCACAGTGCCGTACATTGTATAGTGGCAGTGCTTGGTATTGCAGCTCCTCCTCATTGACTTGATTGGAACTAAGCTTCAGCTAAACCATATGGCCGATGTACAGTGATGTCACATAGTCTAGGTGTCGGACCCCCACCGATCTGATATTGGTAACCTCTCCTTGCTCTGTTCCTCTTTGATCTGTGTCTTGTATAGTGGGTTCGGTTCCAAGGTACCAATTGGAACCAAAACGAGTTTGGGAAAAGGTTTTTTACAGTAGAAATTAATTTTTGAAGTTATTACCCGAAGTCTCGCAAGACTTCGCAAAGTAATAACTTCGGCTCATCTGAAGCAATACATTCTAATACTGTATGGAGCGCTCAATTCGTACAGTATTCAAGCGAAGTGTTATGAGAATCGACTTTGGATGTTTCATCCAGGGAACATGCATTTTTGAACAAACCTGGAGAACCTGAATGATACATAGACAAATAAGGAGAAAAGATGGGGTGGTTAACCAGATGTTGTCCTCTACGGACTCCTTGACAAAATGCAAGTGCTAAAAGCTGCAGCACAGGCCATGCACCATGTCACCCTGATCAGGCATAGGGCTGTAGCACATACAGTAGTTCCCTAGTAACGTACCTGTACAGTGCTCTCACACATTGTCCCATCACCATGAAATGACATAGTCTATAACATACATATAGCAGTAGATTACAGCAAACACCCTGAAGACCTTGTCATCTTTCAGAATCTGTTAAGCTGGTGACACAGGTACACAGTGGGTTAAGGCAGAACATTATATAATTACCCCGGCTACGGTATTATGAACTGAAATAATAGCGGAGGTGCACTTTGTGATAAAAATATGCTGGGCGGACAATCCATATCTCCATATAAACAGCAGAGTTCAGTGGTCTGTTACATTGTCTCCAAGAGTGTGGAGGTGTGAACAGATAAGTCATTTGCAATACTGAGAAAATTTTCTAATGCAAAATATAGGTTCCTGGATAGTCAAACATTTAACTATTTCGGAGTCACAAAAGGAATGAATGGAGTGGCACGATGCATGCTTGACCTGCTGCTCCATTCATTTCTGGGTATGGGACCCCAATCTTATGATTGGTGGGGCTCCAAGAGACCAGGTCTCCCCATTAGAGATGAGCGAACCTGCTCGTAACGAGTGGCTCAATGCTCGGATCCCCTGCGCTTCCCTGCCCACAGCCATCCGGATCGGTCCTCACCCGGCTGTAAGTCAATGGGGACGGATCCGTTTGGTGTCACACACTGGTATGTGACTAGTGTGACACCAAACAGATCTGTCCCCATTGACTTACAGTCGGGTGAGGACGAATCCGGATGGCTGCGGGCAGGGGAGCGCAGGGGATCCGAGCATTAAACCGCTCGTTACGAGCAGGTTCGCTCATCTCTACTCCCCATTGGTCTAAAAGTTCTTCCCTATCCTGTAATTAGTGGAACACTTAAAGGGGTTATCCCATGAATAATGTAAATGAAAAAAAATGAAAATCAGATATCATATATTACATGACAACCTCTTTCTAACAAATTTAGAACTAGCCCTGTACCTCACATGGATCCAGAGATCTTCCAATTCATTTCTCTAGTTACTCTGCTAGATTTATTTCAAAATGGCAGCTTAGGGGGCATGTCCTTTCTCAGGCGGTGTATCTGTTCTGCTGCAGCTAGTGGCAGTTGAAGGATGGCACTGAGCATGTGCAGCCATCTCAGTGAGCGGGACAGAGAAATTAGAAAAAGAACAAACAGCAGGTGGCACTATACAGATAGATTTCAGTGAATAACTCAGCTTCTATACTAAATTTTTAATTACATGCAATTCCAAAAGTATTCAGATCCAGGTGCTGGTTTTAGAAAATGCTGAATATTTTTCTTAGGACAAGCCCTTTAATATAGCCAAAATTTCATTTAAGTCAGGGATCAGCAACCTTCGGCACTATATTTCACAACATGCACACTTACTTAGCTGTGCTTGTAACACACAGAAGTGAAAGGAGGATTCTGGGAGTTGTAGTTTCAGAACAGCTGGAGTGCCAGAGGTTGCTGATTCATGCTTTAATGGTAGGAGATGCTAAGTAAGTGTTAAAGAAATTGTTTGAGCAAAATGGATATACTATGTTTGCCCAGAGCAGGGCCTAAAGCACACACAGGAGATCTCCAATTTGGGTCATGCTCCACCTCCTTTTATATAGCCATAATGCAGCATACAGCTTTTGCCTGGAGTATTCCTATAAAGCTAACAGAGACTGGCGACTGGAGGTGACCTATAGAGGACGTCCATAAAGTCCACTGATCCTGGATTCTGCTGGCTGTGAGGATCTCAGAGCGATGGACCATACCACCTTGAAATTCCCCCTCGACTCTAAAGAAAGGGACAGTTTTACTTCAATGCCTGGCACCGTCCCGTGTTCTAGAACAGCGAGCGGTTAATGATCTGCTCCCTATTGTGTAATGTTGTTTTAGGCGGAAACATTTTTTTACACCAAAGAAAATTGATTTCATCTCACTTTTACATTCCAAAAGCAATCGGAATGGTCCGTACAGTAAGTTATTTCATACATGGGTTGCTCCAAGCTTTTTTTTTTTCTAAATTTGTTAAATGTAATCTCTGTGCCGGGTAAATGCACACAATGTGAATTTTATATGTACATTAGAATAATAAGGTGCAATTATGCTGCATTCGCTGATGGAGGCAGAAATGAAATTAGGAAATCGAGGACCAAATTTTCTGTAGGAAGCACAAAAAGATGGTTTGGAAATACAATTTCAATTACGTTACAATATAAATACAAGTGTGATATTTCTACCTATTTACAGCGGGTTCCTAAAACTAGACGGCAAAGTAAGACTTAAAGGGAACCTGTCATCTCCCCTGAACTAGAGTAAGCGTTGTATAGTGTAAGTGATGCTGAATCCGAATATGTAAGTTTTATCTTCATACTCACTTCCATTCTGATGTTGTGCTCCCACAAACCTGCAGTAAAATGCACTCAGTGGACTCCGGTGCTCACTCACATAATGGAGAGGACTCAAAGAAGAGTCCTCTCAATGTATTTTACTGCCGGTTTATGGGAGCACAGCGTCAGAATGGAAGTGAGTATGAAGATAAAACTTACATATTCGGATTCAGCATCACTTACACTATACAGTCATGGCCAAAAGTTTTGAGAATGACACAAATATTATATTTTCACATGATCTGCTGCCCTCTGGTTTTTATGTGTGTTTATCAGATGTTTTTATCACATACAGAAATATAATTGCAATCATATTATGAGTAACAAAAGCTTATATTGACAGTTAGAATGAGTTAATGCAGCAAGTCAATATTTTCAGTGTTGACCCTTCTTCTTCAGGACCTCTGCAATTCTCCCTGGCATGCTCTCAATCAACTTCTGGACCAAATCCTGACTGATAGCAGTCCATTCTTGCACAATCAATGCTTGCATTTTGTCAGAATTTGTAGGTTTTTGTTTGTCCACCCGTCTCTTGATGATTGACCACAAGTTCTCAATGGGATTAAGATCTGGGGAGTTTCCAGGCCATGGACCCAAAATCTCTATGTTTTGTTCCCTGAGCCATTTAGTTATCACCTTTGCTTTATGGCAAGGTGCTCCATCATGCTGGAAAAGGCATTGTTGATCGCCAAACTGCTCTTGGACGGTTGGGAGAAGTTGCTCTCGGAGGACATTCTGGTACCATTCTTTATTCATGGCTGTGTTTTTAGGCAAGACTGTGAGAGAGCCGATTCCCTTGGCTGAGAAGCAACCCCACACATGAATGGTTTCAGGATGCTTTACAGTTGGCATGAGACAAGACTGGTGGTAGCGCTCACCTCGTCTTCTCCGAATAAGCTGTTTTCCAGATGTCCCAAACAATCGAAAAGGGGATTCATCAGAGAAAATGACTTTCCCCCAGTCCTCAGCAGTCCACTCCCTGTACCTTTTTCAGAATATCAGTCTGTCTCTGATGTTTTTTCTGGAGAGAAGTGGCTTCTTTGCTGCCCTCCTTGAGACCAGGCCTTGCTCCAAGAGTCTCCGCCTCACAGTGCGTGCAGATGCACTCACACCTGCCTGCTGACATTCCTGAGCAAGCTCTGCACTGCTGGTAGCCCGATCCTGCAGCTGAAACACTTTTAAGAGACGGTCCTGGCGCTTGCTGGTCTTTCTTGGGCGCCCTGGAGCCTTTTTGGCAACAATGGAACCTCTCTCCTTGAAGTTCTTGATGATGCGATAGATTGTTGACTGAGGTGCAATCTTTCTAGCTGCGATACTCTTCCCTGTTAGGCCATTTTTGTGCAGTGCAATGATGACTGCACGTGTTTCTTTAGAGATAACCATGGTTAACAGAAGAGAAACAATGATGCCAAGCACCAGCCTCCTTTTAAAGTGTCCAGTGGTGTCATTCTTACTTAATCATGACAGATTGCTCTCCAGCCCTGTCCTCATCAACACCCACACCTGTGTTAATGGAGCAATCACTGAAACGATGTTAGCTGGTCCTTTTAAGGCAGGGCTGCAATGATGTTGAAATGTGTTTTGGGGGATAAAGTTCATTTTCTAGGCAAATATTGACTTTGCAAGAAATTGCTGTTAAGATGATCACTCTTTATAACATTCTGGAGTATATGCAAATTGCCATTATAAAAACTGAAGCAGTAGACTTTGTAAAAATTAATATTTGTATCATTCTCAAAACTTTTGGCCATGACTGTACACCGTTTCGGAGATGACAGGTTCCCTTTAAAGACACCCACAAGACTCAAGACTACAAACATTTTTCTACACTTTTGAGTGATATCTGGCAATATGAGAAATCTATGTTAATCTGTAATAGACAACCTTTGGCATTGTTGCCCTAAGTAAACGTACAGTTTACAGTGGAGTACATAGAGACGTAAGGGCCTCATAACAAGGATCAAACCAGGCCCCCCACACAGGACAGAAGGGTTTCTGCTTAAACCCTTTTCAATGACCTTGGGCTATTTTTCCACTGCCTCATTTGCTAAAAGTTGTTCCTTTAGAGGGTAGAGTCCTGACCAAGTTTTCACCTCCTGTAGAAGAGGGGATAATCCCAATTAAGACTGGGCCCCCTCTTGCCCTGGGCTCCATAGCAGTCACATGCTCTGCCGCTATGGTAGTTACCCCCTGGGCATGCTATATTATGCCTAGGTACTCAATCGGCCATCACATAGTGCCTAGAGGAGCTTTATTTTTCTCTAGAAGCTGGACCTAGGGGAGAATAGCCTCATGATATGGCATATGTTGGTGAATGCATGACTTTCTGTATTAATATCGAAGGCTCAGGGAGGTACAGTTTGCACTCATAGTAATCTATTGGTTTTGTATCAAAGATCTGTACAGTATGGATCCATCATATAGTCATATGCATGAAGCCTTAAAGGGGTTTTTCAAGACTTTTATACAGATGACTTGTCCAATCAGTATCTGATTGGTGGGGGATCAGCGCCGATCAGCTATTTGAGAAGGTAGCGGCGCTCACACTAAGCTTCTCGCAGCTTAGACTAAACCATCACGTTCATTGGTCACGTGGCCTAGTCTGAGCTCAGCCCCATTGAAATGCACCGCCGCTATACAATGTATGACTTTGTGCTTGGTGAGCAGAGAGGAGGCCATGGCGCTACTGCGAAGCCTGGTTGCCTTCTCAAACAGCTGATCGGTGGGGGTACTATTCAGAGGAAAGATCATCAGGATAAAAGTCTTGGAAAACAACTAAATCATCTCCAAAGCTAAAAAAATTACAACAGTTTCTAATCATTTTCAAAGACTCTGAGGTCGTGTAGTGTTGCAGGATGTCTAGGTAGGACATAAGAATTTGTGGTCACCTATTTGAAAAGATGTCCATGTTCTGTAAAGCATACCGTATATATAGAGAACATCCTCCTATATCCTATTCACTGTATGGTTCCTTGAATCCTAACCACCTGGTATCAATAGCTGATGGTTGGATGATGACCCATGCATAGCTTGACATGGTGGAACATCTCTTGATCACATATTGCCCCCACAACCAGTGGTGTACATAGAGAAGTAAGGGCCCCATAGCAAGGATCAAACCAGGCCCCCACACAGGACAGAAGGGTTTCTGCCTAAACCCTTTTCATTGACCCTCGGTCATTTTTCCACTGCCTAATTTACTAAAAGTTGTTCCTTTAGAGGGTAGAGTCCTGACCAAGTTTTCACCTCCAGTAGAAGAGGAGATAATCCCAACTAAGACTGGGCCCCCTCTTGCCCTGGGCCCCATAGCAGTCGCATGGTCTGCCGCTATGGTAGCTACCTCCCTTCTCACAATGTATGATTACCTAGGTTGCAAATTATCAAAAGAAAACTCAAAGCCTCAGGATTTCCTCCAGATCTAATATCACTTCCTAAGCTAGAGAGTTTTTAGGAATATTTGCACACGCAGACCACTTTCATGAACGAAGGTGTCTTGAGCAGCCATGTTAGTTCCTATCACAGTATTGTTGGGTCAATTATATCAGGTACCAACATTTAACCAATATGTTTAATAAACTAAACCCTTCCTGCTTAAAGAGAGTCTGTCACCAGGAAATTAAACCAGGCACAATGCCTCGTAAGGCTAGATCAGCTGGACGTAATGACACCCTTCACTCAGAGAGGGCAGCATAAGGTCCTGTCAGGTTCCTTTTAAAGGGTTTGTCATGGATTGCTTCATTCTGGAGAAAAAAAAGTACTTTTGATCCATATGCAAATAAGCAGTTAAGTGCACCGAGGGAGGGCCCAAGCTATTCTGTGCACCCTTGCCCTTTCTGCTTCCATTGCTAGCTCCGCCCTCTCCTTCTTGATTGACAGTGTCAGGTTCCTGCATAGTAATCTCTCCTGGCCCTGTCAATCAAGAATCCGAGTGACAGAAGAAGTAGGAGGAGCACAGAGCGGCTTGGACCCGCCCTCGGTGCACTTAATTCCTTTTTTGCATATGGATTAAAAGTACTTTTTTCCTGTGTCTGCTTGAACAGTGAAATTTTAACGTTAACATGCAAATCAGAGTTAATTTTGGCGTGGCTTCCACCAAGATCTTTTTTATTCGTCTGAGTTGCAGAATATGAATTTGATGCATCTTTAGACAACATATTATAACACATTATTGCAGATGATTATAGATGTTCATTAAAAATGTTCACTTGCCTTTGGGCTAAGCCAAGTATATTCAGAAACTCATTAATGTGTTGTCTAAAGAGAGATGGAGATAATTATGGACACTGAATAAATAATGGGGGGAATTTTGCTGAGTAATTGTTTTACATTTCGATACATTGTATTTGTTCTTTGGAGTATAATAAATTGTGTCTCATAACACGGAGATGCCTTCCGAGGTATATTGATCGGTAAAACCATTGTGCAATGGATAACGGGGGTGTGCAAAAATACAAGAAGCTCCTCTTTGGTGACATTGCCCTGAGAGGGATGTTGTATTTTCATTTATTTTAATTAAATAATTATTTATTTATTTATTTATTTTTAAGAAAGAATTTGATCTGTTTTTTTGGCTTTATTATACACAACAAATGTTCCTGCTTCTTCTTGGCTTGTGGTAAATACATGCAATTGGCTTTAGACCTCCGTTGTCAATGAGCTATATAAATCTATTAATGGCGAATGATACCCCCTAGTCGGAATCAATGTAACTGGACCATCTTTTAATGGAGTGAAGTAATGATGAAAAATATGTCGTCACACTGAATGATTTTTCACATTTATCACCCAGCAGGTCTTCCGAACGAAGAGATGCCCCTGACTCCTCAGACCGATGCCTCTATCTATTTCCATCTCAGTTAAAATTTGGGATGAAAAATGCCTTTATGTTAATGAAATCCTGTGACCAGCAATCTGTACAACACAGCTTTCTAGAAACATGGAGAACATATGGATATGGCTGCACTTCACGACTGGTCTTATCTCCTCCGGTATCTTTTGTATCATTGCTCAGACAATTGTGATATGAAAATATGTTAAGTGCATTAAAGGGGTTCTCCGGGCATTTGGTCTAACTGGTGCTCCCCTGATGCCACCACCTCCAGTTCACTGTTGTGCACTCTGGCTCTTCCAGCTGAGTCCTGACCACATGTGGCCACTTCTTTTCCTGCCGCTTCTTCTCCTGTTCGGCTACATTGACAATAATGTCGTCGATACCCAGGTGGAAGATCCCACGACAGAGCTCTCCCTCATCGGGGGAGTGAGGGAGGATAAGTCCTATGTAAAAGAGCTGTCCTCCACCATGCCTTAATTGGACCAAATGCCTCTTTAAAGGGGTTGTCCAATGAAAAATATTCTACAATTTTCAAACCAGCACCTAGATCTGAATACATGTTTTTATTGCATGTTATTAAAAATGTAGCATAGCCACTGAGCTATTCAGTAAAATCTATCTGTATAGCGCCACCTGCTGTTTATTTTTTTCCATTGTTTCTCTGTCCACCTCAGTAGCATCACTAAGGTGGTCGCATATGTTCAAATGTTCAATTCCATTCTTCCACTGCCCTATCTCCACTTGGAAGCTGTGACAGGGAGAAATAACTCCCCCTCGAGCTGTCATAAAGAGAGAGATTCAGCAGAAAGGACATGCCCCCTGAGAAATGATACACCCCCTAAACTGCCAGCTTGAAATAAATCAAGCAAAGCAATCTGAGCAATGAATGAGGGGAGCTCTGGATCCATGTGAAGCACAGGGCTGGTTCTAGCTTTGCAATGTATTATCTGATATCTAATCACATTAATCATAACCCCATTAACTTTACCAAAGGCCAATTATCTTCATGATGTGCTTGTTTCCAAGCAGTCTAAAATGGAACCTGTCAGGTTCCTTATGCTATCCTCTGTGATTTTACTCCATGCAGTACGAGGAGTCCGATATATTCCCGATATGCAGGCTTAACCTCCCCCTCCCTCCATCCATGAATGTCAGGTTTCATTCAGCAGCTAGAGGGAAGAGGAAAGTAGGGTTACTTCCAGATATCATGAACACATGAGCTGTCACCAGATACGTCTAGCATCCTCTTTCCTTTAAGAACACATGCATGCCCAGCCGAATCAAGCATGCATGTGAGGTGGCATGGGTATATGGGCACCTTTACCTATTTCCACAGATCGGATAGTTCAGGCTGGGTTCACATCACCGTTTCATTTTCCGTTCTTCTGATACGTAAGAAGAGCAGAAAAATAAAATCAGAAAACGAATCCTTTAAAAAAAAACGGATCCTGTATTTTAGGCATCCATTGTGCTCATTTTGCCTCTATTTTAGCCATTTCCACCTGAGATCCGTTTTTTTTTTTTTAGTTGGAAAAATGCTGCATTTATTTTTCATTTAAAATAACGGATTTCAGGTGAAAATGGCGAAAATGGAGGCAAACTGTGCATAACGGAAGCTCAGGATAGTTTTTTTTTTTTTTTTTTTTTTTACACGATACCATTTTTACTTTTATTTTTCTGCTCTTCTGACGTATCAGAGAAACGGAAATTGAAATGGTGATGTGAACCCAGACTCATATTACCTTTTGGATGGTATCAAACTCAAAAACATAGTGAAGCCCCGTCCTTGAAAGCAGTAAGTTGGTAAACGCCATCAATCGCAGACTACGCAGAGGTGCCATAAAGGTGTTGAACATGCCGCAATTATAAGTGTAGAAATTCGTGTGTTTGTGCTCCGTCATACACAGTACATCTGCTCTGACCCTAAGCTGAACAAACAGAAAGCATCACAATGAAATACATCTCCGACAAAGAAGAAAATAACGTTCCCTTTGTTCTCCGCTGAATGACAGAATCCATCTCTACAGTTTTGCTTTTGTCATAATAAGCTGACAAACAAGCAGTACACAGGATAATTTGGCCTTGACTGGCAGATCCACGAGCAAAAAATTGCAAAACATCAGCTTAAAGGGAATAAAAAAATGTGCAGAGTGAATGAGTCTGACACATATGCAAGGTGAACCCGAATAGAAGAGCAGAACTCAATATATGAGAACTGGGCCGACCTGAGGTGACTGGGGCAGATCCAGAAATGTCAGTGAGTGACAGGAATCTATGTAGTGGAGATGATGCACTGAATGTATGATGGTTATGATCTCAGGAAGACAATAAGGGGGGAAGAAAAGAGGGGATTTCAATAGAATAGACTGTATTCTGCACTACACTTGAAGAGCCATGCCGTCTTTAGATAAATACTTTTTTTTTAAGACTGTCCCCCGGAAAATAGCCCTTTTGCTAGAACCACTTATGGAAGGTATTGTTCAAGTATCCTGCAGTGCCTCCGTAGGGAAAATTAAGAATTACATACAGTAAGAACTATTGAAATCAGCCTGTATGGTCCTCCAGAGGTAGGTATTCTTTGTAGCTATTTTTTTTTGGTGCCCCAACACATTGTAACATCTAAACGCCTTTAAGGTTTTTTTTTTACTATGATGTCACATGATAGAATACTGTAGAGGTGTTTCAAAAATAACCAAAACTTTGAGAAAATAACATTCTTAACATAACTTCTTATTATCTTTCTCTTTGATCTTTTCCAACAATACTAATTAGAGATGCCAGTGGCAAATCTTGCATAATTTATGGTGTTCTGCTAGGGATATTGGTAGTCAACCAACTCCTGGCTCACCTTTAGACATTATTCCAATTACAGGTATGATGTTTGGTATACTATGTGTGGTTTGGGCTATGGTTTAAGTACATCTGAATTGAGGGTCTACTCATGAGTCTTAGGTTATGTTATACTGTAGGTGCAATTGAGTTGAAGGTCTATTCATGAGTCTTGGGTTATGTTACAGATACAAGTGAGTTGGGTTATGTTACTGAGTTGGGTTTTCATGAGATGGGTTATACTGTAGGTCCAATTGAGTTGAAGGTCTACTCATGAGTCTTGGGTTATGTTACATGTACAACTGAGTTGAAGGTCTACTCATGAGTCTTGGGTTATGTTACAGGTACAATTGAGTTGAAGGTCTATTCACGAGCCTTGGTTTATGTTACAGATACAAGTGAGTTGGGTTATGTTATTGAGTTGGGTTTTCATGAGTTGGGTTATGTTATACTGTAGGTCCAATTGAGTTGAAGGTCTACTCATGAGTCTTGAGTTATGTTATACTGTAGGTCCAATTGAGTTGAAGGTCTACTCATGAGTCTTGAGTTATGTTATACTGTAGGTCCAACAGAGTTGAAGGTCTACTCATTGTCTTGGGTTATGTTACAGGTACTATTAAATTGAGGGTCTTCTCATGAGTCTTTCAAACCCCTAGGTTTGCTTGTAGCTACATTAGATTGAAGTTAAGCGGGAGATTTATTAGTATTGTTACTAAAATATGTCTCTTGTCCGTATTCCCAGTCTACAGTTGTGAACAATCTGTCCTCCATATGTGGAATGCCAAAAGGAAAGAGTCTTACAAGCTATGTGTGACAATTTCCATAAATATCCAGTTTAGAGGAAATATCTACAACTTCAATGACAACCAAGAACCTTATGGTTTGGACAATTCTGCATGTCATTTCTGCTCTGTTGTCAATAAGTGCCTACAGTATACAGATGAATATTTGAGAATGAGGCTAACAAGGTGTGAAAATGCATTACCAGATTCACTTGGTTTATAAAAGTAAAAAGAAAGAAGCCAATTATAAATAACCCATTACTTTCATGTTCTGCAGTACCCTAAGGAAAGAAAAATAAAAGCATATGTTCCCAGTAAGTTCTCAGGGAAACTGCCAGTACTGTAACATTCTGTCCTAAATACAGCAGAATGCTGAAATGACAGCTAGAAGTTTTATATTAGTATTTTAGCTACTTCAGATTTCAGTGGTAGTTGTGGCAGAAATTGTTGTTGTTATTATTATTATTGGTATTATTATTATTATTATTAATTTGGTAAATAATATAAACCCCACTCAACCAGAATTTAAAAAACGTGTATCCATGTGAGTAGTTCTGCAACCAAACACTGAATAAAAAAGAGTTCTCCCCCTGGCTCGCAGCGGGAAGTTCAGTAGAAAAAAAAAAACATTCCCAGCTGAATAAGAACCATCTAAGCTTTATCACTCTGTCTTTAAAATGTTAGTGGCTACCTTATTGTCACGTATAACCTCTCCCATGCCAAACAAGTTTTTCTTTTTATGAAAATTGAAGGTGGGGCTTCAGTTGTCAAAAAGGGGTTTTCCAGGATTTTCATTTTGGTGGCCCATCTTCAGGAAAGGTCATCAATATGAGATTCATGAAGGTCTGACACCCAGCACTCCTGCCAATCAGCTGTTTGAGGAAGCCGTGGCACTAACTGGAGTGCCGGTGAGCACCATGGCCAGGGGCAGACTGGGATCTTAAAGTGGCCCTGGAAAAAATAATAAAAGTGGGCTTGTTTTGTAGTTGGGTCCAAATTGCCGGAAGGCAGGGCCAGCAATACCATATTGTGGCACATTATACCACCCCAACAGAGCCAAATACCACAAACCATCACAAAATACTGCCAGCAGCACAAAATACAGCCCCAAAAACTTCCACTGGCCAGCCCAGAGCATCAGCCCACCGGGAAATTTCCCTGAAAGGTCTATGGCCAATCTGCCTCTGATCATGGCCTCCTCACAGCTTACCAAGCACAGTACCATCCACTGGACAGTGGCTGTGCTTGGTATTGCAGCTCAGCTCTTTATACTTGAAGGGGACTGAGCTACGCCTAGGCCACGTGACTGATGAATGTGACATCACTGGTCTAGGAGGAGGCCTAAGCACTCACTGAGCCCGAGGCTTCTTCACACAGCTGATCAGCAAGGGTGCTAGGTGTCAGACACCGCTGATCTGATATTGATGACCTAATCTGAGGATAGGCCATCAATATCAAAATCCCTTGGAAGCCCTTTAATATTTTTACCTTCACGGACTGCGAATAAATGTAAAATGTTAGCAGTGTGCCAAAAGAACAATGTACGTTGTATGAATATTTTAGCAAAGTGTAAAATAAATGTGTGTTTTATGATGAAGAGCTGTTTCTATGAAAAATGAAACTCCGGGAATAGAAATCTGTGGGTATAGCAGGTGAATAATGACCTGAGAGGTATTTGTAGCACTGGACAATATACCTGCATCTGCTGAGTTTGCCTTTACTAATTGAGAAGTGAATTCCCAGCACAGCTTGGAACTGCTTACTGTACAAATCTGAGAGAAGACATTGCACAGTGTTTTAGCAGAGGGGATTTAGAGACTGAACACATGTTTCTGGGTCTCCTCTAGCCTATTCCATATCGTGGAATGAAGGAGGCAGAAGTAAAGTTCATTCAATTATATACACTTTTGCTGTATAGTCAGGCTTATGGTGAGGAGATTCAGCTCACCTTTGGTAGATGGTTGACATAATGATAGCCTATGTATATCAGGCAGGATGGCAACACAGTTAAGCTGGCCATGTACATTAGATCTATATTTGCCCAAACCACTGATTTCGGCTGAATCAACCAACCATCTATTGTATATAAGGTCCCCCGGAATCTCGCCCTATGCTAATGTTGGGGAGCTAAGAATCGGGCATGTTGGCTTTCAACCATCTAATCCTTTTGTTCTCAGATAAGCAGCAAATTTCACATCTCTTCCCACTACCTATGGCCATGTATATGTATGTGAGGATAAAGGCTCTATATGTATGTATCTCCTCTGATTTCTGGGGGCAAGGGTAGCGGTTATGCTCTATCATTGTCCAGAGGCTATAATAATTTATGACACTTCCATGCAGGGGTGTAGCTAAACACTCATGGGCCATGGTCCAAGAGTTCAGCTTGGGCCCCTCTTTCCTCAGTGCTTTGTGGCCAGTGGCAGGGGATCACATAGCCATTCTGCAGCCTGATCACATGCCAAATTCTTGACCTAACCCCTCCCCTTCCCCACTTTTGTATGCACTTCCCCCCTTGTGTATGCACTTTCTATAATACTGGTGTCTTCTTATTTGGCACAAGGGTCTTTGGGCCCCCTCAGACTCCTGGACCCAGTAGGGACTGCTACCTCTACACCCCGTATAGCTACACCCCTGCTTTTATGTGTGTTGTGTCCTATTCACTTTAACCTAAAGCACTTACACCTGCTTCACTTTCTCACTTTCACAGAAAACACCAGAAGGAAGTATGTGTCTACAATATGGCCACCCCAGGGAAGGTCCTATGACTCAAAAATAAATGCCTTCAACTTATTTTAAGACTAACCAAACACAATAGATATCGTCTATGTACCTAAATCTAAATAGTACAAGAAAGATGAAATATACAGTCCAGTTTTAAGGAATACTAATTTAGGAAAAAGCTCCTACAATCATGAGTAGAGTAAGGCTGAGTTACTGAGTTACTGAGATTTAAATCAATTTCAGAAAGACCATAATGCTACCCTTTGAGCCACCAGAACAAAAAAATTGTGAGATATAAGTGGGTACAGTCAATGGTGGATTTCACGGGGCATCCTAGACGGTCAGTTAAGCAGCAATTCTCAAAAATGATCTTCAGGTCATTAATTTCTTTAGAAATTCCTAGAGCCATCAAAAGCATTTGACACCACCACCATGGTAGAAGCCAGCATCTTAAACCCCAATGAAGCTAGTAGATCCCCCCAAAAAATTACTCAGTTGAATTTTTGACTTTGTGATCAGCAAGCTTCATCTTCATGACCGTTCATACACCATGCTACAGGTGATTAATTAACTCATTGGTGGGTAGCCCAATCCTCGCTAGAGAGGTCAACCACTGCTCTGACCTACAAATCACTTCTCTCCGTTTCTAATAGCTAAATGTTGTTTTGTTCTATGAATAGTTATATCCAATAAAGAAAATTATGCTGAAGAAGTGCAGAAGTGCTGAACATAACATTGAATTTGGGCCAGTGGTGATTTAAATAAGGCACTATTCCTTCCACTAATCACCTCTTCCAGCACTTCTCAGTTCAATTATCATTTATCATTTTACATTAGCAAATGCATTATCGTTGAGCTTCCATAGACCTCTACAATGTCATCTACTGTTAGCACATTCATCTGCAATAGATTTACATTGATTGAGATGGGGAAACAGAGCAGCGTGAATGTTACGCAAGCAATATTCCCCGTAACAGCAGGGTCGCCGTATAAGAGAGGCATGGGGGCAAAGTTGTAACTCTATTATGGTAGGATATTTCATGTTGTTTCTTAAGGCTGATCCTACATATTTAATGCCATCCTTGAAATATACTGAAAAAAAGATACAATTATAACTAATAAAACCTTATCTCTAGCCTTACCTGCATAAGTACTGAACCAAAGGGAAGATTAATCACGCTAAAGGTGCCAGAATTGTGGCTCAATTTGCACCAAAAAATATGAGCACCCAAGTCTTGTGCCATGTTTATTGTGTGTTTTAGACATTTTTTACACTCCACTAGATAATGGTTAGAAAAGGGGCATACAGTAAAAAAGAGAAAGGAAAGGGGCATGCTTTAAAGGCACCAACAAAAATCTAAATTTGCCAAAATTTTGGCACAAAATATTGGCATAAAGTCAACCAAGAAAAGGCATAAGCAAGAACAATGGGGCACATTTCTTAAGACCAGTGTTAATAAATCCCTAGGCTGGCGATGGATGTGCCAAAGTTATGAAGAGGCGCCAGTCTCTCCATAACCTCCAGCACCAGTTCTAAAAGTAAGACAGCTTCCGAGCTCTTACATTTAGAACTTTTTTCACGTCTGAAATTGGTGAATCCCCTTCGCTGCCCATGCCACACCTACATTTTTAGACCTGGCATGAGCGGGGCGAAATTGCAGATAGTGGCGCAAATAACCATCTATTAGAGATGCATCAAATGTATCATACACTATAACAAATTTGGTGCATCTTTTCCCTACCTGGTCTAGTTTTAAGTTGTCTAAATTTAAAGGGAATTTGTCAAAGACCATGAGTTGTACTGCAGATGAGTCCAGATTAGTATTTTTTATTTTCCTACTATCCTCATCCCGCCACAGTCAGCATTTAAAGCTGCACTGAAATACATTGTCAGGACTGCTGCGCATGCGCAGTCCTTTCCATTATGTTGGCCCAGCAAAGCAGTCTGGACTGTGTATTTCAGCACAACAGGGGGCAGTGGGAAAATATAAAATGTCAATGTGGACCCTTTGTATGTAGTACTACTCATGCACAGTATTACTGGAGATAACAGTCCAGGATCGTGGTGATAGATTCTCTTTAAGGTAACATTAATACAGTAAATCTACCCCCATGTTTCAGTACCCCATATACGATAAGGGTCTTGAACATTTACACTGGATGGACTTACCACAGAGGGAGCTCAAGAAGCTGCTGTGAAGTAAGGAGATGACATTCTGTCTACAAAAACTCTTTGGAAAACCACTTTTGTAGCCTATGGTTTAGAGAAACCTTTTTGAGATATCTTTAGGCAGTATCATATAAACTGAGAGTAGCCTCTCATTATGGCCATCAATAATCCATCAATGTCATCAATAATCAGGAGATCAATCACAAAGAGTCTCCATCTTTGGAGGACCCAACACCGATGACCCATTGGTTTTAATTGGGACAATGTGATTCTTCAAGTCTCCTGTAGAGGCACCGCTGGAGACTTGAACGCTTGTGGACAGATTGCCCTGCAGGTTACAGTTGGACAGTGGGACATCCTACTATCAGGTTATTTTCATGGAATGGTCCAAAGTGGACAATCCCCTTGACATCCATTGTGTTGGGAGCAGAGAAACCCTAAATGAAACTAGATTGTGAGCTCCACTGGAGAGATGTAATGTGTGATTATAATAAGGCTCTTGGGTTGCAGTATTTCTTAGTCCATCAACTTTCTATTGCTTTCTGACAGAAAAACATGGTTGACGTAGACTGATGAAAGAACTGGAGTCAATGGGGCTTGTTAGAATCATTAGAAAATGACCACCATATCCATCATGGATCCTGTAAAACAGGTCTAATGACACCAGTATCAACAGAATCTGAATATAACATATAACATATTGCATATATATAGTAATATGTATGGCAATATTGTATTATGTTTATATAGACCATAAATCCCTGAATATTAGTATTATAGTATATTTCCCTCATTACCTTTGTGGTTATGTCTTTTAGGCGATGTTCATACTGTACACCAGAGTACAGAGTATTAGCAGCACTTGAATGGCTGCTCATCTCACTCCAAGTCTCTCCCTTTAGTAAATCTGCCCCAATTATTTCCAAAAATAGCCTCTTTGTCTTTTTGGTATACAGTCATTTTGTTCTCCTGCTCCCAGTGACTGTTCTGTACTTCTCACTCATTTAGCACTGTGTTCCCAGGAGATATCTATTCCTTCAGGAAGTCTCCGAGCAATCACTGCTGATTTGCCACACTGACTGAGGAGAGGAACATGTATGTGGAGTAACGGGATGGAAGATGTAAAGCTGGACCTAAATGTAAATGTAAGAAACACATGTAACCATCCTATTATATGTAAAGGTCCAGTACAGCGCTGACCCAGAATCTGACTGCACTGACTGAAGACATTTCACTGCTGCAGTTTATATTCCAATATAGATTCATTACTTGTTACTAATGTTTCACAGTGTCTGTATCTATCTATCTATCTATCTATCTATCTATCTATCTATCTATCTATCTCATATCTATCTATCTATCTATCTATCTATCTATCTCATATCTATCTATCTATCTATTATCTATCTATCTATCTATCTATCTATCTATCTCATATCTATCTATCTATCTATCTATCTATCTATCTATCTATCTATCTATCTATTATCTATCTATCTATCTATCTATCTATCTCATATCTATCTATCTATCTCATATATATCTATCTATCTATTTTGTAAAAATCAATCTACATTAACCATTTATGTCTATTATTACATATCTATCTACTTATTGTCTATCTACCTTTCTATCTAAAATCATAATAGTAATAAATCTATCTACAGTATGTATTTATCTTCTATAATCTGATATATCTATGTATCATCACCATCAACATCTATAAAATCCACCCACAGTATCTATCTATCTATCTATCTATCTATCTATCTATCTATCTGCCTGTCTGTCTGTCTGTCTGTCTATCTATCTATTTATCTCATATCTATCTATCTATTATCTATCTATCTATCTATCTATCTATCTATCTATCTATCATCTATCTATTCTGTATAAATAAATCTACATTAACTATATATGTCTATTATTATTACATATCTACCTACCTATTATTTATCTACCTTTCTTTCTATCTATCAATCTAACGTCATTATCGTCATAAATCTATCTACAGTTTTTCTTGTATCTATCTATCTATCTATCTATCTGATGATGCTGTCGAATGACACAAAAAAACATCACAGATCCGTTCATGCCCCTCTTAGCCGTCCACTGACAGGACTTTATGGCACTAATACTAAGTAGAGATATTATTTCCACTCTCTATTATATTGCCTTGTGGTAACATATACAATTTTTTCCTTCCTGCTAGTAATTTATTTGGAGTTTGCTCTTTGGCACCTGCTTTATATAGGACTTTATAAAATATTATCTTATCTCAACAAGTTGCCACAATGCACAAAATACATAAATGATAAATTCAGCTCTGCTCTAACCCTTACCATGGGATGGCCTTCAAATACTAAAGTGAAAATTAATAAGCAAAGCTGAGCATCCCCAAATTTATTAGTCAGGTTTCAATTTGCATTTAAAGTTAAATTGGAGAAGACGATCATAGGAGGAAGAGATTAGCCATAAATAAGAGATTACCCACTTTTTACCAGGAGATTAACCAAGCTTTCCACAGAGACCACCCAGAATAATGAAGTTCTCCCATGGCTGACAAACTTCTATAATCCACTTAATAAACTGCTGCATATTCAGTAAATAATTTGGTATTTAGAGATTAAGTGTGAGAAAGAAAAAAAAGGATAATGCAAGCAGTGGGGGAAACGAGAACGGCAGCTAAATAAATCAAATTAATCAAATAAAAACAATGCGCCCGCTTATCCTCTTTGAGAGAATGTAGTCCAACTGCGATATCTTTATTAGCAGAAAACCTGTTCACACACCATTTGCCAAAGTCTTAAACAATACAGTTTTAAGTTCTCCGAGCATTAATTAGCATTTCCCAGACTAAAATCAGTCTTTGCTCAACACGTCCCTGATTAGCGCGGTGTGAGGTCAGAATGTTAATTGATCCATATGTCATCAGCAAAATAACGTCCAGTGAAAAACCATTCCTGCTGAAAAGCTATTACTGGCACATTACCTATCTACAAGCACAGTGAACCCTCCAGAACAACATGGCCACCTCTCAGAGAACCCCTCAGGATAGGTCATCAGTATCTGATCAGTGGGGGTCCGACACCCGGGACCCCCGCCAATCAGCTGTTTGAGAAGGCACCACCGCTCCTGTGAGCGCCGAGGCCTTCTCTCAGCTCACCAAGTACAGTGCTGTACATTGTACAGTGGCTGTGCTTGGTATCGTGCTCAGCCCCATTTACTTGAATAGGGCTGAGCCGCTCCTAGGCCACATGACCAATGAACATGAAGTCACTGGCCTAGGAAAAGCTGAGAGAAGGCTTCGGCGCTCACGGGAGTCCCGGTAACTTCTCAAAGAGCTGATCGGCTGGTGTCCTGGGTGTCGGACCCCCACTGATCAGATACTGATAACCTATCGTGAGGATAGGTCATCAGTAGTTCAATCCCGGAAAACCCCTTTAAAGGGGATGTCTGACATTGATAGCCTATGATCTACCCTGAAAGATAGATATGGAATTAGAAATGGGGCATATGAGTATTCTCAAGGGGAAGGATGGTCTTAGAAGAACTCTTCAGATTGTTGGGTTGGTTGGAGGTTTTCATGTTTCCATTAAATTTAATTTTGCTTCTCAGTATTTTCAGTGTTCCTTGGATGAAAAGTTTCATAGGTTATAGCAGTGATTTTCAACCAGTGTGCCTCCAGCTGTTGCAAAACTACAATTCCCACCATGCCCTTCTGTAGGCTGATAGCTGTAGGCTGCCTGGGCATGATGGGAGTTGTAGTTTTGCAACAGCTGGAGGCACACTGGTTGAAAATCACTGGGTTATAGGACTGTATCTGGGGGGATATACTGTACTACAGAGGCAAACCAAAGAGCTTCTGATGACCATGGACAAAGGTTCCAGGTTATGCTAGATACCTCCCGAGGTCACCGTGGGCTTGGCAATGTTAGGAAATGAAGTAAAATAACCAGAAAGCCATGCTGTCCTTTATCCTACAAGGGATTGGATTGGGACAAATTCATTCTTAGGGTATGGCTAGTGGGTTAAACCACCTTCAACATGAAGCTCCACTGAGATGTCTATTCTATGTACATCCGTGGGTTGGATGGGAAGTCTATCTAGTTAATAACCATGGTAAAGAGGGATGCAGTGTTGGTTTGTCCTACAGTATGTATAAATGTAGATTATTTCTCAGGCAATTAGTAGGCCTTTGTAGGCCTTAGTAGTCCTCCACCTACCCTTAGGGTGTCCATATGTATAAGGATGGTCTTAGAAGAACTCTTCAGATTGTTGGGTTGGTTGGAGGTTTTCATGTGTCCATTAAATTTGATTTTGCTTCTCAGTATTTTCAGTGTTCTTTGGATGAAAAGTTTCATAGGTTATAGGACTGTATCTGGGGGGGGGGGATATACTGTACTACAGAGGCAAACCAAAGAGCTTCTGATGACCATGGACAAAGGTTCCAGGTTATGCTAGACACCTCCCGAGGTCACCGTGGGCTTGGCAATGTTAGGAAATGAAGTAAAATAACCAGAAAGCCATGCTGTCCTTTATCCTACAAGGGATTGGATTGGGACAAATTCATTCTTAGGGTATGGCTAGTGGGTTAAACCACCTTCAACATGAAGCTCCACTGAGATGTCAGCTATAGGTTTTTTTCTATTCTATGTACATCCATGGGTTGGATGGGAAGTCTATCTAGTTAATAACCATGGTAAAGAGGGATGCAGTGTTGGTTTGTCCTACAGTATGTATAAATGTAGATTATTTCTCAGGCAATTAGTAGGCCTTTGTAGGCCTTAGTAGTCCTCCACCTACCCTTAGGGTGTCCATATGTATAAGATTAAAGACCAGGCAACTGTCTTATATATGGGAAGGTATACTGACTCTCTCCTGATAGATGATGTTGGCGGAAAGTAGCATTGGGCAAGATTAATACATCCGAGCTCCTTTGTTCACAAGGGGATTGGAAGAGTCCCCTCTTCATGAGAAGAACAGATTCATGCTCAACCAAGAGTGGGAGAGTCCAGAAGAACAGCTATTGAAGGTGTATGGGCACCTTAAGTTCTTCCAGTAGAGTACTAGTTACATTTGTTCACCTTGAATGAACATTTGAAGGATGAAGCATCGGTTAGTTGCACATAAAGGACAGCATTTCTAAATCTTTGAAAGACTAAGATGTATCTGCTGTAAGCTGGACGTAACTTCCTGCAAAAAGCACTTTGGGGAAAATGTTGTCCTGTAGAGATACAGCTATCTGTCTGACAAGACTGGCTGTCTCCCAGCTGAATGACGCTAATGAACGACATCACTTGTTATTCTCTTCTTTGAAAACACAAAAACGACTATTTTGGGCTAAATTATTTTCCTTGCATTGTGGTAAAAGCCTGTTTGTGTCCATTTCTCGGCATCACGTGACGACAGCAGAATGTCTAGTCGAGTGGATAATGGACAAGACCTCTTATGATATTATGAAAATGCCAAAGAAAAGTAATTATTAATTTCCTCTTCCAGGCCACTGGCTAATTGATTTTGCACAGACCTCATTAAAAATAGATATTTTTCTTCTTTCAGGGGGTTGTTTTAGGAGCCTAAGGCAGCAGGCAGGGTGTCCTGAGGGAGATCAACTACTGACCGCTGTAGCAGAAGCAGTAATATGTCCATCAGGCTTGTCAGGGCTGAATTCTCTCCATCCCTCTGCAGAGATGAGGATTTGCAAGTGAAATACCATTGTGGATGAGCAATTGTTACAGAATATAGTTTGATGAAGTCATACTAGTAGGGAGATGTCACGTGTAGGACTACATTACCCAGGTTATGTAATCAAAAGCATTCAGGAGACCATTTCTCACAATGCTTCTAGTTCTCCAGAAACAGGACAAGCATCTCTTAGCTGAGATGTTGAGTTTTTAGCTTTGAGCCTGACCAGTATTTTGGGAGCCTGTCAGCATAGGTTGGGGGCAGGGGTGCACCACCAATGAACCCAGGTGAGGCGATCACCTCAGGTAGCACCAGGTAGGGGCAAGAAGGGGCAGCGGAAGGGCCATGGGCAATGAGCGCTTTCATTGTGGCAAAGGGGTTAGGTTAAGAAATTGGCTTTGGGGATGGTGCCATTTCAATTTTCGCCTCAGGCGGCTGAAAGGCTAGGTGCACCACTGGTTCGGGGCTTTCCTGGTGTGTAAACGGTCATCATGTAATGCCTTAATTCCCCTCTGGGGGAGCTGCTGTATAATTGAGCACTTGCTAAATTGTTCCTCCACAACTAGGTGTTCTACAACCATAAATTCAGGTGATGAGGTTATTTTATGGGGTCACAGCTAATGAAAAGAGATTGTGCAAAGCGGGCAACCCCTCTAAACAGTAACATGGTCACCTCAAAAACATAACTGAGCATAAGAATAGCAAAATAGGATCTTAAGATTGTACTGATATAATACCGTTTGCTGACATTGAGTCTACTACATTATTAAACTGTTTTCACAGCTAATACGTGGCTCGAAAGGCGTATTAAACAAAGCGAAAGCATTTGACTGCAGCATTGTCCACAAGTGACGACATTGACAGCGCCTGCACAGTACGTCCTTCGCATTTGGATCTAAACGTCTAAATCCACCGCGACGCTCTTTATTTGCTCTTAACAGCCTGACTTCTAAATGATACTACTGTCAAGCATTTACTGAAGCCATTTCCCAGACAGCAAAAGCGCTCGTTGTAAAACAGTTGGCTAATGACGACTCGCTTAACGAAAAAGCTGTAAAACTGAAGTTTACGATTCCACGGACGTCCTATTCCCTGTAAGTTGGAAGGCTGCATAAACCCGACCTATTTTCCAATTACTGTATCCCATTTGAAGGGAGGTGATAACAATGCAGGCCTTCCGGACGTGTAATTGTACTGGATTTGATTACAAGCAAAATGCACAGTTGTCCCGACGCTGTTATTCTTCCTCTGCTCGGATGTTCTTCCCTATTGGTATGACGTTATCTACGAAGGGCTTTACAAAGGGCTAGATTATAGGAAGGTCAAAAGGGGCAAGTATTGTAGGGCCTCCATCATGTAGGGGCAACTACAGTACAAGTCTCTGATGCTTGTGAACTTGGAATTTAAGCACTATTCATTAGACAGAGTATAACGGTGTTATTACAGCACTATGTGGCATTTTTTATTCAGCTGCTACTTAGCATGGTTCTCATCTTTTTTTGTCCATATGTTCAACATATGTGCCGGTTTATGCACCGAAAACATCCATAAGCAAGTGTATTCCAAAAGAGTGTCCTTCTGGCATAAGTTGGACTGGTATTCATCGGTATACCTTTTTACTGCAATATGGAATAGTGTAGCAGACTGTGCCATTCCATGCAAGGGTTCACAAAGTTTACCGTATGTTATAGGTTCCTACAATCACAACTTATTAGGAATGTATCCCACGATGTGCCCATACAAAGAAATACGTTGTAGCCTTCGATCTGAAATTGTATGGACAAAGTCTGTATGGTAGTACTAGTTGAACACTGAATCACATTTTTGGCCTAGGAGGCTTCACGGACCTTAATCCAACCCTGGTCAGTAGACCCACTCAATAGTGGAGCTCTAGAAAAATACTGACTTGCCCCCAGATATGTTTATAAAGCCACATCCACACGACCACGGTGCTGTCGTACCCGTGTTGTAGACCGCATTGCGTTGCGGACCCATTGCCTTCAATGGGTGCACAATCCGTAAGATGCTGCGAAAGACAGTCCTATGTTTTGAGCTGTGGAGGCACGGATCCAAAAGCCCACAGGCTTTTTGATCTGTCCTATCTTTTGTTGCATCTTGCAGATTGTGGATCCATTGAAGGCAATGGGTCACCAACGCCATGCGGCCTGCAACACGGGCACAACGGCACCACGGTCGTGTGGATATGGCCTTAAAAACATATCTGGGGGCAAGTCAGTATTTTCCTACCTTCCTAGAGCTCCACTATTGAACGGGTCTACTGAGCAGGGTTGGATTAAGGTCTGTGAAGCCTCTTAGGCAAAAAATTTGCTTCAGTCCACATTGCGATGCATGTTTTTTGCAGGCACGTGGTTTGTGGTCCACAACATGGACATGGCGGCACCATGGTCGTGTGATTGCAGCCTAAAGCAGAAGGGGCTACATTCCGGCTTGCCCGATCCTTTTTTCCATCTAGACACTCCCATACCTATTAGATAGTCATCCAGTCCCACTGAAATAGGTGGGTTTGGTCCAGATCGATCAGATGCGGACCTTATGACTGACGTATGTTCATTGTTCTTCGGTTTAACACCATGTACCTGCTCTATGCTCAGTAAATGGCACTGAAATTTAACAAGCCCCTGCACACGTAATGTGGCATCACAAAATGGTTGGACTTTTTGTGCCGCCTGCATGATTTACATATGCATTTCTTAACATTTTGATGCCGTGTTATACAAAAGCGGGCGACACGTCTCAAGACATGAGAGATCCTCACTACACTGTAAAATGTCAGGAATGGAGACAGAACAATGTGCCCTTTCATTCATATTATACACATAATGTAACCGCCTCTGACAACTGCTGATTATGTCTTTTTGATGCGGTGACGCTTTTTTTTTGTTTGCCAGTTATCCTCTGGTGCATAGAGCAATACAGGCACAGTCCCTTCTCTGCTCCATTCACTCAGCTGTCTGTCAGGCAGGGGAGGAAAGAGGTGGCAGTCTTGACATCCCCCCCCCCTCCCGTGTCATCCTTTGGAAAATTGATGCTGCCCTGCCCTATAAACAATGGCCCAGGAATCCAGCAGTCTCACACATGCATCCCTGAACAATCATCTTTCATTTAGGGCAGAAACTGAACAATTATCCTTCAGCTCTCCAAATCAATAGCGTATTTTAGTTCTTGCACCATTTACCAAGTTTAGGATTTCAGTGACAGTGTCTTCCTGGGAAACAAGCACTGAATTCAGAAAAAAAAAAAAAAAGAACGAAAAACGAAAAGGAAGGAAAAAAAAAAGAAAAAATACAAATTTCAGTTAAAAAAGCACTACAAAAATGCTGGTGTTTGGGAAATAGACCCCAAAAAGGGTAATTTATCTGCAATGATATCTGCTTGCCCTGTGACAATCCACAATGTCACAATGAGGTAAGATTACGTTGCATTCAGGGGTGCACCACCAATGAGGCCAGGTGAGGCGATCACCTCAGGCAGCACCAGGTAGGGGCAAGAGGGGGACAGTGGAAGGGCCATGGGCAATGAGCACTTTTACGTTAAGAAATTTGCATTTCAGTTTTCACCTCAGGCAGCAGAAAGGCTAGGCGCACCCCTGGCGCTGGGCTGACTATGTCAGCGGCAGAGGGAGGTGGAGAGAAAATGAAGAGAAATTGGAGCATGTTGGCTATATTGCCAATGGGCAGGGTCAGATTGGCCATAGACTTTACAGGGAGATTTCGCGGTGGGCCGATGCCCAGGGGGCCGCCTGTGCCCTCCTCACAGCCAGACAGTGGATGTTTTTGGGGATGTATTTTGTGCTGCTGGCAGTATTTTGTGATGGACTGTGGTATTTTGCTCTGTTGGGGTGGTATTATGTGCCACAATATGGTATTGCTGGCCCTACCTTTCATCAATTTGAACCCGACTACAAAACTGGGCCACTGTTAGTATTTTTTCCAGGGCCACTTTAAGCTCCCAGTCCGCCCCTTGCCGATGGGTACTGCCTCTTGGCAGCGTCGGACTGAAGTCCCTTAGGCCGACCAGAGGAAATGATTCTAAGAGTCCACCCTCTGTGTACATAAGACCTTATGGGCCCTGTTTTACCATTATTCTCAGAGCTTGGGCCCACTGGAAGTTCTTCTGGTACTCTGGTGGGCCAGTCCAACCCTGCATTGACCTACAGGGCACCAGGAAGAGTTTATAATGAAAAGGGGTGGTGACAGACTCCGTTTAAGGATTGCCAGAACTATGCATTTCATGTGTTAACATTTGCTACATCTGTATGTGGTCAGTTTTACGACTACACAATATCATGGTCCCTGTTCTATTCCATTCAACGTGTCCTGTTTTTATAGAGTATTTGGTTCTAATCTCTCCCGAGTCGTGACCGCGATGAGGACATGTGATGATGATGATGATGTGGACATGTGCAGCTACATCTGGATCACTATTGTTTCTGATCAGTATTGGATTCCTCTTTGAAGTTTGCTATGAAATGATATGATTTCAGTAAGGTCGGGTAATAGTTAAGCTTAGCGTGTGAGTTCTCTATCAGTCACAGAAATTAAAAAAAACTAGCAGGCGTGCAATTTTCAGCACCATCTATAAAGTCATGTGTTTCTTATGTGACCTAGAATTGAAGGTTACCATATAACGCCTAAAATGTGATGTACTGGGGGATACAATGACCTTGTGTGGCCGAGAAAATCACTGAATAATCCAGAGCCTATCAGGTGATCCAAGAAAATGGCACGGTTTATATCACTAGTTATGACCTGTACTTGCTTCATCTCACTCTCCACAATAATCCTCAGAGACATCAATACTTGACGGTTTCACCAGCTTTTACACCTGTACCATTCACAAAGGGCCTCATTTTCAATAATTAGTTCCAAGGAACAGAACGGATCTATTTTTAACGGTGATGAGCTGATGATTCTCAAGACAATTAGCTTTTTTTTTTCTTTTGCTGTTATGAATATGAACAACATGGCTTCCTTCCAGGCCTTACTCCTACAGTGTAAAAGATCACTGCTAGTCTGCCTTCAGATAAGAAGTACTCCTAGAATCAGGCAAAAAATAACATTCTACATGCAATTTTAAAAAAGCATCTACGTTTGGTTTGGGTTTTTTTTAGAAACAGCGCCACTCTTTTCTGTAGACATGTCTGGAATTGCAGCTTAGCCCCCATTGGATTGCAATATTGGATCCATAATATGATCCCCAAAGTAATCAATGAAGTGCTTAGTACTTATATTCCACAAAAAAAAAAAAAATAAATCTAATTCTACCGAATATGAATTTTGTTTGATTCAATTGGGGAGAATAAAGGAGAGAGTTTTCAGGCCAATCAGATCATTATCACTTTAGGTTGAATTTGCTTTATTTGCTTTGGTCGAATGGGACCCAAATCGAATTTTACGAAATTTGCTGATCTCTATTCAGCATACAGTACTGTGCAAAAATTTTAGATAGGTGATAAAAATGTGGCCAAGTCAGAATGCTTTCAAAAAAAGAAGTGTTAAGGGTTCACATCATGTTTTTGCTATCCGTTTAATGGATACGTTGTAAAAAAAGGATACAAAAGCGTAGAACGCCACACCAGAGTCCGGTAAAAAAATGTATACATTAATGTATACGTTTTTGTTTTTTTTTTAGAATGGAACTCTATGGTGACTGGAATCCACTGTATGGTATCAGTCTGAGGCATCCGTTAATGCATACGTTTTTTGTATACGTTAGACAGATAAAACGTGATGTTAGACAGATAGGAAAAACGTGATGTGAACCCAACCTTAATAGTTTAACTTTATTATGTTACAGGACAATAACCCAAAACATTCAGTCAATGTCATTAATAACTATCATGGGCAGAAGGAAGGAGTCCAGGAGTCCTGGAAGTGATGCCATGGCCCCCACAGAGCCCTGATGTCAACATCATCGAGTCTGGAATTACATGAAGAGACAGAAGGATTTGAACAAGTCTACATCCACCAAAGATCTGTAGTTAGTTCTCTAAGACGTTTGGAACAACCTCCCTGCTAAGTTCCTTCAAAACTGTGTGTAAGAATATTTAGAAGAATGGATTCTGTTTTAAAGGCAAAGGATGACCACACCAAATATTGATTGGATGTTCTTTCCTTAATTCACTTTCCGTTTTGTTAATTGATAAAAAAAAAAAACTATAAACATTACTATATCCTTACTTTGTAGCATTTTTCCCAAACTTAAATTTTTGCAGAGTACTGTACATAACTTGTCCATTTTGGTCCACCTCTTTTGGTTTGGTTTATCACAGGGTGTAATGCTGCTGGAACCCCACCAATGAGCTACAGTATAATCGGGGGAGAACGCGGCAGGAAGTGCCCAATACTCTTGCAGTGCTCACCGGAAAAATTAAAAATGGGATATTTCCCATTAAAATCAATAAGCTGTCCATGTAATTTATGGACAGGTCAAGTTCTTCAGAGTGAGACATGTTCAATGCGTCTGGGAAAAGAAACTGATGCCTTGATAGAGGTGCACCCTCAGAATGCCCTAATACTGGGCGATTTCCAAACCAGATATACCCTTAAAGTGGTTGTCCAGGATTTCACTATTGATGGCCTTGTTATATGATCAACATGGCCCAAGTCATCAATAGCAAAATCTTGGACAGCCCCTTTAAATATCCTCTTGTTCAGGGGCATATCTGGGGGACTGGGTGCTAGATATCATGCCATTTTGCCTTGACTAGGGTTGATTAGGATATACGGGCAAGGGCAGGGACTGAATCTTAATCCCAAGTGAAGGAACATTTGGATAAGACTCTGCTAATATTTCAAGTCGATTGAAATTGAATGACAAAACAAAATATTTAAAAAAAAATGCATCAAGAAAACAATTCTTGAAAGTGTTGGCAGCAGGATCGGCGTTTAGTAAACTTCATTGACAATGCCCATGTTTCTTTGTTTGGGTTCTTCCAACTAATAGTTTAATGCGCGAGCCATTAGGACGTTCATCTTCTCATTCAGACCTCTAAATGGTCACAATCAATACCTTAATGGGAATGTTTGGGATAAGCCTTACGAGAACCAAATTGGCACATTACTACATTTTTTTCCAGCCCGTGCATTAAGTTCATTAAATTTTCTCATTTGAATTACAAATCTCCACTTGTCTTGTCTGGATGAAGACAGAATCCTCATTTACAAGAGCAGATCTTTGCTGTGTTAATGTTTAACACAAAATTAGAAAGTTAATGCGGTAAAGGAAAGCTGTGCGATGGCCTGCTGGTATTTATGGGGTAGATAAGGAAGCATTAAATAAGTTAGAAAAGTGATATTTAAATATTTATCTATATAAATATGCACTGGGTGGAGGATCTGGAGCGTGGGCTTGGGCAGCAATAACTCCTCTGGATTAAGAAGTAAAAGGCTGTAAAATAAGTGGACATGCACCAGTGCTCCATAAGCAAGAGAGCAGGACAACCCTCATTACTACACACAGTCAGGAAAGATTTACTAGAAGATTATGTAGCGTCTATGCCAACAATGATGCTATGGAGGCAACACCAAGCAAATGTCAGACTACAGATTTTATTAAAGGGGCTTTCCAGGACTGTAATATTAATGACCTATCCTTGTGTCATCAATATCAGATTGGTGAAGGTCTGACTCCAGAGCAGCTAACAGAATAGGACATCTCAGTACACTGGGTAGCAGGCATGAACGGTGCTATTTAAGTGAAAGGGAACAGTCGTGCAGTACCGATTATGACCACTGCCCAATATACGGCGCTGTGTTGTTTGAGTGCCTGTTCTAGAGCCACATGGCCGGTTCAAACAGCTGATTGTGGTGGAACTGGGAGACAGACCCCCATCAATCTTATATTATCCTAAGGATAAGTCATCAATTTAACAGTTCTTTAAACCTTTTTAAATTCAACTTCCCTGTGGAAAAATGAACATTTATACTTCCTCTCCATGAGCACTGGAGTATTTGCCAATACAAAGAGAAGAACCGAATGAAGAGGGAAGGTAAGGAATTGTCCTCTTTTCCATAATTGACAGGTTGTTTTGGGAAGAATTAGATGAATTAACAATTTGCTTAGATGGTGACTGTAGGGATCAATGAGTAAAAAGAAAATTGAGTAAACTATTAGGGAAAGCCAACTTAAAAGATAGGAGCTCCTATAAAGGATCTTCGACTGTAAGCTACTGAGAAATGCAGCTGCAAAGAGCTCCTCTATTCCTGGAGGACTAACATGTTGGTGAATTACACAGAAGTCCTTTGATATTAATAAGGGACTGTGTAATACCTCATTCCACCTACGGTAGTACGACATGGAAAGTGATCACTTACTGCCAGGTGAATCCAGCTAAAAAGAGCACCTCTTGTCCTGGAGGACCAACATGTTGATGAATTACACAGAACTCCTTTGATTTTTGAAGAAGGTGATGTGTAATACCTCTTTCGGCCTGCTATGGTGCTGCAGGGAAAATGCTCCCATCATGCCAGCTGAATACAGCTAAAAAGAGCACCTCTTGTCCTGGAGGACCAACATGTTGATGAATTACCCAGAAGTCATTAGATTTCAACAAGGGGCCATGTAATACCTCATTCCACCTATGGTAGTGCTGTTCATATTTTGCCAGCTGAATGCAGCTAAAAAGAGTGTCTCTTGTCCTGGAGGACCAACATGTTGATGAATTACCCCGAAGTCCTTTGATTTCAATAAGGGGCTGTGTAATACCTCATTCCGCCTACTGTAGGCTGCAGAGAAAGTGCTCCCTTGCTGCCAGTTGATCCTGGTCGCCTGATGTGATCATCTTATTGTTGGGGATCCCTATGAAAGTATCGGCTGACCCACATGTGCCTCGCTGACAATGATGCAATACTCACATTATCCTTTACATAAAATACATGGCAATGACTCAGTATCTCATCGAATGGACCATTTAGAAATGATGTTAGTCTTCCTGGAACATAACATGATTTAATATTCATAGTGTAAGTGAATCTCCCTTCACACAGGAGGAAACCTTTGATATTTTAAGGTTACGATTTGCAAGAAAAAGAAGCTTCAATAAAAATGAATGTGAAGTGAATTAAGATGGAAATTTCTGCTGGGTTACCGGCCTCTGTTAATTGATTATGGATTTTTCTAATGTATGGCATTTTTAAAATGAATAGCTACAGGCATTATGGGACAATATTGGTTCCTACATTCAAGCATCGGCCAAAAGCTGCCGTTTCCATGGTCTAAAAAGAAAAAAGAAAAAAAATCTTGTCTCAGGATTACTAATTTATTATATCTTTTGACCTGTGTGAAGCCTTTAGAAAATGTCCTCACTCATCTAATATTCATGGATGTTTGATTTCTAATGGGGCGTGCACTCGAAGAGACTTTTTCTCCCCGTAAAAAGTCTGTTGAATAACATTGAGCTAGAAAAAAAAAAAAGTCTAAAAAGCCCAGTAAAATATATAGCAGCGTCTGCAAAAGGAATGTAAGATATGGGAAGGAGGAACATGCCTTAGAAATACCATCTGCTATGTGCCGTGATTGAGCCAGCCTGGTAACACGTGTGTCTGCGTGCCACATGGAGGAAAATATCAAAGAAAAAACTTAAAAGTCTTCTCAGAAAAGAGCAGAAAGAACATCTGAAGATTTTTCACGTGCAAAGCGTGGCCATATGGCCACATGACATCCAAGGTTCCTCTTTATAGCAGGCTGCTATTTCAGGTCTTATTCGTTAGCGGACCGGAGTCTATTACATGGCATAGGAAATTGTAAAAACAGGTTTATGAAAACCATAAAAGAAGAGCATAACCCCAGAAGGGCGGAGAGTGGAGCTATGCTCTGGCCAAAGCCTTCGTCTTCAAGAGATGGGTGTGGTGCACCAACCAAAAACTATAACTTCAATCCACTCATCTACTACACCTATCATTCCACCCTAGGAGAAGTCATCCTGGGTGAACAATATGTGAATGGGCCCCAGTACAAAATCTCTACCAGAACCCCATTACCATGTGCCATTTATAACACTGACATCTATATACAGCAGATCGGCATGAGGATTGGTCCCCTTGTCATTCAGTGGGGATAATCCTCAATATTTCTATCCACAATAAGTGACATTTTAATTATTTCCAGATTTTTTTTCTGCATTGCGGACTAAACTCCTTGTGGAAATGTTCTTCTCAATACCAATAGGGTTGCAGAAAATCTTGGGAAGCGGCTTGTCACTGGATTTGATGCAGATTTTCGTGTGGAATTTGCACTGAAATCAATGCCAAATACATACGCTATGGAATAGAGTAATGAAAAGGGGAATTCTGGAGGGAGGGCCCAATCAATTTCCCCCTTAAAGAGGTTTTTCGGTAAAAATATATATATTTTTTATCAAGTGCCCGCAGCATGGCCCTGATACAGAAGACTCGTATTTACCTACTCTACGTCGCTCTGGTCCTCCATGTTGTCCCCACTGGCTCCATCTTTCAGCCCATCTGGCTATGGGCGTGATCACATGCACTGCTCCAGCGAATGACTGGCTTCAGCAGTGATGTGACCACAAGCAGCATGTTACTGCTGAAGCCAGTCATTGGTTGGAGAGGTGCATGTGACCATGTCCATGGACCAACTAGTTGTAAACAGCACAGGGACTGAAAGATGGAGACAACAGAGGGAGCGCAAAGGACCTAAGCCGCATGGAGCAGGTAAGTATGAATGTTCAGTTTCAGGACCACGCTGCCGGCACTTGATAAAATAAAATGAATTTTTATTGGAAAACCCCTTTAAGGGGTATTTTATCATGAGGGGAAGTCAGTTTTGCTTGAGCCTGATGTTGGCATATTTTGGATCAAAGTTATGAAATATCGCACTTTTTGTGCATCTTTGAACCTCATGTTTTTGTCGAGAAATGCTCCTCCAATTTTTGCACCCCCTACAGAAGCGAGTTTGACTTTGACTTTTTTGTGACTCGTTAAAAATAAATCTGGAGTGAACAGAGCTAGCTAGCCACAAGGAGTAGCATAAAATAGCAAAAAGTTGCAAATTTTGGTGGAAAACTGAAATGGATTTTGATATCTTCCCTCTTAGGCCCCTTTCACACGAGCGGGAGACTCGCATGTCTCCCGCAACGGATCTACAGGGCTGGACTCCGCACTGACAGGGATCGCATAGCATTATATGCGATCCCTGTCCGTGCCGAGTCCAGCCCTGTAGATGCGTTGCGGGAGACATGCGAGTCTCCCGCTCGTGTGAAAGGGGCCTTAGTCTCTGTGGGTTAGTATTATGGACTCTGAGTAATGAAGTAAGGGCCCCATAGAAAGGATCAAACCAGGCCCCCCACACAGGACAGAAGGGTTTCTGCCTAAACCCATTTTCTATGACCCTTGGGCCATTTTTTCACTGCCTCGTTTGCTGTTGTTCGTTTAGAGGGTAGAGTCCTGACCAAGTTTTCACCCCAAGTAGAAGAGGGGATAATCCCAACTAAGACTGGGCCCCTCTTGTCCTGGGCCCCATAGGAGTTGCATGGTCTGCCGCTATGGTAGTTACGCCCCTGCTTAGGTAGCACCTAGGAGCGTTTCTTCTAGTGAGATGACCCTCATAATATGGCACAGGATGGAGCTTGCCTTAATTTCTCTTTGTGCCTGTATATAAAATCAGAGGCAAACGGATCTGCTGTACAGAACGATAACAAGACATTGTCATTGTAATACGGATCAGCACAGCACCAATCAATAAAATGGCTGAATGAGACCTAATGGGCCACTGAACCTATTACCTGGGCTCGCACCTCCAGGGATCTGGTGGCTCACTATTCAGCCTTGTAGCATCGGAGGCTACAGGATATGTCGGTGCCACAGAAGAGAAATAACGTAAAATAAGAGCACAGGTAAATATTTTATGAAAGGTAAAATCAGTGCTACATCTCACCAGCTCAGCTCTGCTACATCTCTACATAATACACATGTCCACATGCATCAGTTGCATTTGTGGAAATAAAACCCTTGCCTATGTTTCCTGATATACTGCTGCCAAAATCGGAGGATTGACGTGCCCCCGCGTTGGTGTATGGGTCACTTGGCATCTGGATGGGCAGTAAGTATGACTGGCCTTACACAGTGCATAAAACATGCAGCCCTGGCTCTATACTGAGGACATGCCAGAGCCGCTTTAAATTAACTGTATGGATAATCAAACCGGACATGTGTCTCAAGGAATCAACGCATGGATCCTGGCTGATAACTCATCAGGGTATAGCGCTTTAATTCGGAGACTGAAGATGATGGCAGTGGTTGTTTCTCTCCATGGGTTTCTGATTTCCACCAGTTATATAATATATAATAGAAATATTCCAGGTAGATTATTCCTCATAGGAGGCCGGCCAGTTATAAAGATTCATTTGACATTGGTTTATAGTATGAAATAGATAATGGGGGGGGGGGAGATCTAACCGTTATCGGGGGTCACTTCTGCATTAAGGTGCCCTTATTTTTTTGCATGGTCACTTTCAAGGAGCATACGTTTTACCTGTTCAGGTCTGAGTGCTGCATGCAAATCTAGCCTTAGTGAATAGAATTCTAGACTGACACCAAAATAGGTCACATGGGTCAAAGCAATGAAGCAACTGTACTTAAGACTTAGGGCTCATGCACACGACCTTATGTATTATGCAGAACGGAACAGCTGGCCCCTAATAGAACAGTCCTATCCTTGTCCGTAATGTGGACAATAATAGGACATGTTCAATTTCTTTTTGTGGAATGGCCATACAGAAACGGAATGCCCACGGAGTATCTTCCGTTTTCGTTTTTTTGAAGACCATCTGAAATTAATGGTTCCGCATAGGGTCCGCAAAAAAAAAGGGAAAAAAGGGAACGGACGCGGAAAGAAAATACATTTGTGTGCATGAGCCCTTAAAGGGGTTCTCAGAGTTATATATATTGATGATCTATCCACAGGATAGGTCATCAATATCAGATCGGTGGGGGTCTGACACCCGGCACCCCCGCTGATCAGCTGTTTAAAGAGAAGGCGCGCGCCGTATCAGCGCTGCCTCCTCTTCACTGTTTACATGGTGGCTGTAACGGGGGTAGTGGTGAGTAGGTGTAATTACACCTAACCACCCATTCATTTCTATGGGAAGAATTCTTCCCATAGAAATGAATGGGGCGGTGGATAGGTCATCAATATATATAAATCGGAAAACCCCTTTAAGAAAGATGTCATTCTGGCTCTGCGGAATGCTGAGTGACAATTTACATGTCCCCTGGTCATTAACATCTTCCACTTGTATCATATTTGCTTTGGATTTTACCTGTGGATTTCTGTTGGGGCTCATGCACATGAAGGTATTTAATTTCCGTGTCCATTCCGTTTTTTTTTTCTGGCTCAAATATGGAACCAATCATTTCAATGGGGCAGCAAAAAAATGGAAATGATTCCATGTGCATTCCGTTTCTGTATGTCTGTAAGTCCGTTCCGCAAAAAAATAGAACATGTCCTATTATTGTGCGCATTACGGACAAGGATAGGACTCTTCTATTAGGGGCCAGCTGTTCTGTTCTGCAAAATACGGAATGCACACGGACGTCATCTGTATTTTCCACGGATTTGTGTTTTGCAGATCGCAAAATACATATGGTCGTGTTCATGAGCCCTTGGTAAAATCCTCAGAAGCAGAGAGTACAATGCAGGTGAATGAGATTATATGAAATCTCATCCGCAAGAGATGGAAATTTTCAGTGCGGATTTTATCCCACGGAGGCCATTTTTAAATCCACTGCAGATTTGTTGCAGATTGATTCCAAAGGGGGAGAAAAAAATCTGAAATCGAATTAATCTAGTATTAGACCTCATGCATGAGACCATATTTTGCATCCGCAATTTTTGGAGATCGCACACTGACCCATTCATTTCTATGGGTCCGCAAAAAGACAAAAACATAAAGCATATGGATATCATCTGCGTCCTCTGCATTTGTATGTCAATAAGGACAAGTGAGAACAATGTGGACTACACACGAAAAGTATCAGTATTTTGTGGATCTATGGTTTGCGGACTCCAATATGGACACTGTCCTGTGCATGAGTCCTTAAAGGGGTTGTGTCATCTGGAATCCCTAGGATATGTCATCAAAGTCAGATCCCACCTCTGAGACCCACACATATCTCCAAAAGGGGCCTCTGAAAGAGCCAGAGCTTGACTATTTTAGGGACTCCCATAGGAATGAATGGAGGACAGCAGTGCATGCGCAGCTGCTCTCTGCTCTCTTTGGGGGACCCGCACCTATATCACATTGGTGGTATGTTCTAGCAATACGTCACCAATGTCTTTGATGAGACAACCCCTTTAATCTAATCTTCTAGTCTAATCTAGTAATCTAGTGGATTTTGCTATTGCTTGCCTGAAAATATACTTTTTTACCACCTCATTTGTTTATTTTTTTTTACCATTTCTAGTTTAAATCCACAGCAAAACCCACAGCAGAGTCTTCTGCATTGATATCAGATCTGCACCAAAATCCACAAGATTCTATGCAGATTTGCCTTGGAAGTTTTTCTGCAGATTCCAAATTCAAGAAAATTCTGCTGAATAGGATATTAAAAATATTAATTAAAATAAAATTTAAAAAATGCAACGCACTATGCTACTGTATTTACTCCCCTACGTATAGATGTAGCAGAGCTGTAGTTGTAATTTAGCCTATTGGTTATATACATCCATGTTTGATATGATGAGCTGCGCACATTTTCACAGCTCTGTATATCTCGGCTCTGCTGCATCTGTATAGCACTGATGAACCTAGGACCAACGTTGTGGTGATCTTGATACAAAGTAATTCTGTGTCGTATAATAGATGTAAATATCCTCTTGGAAGCTCTTCCCTATAAGCGATTATAATGTTTTTCCTGAAAAATACAAACAAACAATCGCCGTCCTTCGGGACTATGGCGCCCTAGGCAGTCACGCTTCACTCGCCGTGTCTCCATCGGCCGTGAAGCCTTCAGGAGGAAGGACTTATAATTACCAACCTCCTCCAAACCACTGGAGTATTGCTCCTCACCTATTTGTGGAAGCGTGGAACCAGTCAGTCATAAAAGATGCTTTAATGTCATTTTTACATATTCGCCGTTCCCAGCAAAGCACGTAACCTGCTCGCCGAAATTAGTCTTGTGAAGAGAGAATACGCAGATCAGCATTAAAAGCCCGCCGCGTGCCGCCCTGCCGCATTACCGCTCCCAAATATTAAATTACTTATTGAAAAATAAAGCAGGTGGCGCGCTTTTTGTGACAGCGCTCAGATTGTTGGAATATATTATTGAAGACATTTCATTAGGCAACGCAATTACCCTACACATGGCCGAACATTTCCCACTCTATTATTTCATCAGTGACACTGCATTATTACCAAAACCTACAAATCCATCATCCGGGCACCAGAAATACAGAGCACGAGGGTGCGAAAGGTGGAGATACATTGTTACGAACCTGCAGAGAGAAGGGTGTGTAGTCGGGCCCCTATACCCAAATGCCAATGGGTACCTGGTGCTACATAAGCCCTGTGTGTGGGGGGGCTATCATGTCTATTCCATAAGTGAAAAAAGAATCAGTTACCACACTGACCCCTTTAACATAGAATGAATGGGGCCCCAAATCTACTTCACCCTTTTAATGCAAATTAGCATAAACTCACCCCATTTAAGGACACTGGACAGTGATATCGAGACTCTTGGCAGCTATGTGATGCCGCAGAGCTAACACTAGTGTGAAAGTAGCCTAAGTACGTCATTTGATTCTTTCCTTACGGTGCAATGATAGCTTATTGTCTTGTTCTTTGGGAAGAGTTGTCCTAAAGGGAGGGCCCCTCCTAGGCCGCCACGTGATGTGCCAGAATGGAGAACCAGTCTGTAGGAGCAGTTCCTGCTATGGGAGACCCAGTACCTCCACACATGGCTGGGATGTAATGTTAGATTTCCCATTGAGCGGGGAAGGGGTGAGCAAAGCTGAATCCAAAGATGAGTAAAGCTGGATCCAAGGGTAAGCAAAGCTGGATCTAAGGGTGAGTAAAGGTGAATCTAAGGGTGAGTGCAGCTGAATCTAAGGGTGAGCGAAGCTGAATCCAAAGATGAATAAAGCTGAATCTAAGGGTGAGCGAAGCTGAATCCAAGAGTGAGCAAAGCTGAATCCAAAGAGGAGTAAAGCTGGATCCAAAGAGGAGTAAAGCTGGATCCAAGGATGAGCGTAGCGGAATCTAAAGGTGAGTGAAACTGAATCTAAGGGTGAGTAAAGCTGAATCTGAAGAAGAGTAAAGCTGGATCCAAGGGTGAGTAAAACCAGAATCCAAATATAATTGAAGCTGAATCCAAAGGTGAGAGAAGCTGAATCCACAGATATAACTTCATTTTTAAACGGGTCACATCATGAAGGCCTTTAACATTTAGGACCTAGCCGTGTAGATAATGAGGTTGGAACTACACAGCAGGGGTTCCAGAGGTTGGACCCCACCAATCAAACAATAATGGCCTATCCTAAGGATAGATCATCAGTGTTACAATCCTGTAACATAATACAGTATTTTAGGCTTACCTACTGTATAGACCTGCAGATTGTAGCACATGACAAAATCATCTTGTGCAGTGTGCTATGTCTATAGACTTCTAGCATTCTCTCTACCTCTGAGTATTGGGGCTTGATATGCCGGGGATCTTGATGTGCAGGGTTGTCCAGCAGCACAGAGTGATAGGCACTGGCAGTGGAAACTACATGTAATGGGAGCAGGGTGTTAATCATGAGCCTGCAGATATCCTGGCTATGGTTATTCTGTACAGTCATGCTTCCGCTCTTATCCCGCTTGCTGCTGCGCTGATATAATGTATATTGGGACAAAACTGGAGCAGGAAGCGCTGAGGATTATATAACCAATAAATACCACTCACAAGCAAAGCAGGAGTGAGGACATGGACTTCCTACCAGGGACTGTCTACCATTACTGAGAAAGCCTTTGCACCATTTACTTAACCCGAGACAATAACTGTATCTGACACTGATTCTGCAGGCGCTGAGCAAAACAAAGACACACAGCCTCCACCCCCACCCCATGTGTTTTATTTAATATACATATTCACCATTAAATATCAATTTGAAACATCTTTTCTGAGGACTTTGCATTGTGCAGTCCCTCAGTTATTCCCCCTGTAAATATATGCAGAAATTAACAACTGTTTGTTATCCTTGTCAACAGGGTACATCAGTACACAGTCTTTCAATGTAAGCGCCGACTGGACAAGAGGAACTGTAACAGCCAGTTGTCAGTTTATGCCTACATTTCCAGGAAGAATAAAAGAGGAACACCACAACGTAGCGTTCTGTGAACCATACCTTTAGTACATGAATCCCCACTGTACTTTATAGCGCCATGGACGAGACAACTCTCAGCCCCTGCCTGACTAGTTCTACATCCTAGGGGGTTAAAGGTTAACTCATTACCTGCCATCTGTCCGCAGAAAGTAAGGCGACAATATTGACGGTGACATTGTGCTGTTTGCAAACCTGTGTTACAATGACGCATGGCTCCCAGCTGCCCGGGGCCGGAGGAGGAGAGAGAAACACATAATTTGCTTTAAGATCACATGATGTCTGATTCTAATACAATTTTCATGCAAATGTAACGACATTAGTAGAAATTAACCTAAGATTATATTTAACCTTTTACATAATGGCTTTCATCAGAGACCCTGCGTAATTTATGCTGATTGATTCGGCAAATTACAACCCTACCAGTAGCCATTCTTTTTTTTTTTCTGCGAATGATATTGGGAAATGTGGGACAAAATCCTGCAAATAATAACACGATAACTGATAATAAAGGCGCTATAGAGTCCTGTATAGCGGGGAAGCACTCTCTATTGTCACCCCACACACACACACACACACACACCATCGGACTCATATCTGCCATCCTGGGAACCTACAGAAAGTGTACATGCAGCTGTTTTATAAGTGTTTGACATGGCCTTACCCAGGAGAAAGATGTCTTCTGTTAAAAACGAGTTTGTACCGCAGATGTAGCAGAGCTCAGATTGTCATTTAGGCTACTTTTACACTTGCCGTAGCCTTTTCCGTGCTAACGCTAGCCCACCGTGCCGCCAGAAGTACGCTCTAGTCCCTTTTACTACTGGGGCGAGCCGAGAAGCGGCCAGACGAAAACTACAGCATGATGCGGTTTTTGTCCGGTCACCTCTTGGCTCGTTTCCTGTGCTGTGGCCGGACCTCTGACCTGCCCCTATTATAGTGGATGGGGCCAGAGCGGACTTCCGGGAGTACGGTGGGCTAGCGTTAGCACGAATCTGGCAGGCTGTTCTCCCTGCCTGCCAGAAAAGGCTACCACAAGTGTGCAAGTAGCCTTAGGCTACAATGCCCCTTTTTAAAGGGGATCTCTCACTCTAGGAGGCCATGTCATAATAGCTAGGGTAATAAGTAGGGGTCTGACTGCATGGACTGCATGGATCATGACTGCTGTCATAATCCTCAGGGGATGCAGTAATAGTTGAAGGGTTATACCCATACTGGTGGTATATCGCTAGGATATGCCATCAGTGCCAGATAGATGCAGGTCCCACTTCTGGGACCCGCTCCTATCTGCAGAAAGGGCCCAATGAAGTGAAGTTGACTAAAAATAGTCAAGCACTGTCTGGTAGTCCCATAACGGTGAACGGAGAGGTGGTCACAGGGGCGCACCACCAATGAGGCCAGGTGAGGCGATCGCCTCAGGCAGCACCAATAGGGGCAAGGGGGGGGGGGGCAGCGGAGGGGCCATGGGCAATGAGCGCTTTCATTGTGGCAAAGGGGTTAGTTTACGAAATTGGCATTGGGGGTGGGGGGTGAATTCCAGTTTTTGCCTCAGACAGCAAAAAGGTTAGGTGCACCCCTGGGTAGTCACGCATGCGCAGTGCACTCTCCATTCACTGCTATGCACGGGAGTCAGGGGTTGGGATGAAGTTGCTGGGTGGAGGGCCCATTCAAACATTTGTTGTGGGGTCCAGTTATTAGTTACATCACTGCTTGGAGAAAAGAATTAATTAATTAATTTGATGCCAGGTCCCATGGTTAGGACAGCGTTTATACCTCTGTACCTTTTAACAAACTATTCCACTCATCCAATTAAAGTCAGAGATGTAGCAGAGCTGAATGTTGCACTTTACCTGCAGTGCTATGTAAAGTCACAGACATCCACCATAATGCCGCGATTACCATTTCAGCTCTGCTACATCTGTATATCCTGTCTGGATTTCAGCCTAGACTTTTCCCAGATACCCATGACTGGCACAAAGAAGAGTTTTATTGGCAAGTTCTTTTTTTCATTTAGCAGACATAAGCGTTCTGTACTTTCTTCCTTCGAGGACTGGCAAAACATTTCTCATGTGATGCCTTTGAAGTTCCCTGATAACTCTGCCTTTGATATTGCAAACTAACTCGATCCAGTCAAATTGGATCCGCTTAATGAGCATGTCCTGTTTTGCTTGTGTCTATCTTCAAATATGTGATATCTTCTACAAGAACGTCCAGATGAAAAGTGGTCCAGCTCTGCAAGGTCTTTACTCCGTAGGTGCCCCCTTTAATTTGTCAGAGGGTTTTCTCCTATGGAAATGGGGCATATAAGAAGGGATGGACAGATATGTCTGCCCTTAAGGGCTCATTCACACGACCGTTCTTTACGTTCCGTTTTTTTTGTGGACCGTATGTGGAACCATTCATTTCAATAGGTCCGCAAAAAGAAACGGAGGGTACTCCATTTGCATTCCATTTCCTTATGTCCGTTTTTAGAACATGTCCTATTACTGTCCGCATTACGGACAAGGATAGGACTGTTCTATGAGGGGCAAGCTGTTCCGTTCCGCAAAATACGGAATGCACATGGACGTCATCCGTATTTTTTGCAGATCGTTTTTGCGGACCGCAAAATACATACGGTCGTGTGAATGAGCCCTAAAGGGAACGTGTTGATGAAACTTTTTCTTCTGCCAGTTAAATCTGGATAGCAGCACATACACCCTTTTTATAATCCTTTTTTATTTTCAGATTGCAGATCTTTTAAAAATTCCATTTCATGATTATGGGGGCAGCCATATTGCCTGTGTGCACTCCCGTGGTCCTGGCCATCAGGGAGGCTGGTGCTTTTTCCTATACTGTGCAAGCACAACCAGCACTGCAGGATTGCAGAGTGGTCGTAACTATGGAAATGAGAATTGTATAATGTGATGGAAAAATGTATCTAGCCAGCAAATGAGGCAATATGGACAATCACAATACATTAGTAAGTGGCTTGTATTAACTTTCTGTATGTGATAAATTCTATTTGCTGGTGTGAGACAACCCCTTTCATGTCTTGTCATCTATATCATCTCTCGCTGCCATCGCCACCTCTCCAAGTGCAGTCTGGTATGAAGACATGGACAGCTGCGAAGGTGCCTCCAAGGGTTTTGTTAGAAAGATGTCAGATACTCGTAAGATGGTGTGAAGTATAAACAGCAATTAAGATGAGATTAAACAGGAAAATTAAAAAAACGGGTATATGGATGACAACAAAATGGAAAATAGCTGTCAAAGAATTTGCAAAGTTAGGTTAAAAAAAGAAATAATAATAATAATAATAATAATAATAATTATATATATATATATATATATATATATATATATATATATATATATATTTAATATATAGGGGTTATGCCATGATTGATGTAAAAATGAAAGTAAAAAATGAAAATCAGACATCATATAGTACGTGATAATCTCTTTCTAACAAAGCTAGAACCAGCCCTGTACCTCACATGGATCCAGAGATCTCCACATTCATTGCTCCAATTGTTCTGCTAGATTTATTTCAGCCCAGTGTGTGTGTGACCTTTCTCAGGGGGCGAGTAATTTCCCAGAGTGTGTGTCCTTTCTGCTGCAGCTCTCTCCCTGTAACTGCCACAGCTTCTAACGGAAGATATGGCTGATAATAGTTGAACATTTAAACTGAGTATGTGTGACCACCTCAGTGAGGTGGACAAGAAATAAGGAAAAGAACGAACAGCAGCTGGTCCTATACAGATACATTATATTGCATAACTCAGGGGCTATAGACAGTTTTAATAACATACATTACAAAAATATTCTGTTTGAAAACTGTAGAATATTTTTTAAGGCAGAACCCCTTTAATAAATAAAGCAAAAAAAAAATACATTTTCAGTACCTAGACGTATCTTTTAAATCCAAGAAGGCATTACAAATGTCTAAAATAAAAACTTATCGTTGTGCATCCAACAACCAATCAGGGGGCAGCTTTCATATTTGATAGAGCTCTTGAAAAATGAAAGCCGTGCTGTGATTGGTTGCTATGGGCAACAAAGACAAGGCTTAATAAATCTGTTCCTTTGGGTGCCTGTCTCCTAGGATAAGTCCTGTGCAAAAAGAAGGGATAAAGCTACATAATCATTTTATGATTTGTGGTGGTCCAACAGTTAGGACCTACTTTTTATCTCAAGAAAGAAAGGGGCACAGTGCTGAGGTCCCTGACCACGCACCATCAGGAGCACTGCTCCCTAGAACCCTAGAAGTACATAGGGATGGCTGCAGCTCAATCGTAATTAGGGGATCATAGCGCTGAATGACGACAGAGGCCTTTTCACTTGGGGGGGGGTCACAGAGGTTGGACATCAATTTTTGGACATCCGCATTTTTGCGGATAAGATGCGGAACCATACGGACCCATTCATTTTTCCATAGAAGAAAATAAATGCGGAATGCACACCGTGCATCCCGTATCTCACGGAAGTTCCCCCCGCAAAAAAAATAAAACATGTCCTATACTTGGCTGCAAAATCACGTCCGTAGCCCCATTAAAGTCAATGGGTCCGCAAAGTTGCGGAACACTATGGAAGACTTTCTGTATGTCTTCCGTTCCGTTTTTATACGGATCACGGAATACATACGGTCGTGTGAATGGGGCCTAAGCCTAGTGATATACCATCACTTTATGAGATGAGAATACCCCCTTAAAGGGTTAGAAAAAAACATGGCTGATTTCTTCCAAAAAGAGGTCATGTGCGGTATTACAGCTCTGCACCATTGACTAACGGACCTGAGCGGCAATATCCCTCCACCATGGACAGGGGTGGTGCTGTTTTTGGAAGAAAGCAGCCATCTTCTGCTAATCCTGGACAACCCCTTTAACTCCTGATTATGTATAAAGTTTATGAATACGTCCCTTTGGATCAATCCGTTTTATCAGCACCATGTAGCAGGTGATTATAACGAAGCAGTACATAGGAGGAGAATCAAAGGCCTTCATGAACGTGGACCACTACAGAAACCTAACAATTACCCCCCATACAATGCCACCTTCTCAAGTCGTCCTTCTTTCATTTTCAGGCCGCATCCTAATAAAACCGCCATTCAGCGTCCACTCCGGCACAAACAAAAGGCGCACAAGAGATGTCGTCCATTGTGCTCCAATTTGTTTCCCCAACACACTAATCACTCATTCATTGTGTCTCCCACTGAAAAGCCGAGAAGACAATCCAGATGTGGCCTTGAACGTTATTGAGGTGCACAGTGAGGGACGCATTGAAATAACAAAATTATGATAATACAATTTGATTATAAAGGGGGAAAAAATAAGCAGAATAATACCGAAAACTCAATTACTTCAGCGGCTCTAGCTGGGAGCGACGGTGACTAGGCGGCATCTGCTCCTAAGGCATATTAAAAATGACTTGTACACGCTAAACTCACTTACTGTCTAAGGTTTCAGAAGTCTTGACTCGCCAACAATATCCGGCCCTCAATAATCACGCGTTTGGTAATGTCCCCGTGACACCATTTTGCAATAAACTGCAAGCTTGACTGATTCCTCCCTAAATCTACTTTAAATCAAGGCAGGTCAAGTCAAGTCAACTCGGCTGGAGAATACATTTAAATAGATTGGCTAACCTTTCCAGCTGCGCATGCTTTATATATGAAGAGCGAGCCGCGTCCTCCTAATGGAGGCTGTGTGCGGACCCCGCGCTGTAAATATTACACGCCTATCATCCTGGATGCACGCCGTCAAATATCCCCTCATCCACCATCCATGGAACTCATCCTTTGCCGAGAGCAGCTACCTACAATTAAATATACAGTATATGCACCATAGAGATAGATAGATAGATAGATAGATAGATAGATAGATAGATAGATAGATAGATAGATAGTAGATAGATAGATAGCAGGGGCGTAACTACCATACTACCATAGCAACAGACCATACGACTGCTATGGGGCCCAGGGCAAGAGGGGGCCCAGTCTTAGTTGGGATTATCTCCTCTTCTACTGGAGGTGAAAACTTGGTCAGGACTCTACCCTCTAAAGGAACAACTTTTAGCAAATGAAGCAGTGGAAAAATGTCCCAAGTGTCTTTGAAAAGGGTTTAGACAGAAACCCTTCTGTCCTGTGTCGGGGGAATGGTTTGATCCTTTATAGATAGATAGATATGGATAGATAGATAGATAGATAGATAGATAGATAGATAGATAGATAGATAGATAGATAGATATAGATAGATAGATAGATAGATAGATAGATAGATAGATAGATATCCTGGAGGGTTTTACATCTTTCGGATTCATGCCCACTAGCGTACTTGTTCAGTGTCCGTATCGCGGACCGTAAACTGTGGGTCCGCAAAATAAGGGGACTGTTGGGGACGCAGACCCATTGACTTGAATGGGTCCACATCTGCCAGATACGACCAAACATAGGGTTTCACCTATCTTTTTGCGGTGCGGAGGCTCAGATCGGAAGCCCATGTAAGCACTACGAAGCACTTACGTGGCCTTCTGATCCGTGCCTCTGCACCGCAAAAAGAGTGCATTGTGGACACCAATTTGCCAGGGGGCATTCGCCCTTATGGTGTCCTCACTCACACGTGGCGGGATTTACCACCAGAAAATCTGCAGGTGCAGATTTTTACAAAATTGTGAATTTTTTGGTGTGAATTACGGTGCAGATTTTGTTGCAGATTTTTCCGTAGCGTTTTCCGCTGCAGAATCAGTTTCCCATTGAACTGGATGGAGCGACTCTCACGCAGAATTGTCGTGGCACAACGTGACCACACGGACAATGCAACATTGCCATTTTCATTCCTACGACCAAAATCACCAAGTAGCCCTCGACGAGCCATCCCCAATTAGTAAACCACACATTCAGCTCTGCTGTACCATCGGGTTGAGTTTGTCAATGCTAACTCAACCCAAGTTATGTGTAAACCGCTGCGTTACACATTGGACACGTTGAGCTCTGCTTCATGTATGACTGTGTGGTATTGTGAGGAGCTCTGTGCTGAGATCAAAATGGTTAACAAAAGAAACCCGTTCAGCTCTGCTGCATCTCTAGCTCATTGCATACATTTTTTTTATAACATTTTCAGATTTTAGTTTTTTTTTTTTTTTGTTTTTTTTCTAGTACGATCCTCACCAGCTAATTTCTTTTTGTTCCTGATGCAAATTGTCACGGGGTTGATTTTCTCTTTCGCCGGGACCAGTAATGTCACATCACTTGACAAATACACATACATTTTCCACTAAAAGACAGTTTAACTGAGCGCTGTCACATCCGTCATCTCCAGTCGGACTGGTTAAAATTTTTATCTGTCGCCTTGAATTAATTTCGGCTCATCTGAGCCCAGCGGGGGACTTTAGAGTGGTTTAGTTAAATTCTTCATTTTCAAAGAGCATTATCATTATCGTTTGCCATGGTAGCCGGATATCTCTTTTATAAGGCAGAAAGAAGATTGTTATTAAACATCGGGCAGACAAAGACGAGAAGGGGGCGACCGCGCCGCCGCGCCTTTCCCAAAATTTCCTTATAAATATTTAAGGCCACTCTGTTTGTGCAGTCACCGAAAGACAAGAGGGCAAAACATTGCGGAAGGAAAACCTCCGTATGGCGGGGTGAAGCAAAATAAATCACCTCTTTATGTCACGCATCGCGTTTCATGGGGATGCAGTGAATAGCGCACAAGTGGCAAATGGCACACAACATTTTTCTTCATTTTTTTTTTTTGCACAACTTTTTTTCTTTCTTTTTTTTTTTTTTAATAAATCAATTTTCTGCTATACACCACCTTGAAACACTGATAGCCCGCACCCAATTTTAAAGCAGGACCTATCACCTCTTCTGACATTTCTGTTTTGAATTCCTCATAAAAAAATAAATAAAAGAATTGTCTTGACTCTGCATTGTGTCATCCCCCTTTTACTCCTCCTGGAAACATTTGAGTAAACTGACAGCTGGGTGTAACTACTCCCTTTACACTGCCCGGTTAGGGCTCGTTCACATCAGCGTTATGCTTTCCGTTTGTGTTTTCCGTTATAACATGGTTATAACGGAAAATAACGGAAACCATAAGACGGAAGTCAAAACGGAAGCCTTTAGAGGCTTCCGTTTTAATCCGTCATAATAGAAGCCTATGAGAATCATAACGGATCCATTTGGTTCCCGTTATGCAAAACGGAAAACAAAGTCCTGTCGACAGGACTTTGTTTTCCGTTCAGCATAACGGAACTCAGACGGATCCGTTATGATTCTCATAGGCTTCTATTATGACGGATCAAAACGGAAGCCTCTAAAGGCTTCCGTTTTGACTTCCGTCTTATGGTTTCCGTTATTTTCCGTTATAACCATGTTATAACGGAAAACACAAACGGAAAGCATAACGCTGATGTGAACCCACCCTTACTGGAGACAGTGGGTACGCAGCGATGCGGCCCATTGACAGGATGAATAGTATCTACCAGTTACCAGTTTATTAATACAATGCCAGGGGGAATAACAGAGGAACAACACAATACAATATTCTACGAAGAGATGCTTCAAATGTTATTTTAATGGGGAAGGCAAGTATTTACTAGAACAGACATATGGGAGAGGGGTTATCTCGTTAAGGCATTCCCTGTCTACGTGTCCCATAGAGGGGGTTGGGACCACCCGATGTCATCAGTATCTGATCATTGGGACTCCCAGCACCTCTGCTGATTAGCTGTTTGAAGAGACTGCAGAGCTCTGTTGGGTATTGCGGCCACGTCCTAGGTCAGTGATGTCACGTTCATCAGTCAAAAGGCCTACATGCAGCTCAGTTCCATTCAAGTGAATGGGGGCTAAGCTGCAATACCAAGCACAGCCACTATCCACTGGATGGCGCTGTTCTTGGTGAGCTGCGAGGAGGCTGTGGCGCTCTGTAGCTGGGCCCGGGTGTCGGACCCCCACCAATCAGATACTAATGACTTAACCAGAGGATAGGTCATCAGCATTAAACACTCGGGTACGCCCCTTTAAGAAAATTATAATAGGGCAGCATTTTAGGGTTGCATTATGGACACAGTACCACATGGCTAGTTCTGGAGGGTCTCGTTGTAATGTGGACCGCTCCACTATGACCGTCTAACACAATTAAGTCGCACTCTAGATTCTGGTTTTATATGAAGAATAGGCTAACTGGGCAACTGCTCCTATGAACTGCCATAAACTATCACCCTGACAACATAACGAGGAGCATAAAAGTCTGTAAACAGCACAAAACCCCCGAAGATCGATACATCCTCCTGTAATAATTCTCCAGGAGTTCAGCCTTTCAAGGAGATAAACAAAATATTGAGAAATTTCTGTAAACGGATCACAGAATGTCGGACTTCTGACCGCTGGGACCACGTGACCCATATTAGCCCGGACATAAAGGTATTGTCTGTTGGAGCAGGCCAGACAAGAATTTCTGTGTGTGTTCCCAGCGTGTGAAGGGTGTGTAATCCCTAAAGGCTCTCAGGCTAATCTACACTAAATACTGGGGTAAGACGTAACACAAGTCCAAGATAAATTCTATCCCTCATTCTGTTTGTTATTGTGAGATTAGAAAAAAGGGGTTTGTTTGTTTGTTTTTGCCTACAAACAGCGCCACCCTTGTCCACGGGCAGTGTGTGGTATTACAGTTCAGTCCTATCCAAGTGAATGGGGCTGATGTGCAATATCACATATATCGTAATGCTTTTATTTAAAAAATTCTCCAGATTTATAGAATTATTTTGTAATTTTGAAAACAACTGGGATGTTGGACCCTCCCTGATGTGTCAAATAAAGCACTCTATACAAACGGCTGCATCCTTTTGGTTCTTAGTGGACTCTAAATTATATGTAGAAAACCTACTGATAGAGTCATAGGCCCTGATTTATCACACCTTCACTCCAGAATTCTGTCTTCAAAAAGTCGCACGATAGGGCTTTTGCGACTTTTTTGCGCATTTTTTTGCGACTTTTTGCATGTGTACACCACTCACTCCAGTTTGTAATATGGGTGGAAAAGTGGGTGTGGTTAGCTATGTTAATGAGTTTCACTCCAGATTTATCATTGCGACTTTTTAAAAAAAGTCGCAAAATAGTCGCAATCTCACTCCAGGAGGAGGGTGGAGTAGGAAAAGTGGAGTAGGAAAAGTGGAGTAGCTTCTCTAAACAGAAGTGTTAGGTTTAAGGACAAGCCACATTTATCAAACAACCTGTGAAGTTTGATAAATGTGGCACAAAGTACTCCAACACAGACTGAAGCAAAACTGACTTCAAATATTCTCCTAATGATAAATTCCCCCCATAGAGTGTCCTATTATTTTGGGCATCAGTGGGCACCCCAAAATCAATAACGTCATTTTTTTTTTAATCTATCTATCTATCTATCTATCTATCTATCTATCTATCTATCTATTATCTATCTATCTATCTATCTATCTATCTATCTATCTATCTATCTATCTATTATCTATCATCTGTCTATCTATCTATCTATCTATCTATCTATCTATCTATCTATTATGTATCTATCTATCTATCCATCTATCTATTATCTATCTATCTATCTATCTAGATAGCAACCCAAAACCAAATATGTGGACTGCACAGACAAGTAAATAGTGAACCGGGTGCTAGTGGCTGAGGAAAAGGTCCAATATCCGAAATAACGATATGAAAAAATTCCACGGCACTCCAGATGTAGAGTAAAAAGGTGTTTATTCACCCAAACGCGACGTTTCGGTCCACACAATGGAACCTTTCTCAAGCAGTGGTCACTGCCTGAGAAAGGTTCCATTGTGTGGACCGAAACGTCGTGTTTGGGTGAATAAACACCTTTTTACTCTACATCTGGAGTGCCGTGGAATTTTTTCATATCTATCTAGATAGCTAGATAGATAGACACAAGAAAAAGGAACAAGGCAGCACTCCGTGGATTTTTCATCCGGAATCCTACAAGGACCTTTTGCACCAGGCATAAAAGTGCTGCTATCTGTTCTGTTTTTTGCCTACTAGATAGATAGACAGATAGATATGAGATAGATAGATAGATAGATAGATAGATAGATAGATAGATATAAACACTGCCCCTACAACCCCACCCCTTAACTGCCCACTATATGTTGCGACACCATGGACCATTACACCCCTATCCTGCCCCTTTAATTCCCACATCAAACCCCCATCCCCCCTCCACAATACCTATTATTTTCTTTTGCTTTGGCAATGCTAAATGTTTTACTTGGATGTGCCAATAAAGCTTAATTGAATTTGATAGGAGTTAGATAGATAGATAATAGATAGAGAGCGAGATAGATAGATAATAGATAGATAATAGATAGATAGATAGATAGATAGATAGATAGATATAGATAGATAAATGATAGATAGATAGATAGATAGATAGATAGATAGATAGATAGATAGATAGATAGATAGATAGATGAATAGATAGATAAGATAAATAGATAGATAGATAGATAGATAGATAGATAGATAGATAGATAGATAGATAGATAGATAGATAGATAGATAGATAGATATAGATAGAAAGAAGAAAAGTCCTCTTACTGGGACTTTTCTCAAGCAGTGAGAAAAGTCCCAGTAAGAGGAAGGAAAGGTCGCGTTTTTGGTGATTAAAGAACACAGCTTTTGACACAGATCTGGGAGTAACATGGATTTTTTTCTTTTATTTTTTGGATTTTGGATCAACGCCTCTGCTGCTGGCACACCACAAGTACCTTATACGCAGTGCTGCTCACATTACTTGATAGATAGATAGATAGATAGATATACAGATAGATAAAAAAGTAAAACTCATATAGATTCATTACGTGTCTCTATATATGAACAAAAAGTAACAATATAATTCTGCACTTCTACATCATTCTACATTTTTTATGAACCTTCAGCCAGTAGGTGGCAGTGTCCATTAGCATTGACAACTATTCTGTTGAAAAGTCCCGCCAAAATGTGATACTTTACAGTACACCTCAGCAAAAAGTATTGATTGGAGAATGGAGGCTGAATATTTGAATGACTTCAAAGGAGAATTTCAGTATGTTGATGGACAAGACGGTCGTAGGGATGTCCTCCTGGTTAATAATTCAGGTTAGTCCCGCTGTGAAATGTCTCCTTAGTGTGATATTAGTTTCTGGTTTCCATGGTAACATCCATTCAGGTCTATGAGAAGATGGCAGCACTGGCAACAAAGGAGATTGATATGCACGTGATCTACCGCGGTTATAGTCGTCAGACTGGTAATGAAACAGCACAAGTAATAACAGGGACCAGAAAGGGTGCACAGGAATGTCCGAAACCACGGGAGGAAAATGACAGGATGACTTTTTTGTGGTCATCATCCACATGGCCCCTGTCCATTGACAGCACTGTTTTGGTACTTCCAAGTACAGCTTGACTTATGGTGGGAGTGGACTACACAGGATCGGGTGATAGTGCCCCCTAGTGGCAGCACAATCAGGTAAAGGTATCAAAATTGAAGTTTTGGGTTTGCCTTGACACAAGTTTATGTTACTGAGTCACCAATTAAAGCTAAAGGAGATTCAACGTCACTAATGACGAGAAACCACTGCCAGACACCTCTGGGCGTGTCTTTTCTCCCCAAGAACCAAAGGACTGGGCATACTGAAAACCAGTAGTCTGACCCGTCTTTTCTCCAACATCTGCTGCTGAAGGAGAGAGCGATGACCATTACATAGTTAGCGGATCCTCCCAAAGCCATATTCACATAATGTATGGCCACCTTAAAGGGGTTACCCCATGACTGATGTAAAAAATGAAAATCAGACATCATACAGGACATGACAATCTCTTTCTAATAAAACTAGAACCAGCCCTGTACCTCACATGGATCCAGGGATATCTCCACATTCATTGCTCTGCTAGGTTTATATCAAGCTGACAGCTCAAGGGGAGTGTCTATTCTTATGCAGCTCAGGAGGCGTGTCCATGCTCTCCCTATCACAGCTCAGGAGGCGTGTCCATGCTCTCCCTATAACAGCTCAAGGGGAGTGTCTTTCCTGCTGTAGCTAAGGGGGCGTCTCTCAGCTCTCCCTATGACAGCTCAGGAGGAGTGTCTTTTCTGTTGCAGCTCAGGAGGTGTGTCCATGCTCTCCCTATCACAGCTCAGGAGGCAGTTGAAGGATGAAACTGAGCATGTCCGACCTTCTAAGTGAGCAGGACAAATAAATAAACAGCAGGTGGTGCTATACAGATACATTTTATTGAATAGCTCAGTGTCTATGCTAAATTTTTAATTATATGCAATTACAAAAGTATCTAGATCCGGGTACTGGTTTGAAAACTGTAGAATATTTTTTCATGGGACAATCCCTTTAATTCTATGGCCCATGATGGGATCCAATATTACTGAGACTCTTCAGACTAGAGCTTGGAGGTCTATTCTACCCTCCATCTTTATTTACCAGCAGGTGTTTAGAGGTGGTGACTGCACTGGGCCTGTAGCCTGAGACATCCCGATGGCTCCTCTGCTCTGTATAGTACATTACGTATAGTCCCAGAGATACATAGGATATACAATGTCCCCACAACTACCTTCTCCACTGTCTAGAGAGTGATATAGCCATATATTTCTATGAATTTAGAAGTAGTGATGAATGAAAGATGTCTGGTCCACTTCACTATTAGCCTGCTACAGCAGCACTGAGAATATGGAGGGTGCAGGGAAGCTACTGAGCATGCAGGAGAAGGTGGACCAGAAGGATAGACAGTAGAGGGCGCTGCCAGAGAGGAAAATGGAATGCATATAAAAAAGAATTTAAAAAAATATTTTAATTCATGAATATTGCAAAACTATTTCATTTGACATGTCCTTTTCATTGCCCAGTAATATTTCTAACAAAGCTAGAACCAGCCCTGTACCTCTGGATCCAGAGATCTCTACATTCATTGCTCTGCTAGATTTATATCAAGCTGAAGGCTCAAGGGCAGTGTCTTTTCTGCTGCAGCTCAGGGGGCGTGTCTCAGCTCTCCCTATCACAGCTCAGGGGGAGTGTCTCAGCTCTCCCTATCACAGCTTAGGAGGCGTGTCTCAGCTCTCCCTATCACAGCTCAGGAGGCAGTTGAAGGATGGAACTGAGCATGTGCAGCCATCTCAGTGAGCTGGTCAAAGAAATAAGAAAAAAACAAACAGCAGGTGGCGCTATACAGATACATTTTACTGAACTCAGTGGCTATGCTAAATGTTTAATTACATGCAATTACAAAGGTATTCAGATCCAGGGGCTGGTTTGAAAACTTCTGAATATTTTTTGTGGGAGAACCCCTATAAGGGATAACCCCTTTAAATGACAATAGAACCCTCCCCCCCCCACCCCCGAATTTAATGGGAGCAGCCGTGTGTTTTGTTTCATCTGAACTGGCACCAAACCCTTCACTAACCCTGAAGGGTCACATTATGCAAACCAGTCGCATTCACTACATGCTCTGAGTAATTCGCTTAAGACAAATATAGGAAATCTGAACGCTGCGCAGAAATTTGCCTTAACAGGTGCAGCCTCGGTCGTTCCATTCAAAAAAAGGGGGCCGGCGAATATGACAAATTTGTTTGTGTGCACGTTCCCCAGAGAGTCCAAGGGCCATATCACTCTTAGCACCTTCTGTGACTAATTGACATCACCCTGATCCCCATAGGAAGCTGCTTATATCACAGCTGCAAGCAAAGTGCTGAGAGGGGGAGAAAAAAGCGTATTATTAGAACAAGTGCAAATGCAGCAATAATTTTACCAGACTCTTTATCACGCATGTTATTAACTGTTACCGTAGTGTGCCGCCCAGCAAAGATCTCCTCTCCACTGGATGAAAATAAAACTGTAATTACTTTTCCGTAGGATTCCTAAGAAAATATGTGCAATCTCGCCAAAAACAGCTACCGTAAGTGTAAATGCTCTTGTAGTCTACCGCATGCTTATCGGAAGTACAACGCGCTTATGTCATTCGAGAAATTGCCAAGGAAAAAAAATATGAAATGTTTCATTGACGTGTGAATTCCCTGTTACTGTATATTTAGCCAGTGAATGGAAAAATTGGGGAACATTTACTGACGCAAAACTGGCATAGAAAAAAAAAAGTGCAAGACCCCATTTTGTTACATACTGCATTTTTTACGCTATCCTCGCCGCTCGGGAGTGATGGGGACGCGGCCGCATAATCGGCTCCTGTCATAATCACTTACATTTATACCATTTTTATGCCAAAAAACTCAGGCAAGGCGGTCATTTACAAAGTGCGCCACACCAGTTTTAGGCATAAAAAAGCCACAAGAACCCATTTTGTGACTTTTTTAATGCCCGCGAGACAATATTTTTACACCATGCTTGCCACAAGGGAGTGTCAGGGAAGTCGTCCCCAACAAATTTACTTAATTTTAAGTAAAAAAGAAGAAAAAGAGGAGTAAAAAACTAATTTAAAAAACTAGCACTTAGGAAAAGGAAAAAAAAAAAACGCCACTAGCCAAAAAGCGCTTTTATATTTTGCACTTCACATTCCCATAGACGTTCAGCCAACATTTGAGGCTGGCGTGTTTTCAGCAAAAAAAAAAGCGCCACTAAAAACACAAAAGTGGTAAAAAACACTATAAAATACCTAAACTGCCCTCTCTTGCATATATTTCCTATTATTGCACTGCTTGTATAGGGTGCTGACACAGGAGGGGGAGAAGGTCACCCTGAGCGGAGGTTTATCCTCTCTACGTCCTCCATAGCACCACCATTTATGGAACTTTAGAAGTTCATGTGCAGGTTTAGTGCTGCGTTTTGGGTTTTTACCGCGCCCGTGCAGGTGTTACAATGAGCCCCCTCCCCTCTATCTAGTAGTTTTTTAGCAGCAATTATCTGCAGACATCCCATTACACGCCGCTCTGTAAATGCTCTGCAGCCGGAACGCATGGATCTCGGCAGACGTTGCCTTCAGATATCATCTTATCTTCTCGTCTATTCTTCTCTCTATGCATGACAATAAAGAGGCGTCTGACAGCGCCTGCCCTAATCCCCCACCTCCCCGAGCGACTATTTGGAGTCAAACGTTCGCAACAAGCTCATGCATAAGCAAACAGGTGTGAGGGGCAGCGGCCCGCCAAACCCTGAGCAAGCGGGAGGTACATGTGTAACTTGCTGATTATAGCGCGGCACAGATAGGAGACTACAAGGCGGAACAATAGTGGGGGTCAGTAGGTGGCTCTTTTGATTTCTTGCTCCTGAGCTCGCCGGCAGCGTGAGAGTTGTGGCGGATGGAGAGAACGATGTTCTTTTCAGCCATAAATGTTCCAACAGTGGGCCAAACAGCTTGGGATGCATCTGGGCGGTTGTCCCTGCCTTTCTCTCTCTCTCTCCCTTTTTAATTACTTATAGAATAAAGGCACATGTCAGTAATCATATATTACAGATTCTACCCAGGGAGACAGCGGCGGGCACACAATGAAAACTTCAAAGAAGCCCGCTATTATTTGCATGTGTGTCTAACGCGAAATAGACAGCCAGTGGTTATGCGCCTGACTGCAGATCTTAGGAAAGAATCTGTAAACCGTATGGCGGTTATATAATTAGACATTCTATGTTTTTTTGTATTTATACAGTTGTAGCAGAAAAGAGTTTGTCATTTGTTCTAGTAAACCTACTGTATTGTCCTAATTGATGATGGCGGACCCCCCCAAATACATATTCAGCACTGCTACATCTGTAAATCTATGAAAAGTCCGCTTCCCATCTGCTTGTTTTCAATTGAAGACCCCCGCTGATTCATCTCGATCAAGTGCTCAGGTTAGATCCCATCAATGTCAAGTTCAAGGTAATGTCTTCAGAAGGTGACATGAGTGGATGTCCAGGATTTTGACAACCACGGATGCCTTGACTGACAGCGTCTTTACACTAATTGGCCTCTGCATTTCCATAGCTTTTCAGGAACTATATGGAAAGTCAGAGGTCACTGGGAACCTAAGAGATCTGGTCATGGCCTCTTATAGACAGTATCTATGGGGGGGTCCTACTCTTTATATTCAGAATGTCTAAGTGACATCTCTGCAGACGTTCAGTATAATTAAGACCGGTTGTGGAAATTGAGGGGGTTGCCTGTGTTTGTGTAAGGTTGGATTTACATGTTCAGGTTTTCCGATGCCAGTTTTTGAAGCCAAAAAAGTGAGATAGTGTACGTCCTTTATATGATCCATTATGATCCCAAAAAACGGCATCCGAAAACTTGAAGGTGGAAAGTTTTTTATCATGAAGAAAATGGAAGTCTAAAGCGATCTATACATAGTAGATTAATGTCGCAGGACCCATTGATTTCAGCAGGACTGGCCAACCCACTAATGTATACGGGCCCTCCGAATCTCTGTTGATGGCAGACGTCAGATGAGAAAGATCGGGCTGTTTGATTTCAACATGTCTGATCCTTTTGTTTAAAAACAGAAAGGCCAAAACCAGGGATGTTTTAAGCTGGCTATACACATTTAATCATTTGGCCGACAGCTCCCGACCATATAACTCTATCATGCACATACATGTATTTAAAGGGGCTATGCCATGATTGATGAAAATCAGACTTCATATAGTACGTTACAATCTCCTTCTAACAAAGCTAGAACCAGCCCTGTACCTCACATGGATCCAGAGATCTCCACATTCATTGCTCTGCTAGATTTATATCAAGCTGACAGCCCAAGGGGAGTGACTTTTTCTGCTGCAGCTCAGGGGGCGTGTCCATGCTCTCCCTATCACAACTCAGGAGGCAGATGAAGGATGAAACTGAGCATGTGCGGCCATCTCAGTGAGCAGGTCAAAGAAATGAGAAAAAGAGCAAACAGCAGGTGGTGCTATACAGATAGATTTACTAAATTTTTAATTACGTGCAATTACAAAAGTATTCAGATCCAGGGGCTGATTTGAAAACTGTAGAATATTTTTCGTGGGACAACCCCTTGAATGGACACTAATGTATATGGGGGTTTTACAGCCATCTAGAGCACATGCACTCAAGGTCAAGCCCAGCATGCATGTGTATGGGGAAACTGGGACAGAGAGCTGGCCCAACAATTGCTTGCTTGACAGCTATGTAAAATGCATGGCCAGCCTTAGGTAATATTGTTCAGTGCAAGTCCATTAGAGTACAAATCCCCTACATCATCCTCAGTGCTGTAATTAATAGTCAAGGAATAAACCCACCATAGTGATGCCCCCTGGACCACCCTGACTATAAAAGGGGGCTGTATACCTTTTCCATAAGGGCAGGGGTGCACCTAGCCTTTCTGCTGCCTGAGGTGAAAAAACTGAAACAGCGCCCCTCCCTCCCCAATACCAATTTCTTAACCTAACCCCTTCCCTTCAGCCCATGACCCTTCAGCTACCCCCCTCTTGGCCCTACCTGGTGCTGCCTGAGGCGATCGCCTCACCTTGCCTCATTGGTGGTGCACCTCTGCATCAGGGACACACTAGAAGAAGATGAGACTGGAGGGCAGAAATGAGAAGTACTGCTGCGGTTATATATTTGGACAATCTTCACAGTTTGTAATTTCATTATATATGGACCTCCAATTTCGACCAATTTTTTAATTTGGCAGGGGCTTCATTTATTTACGTGCTTGTGCGGGGATAATCTAAGCAATGACTGCATACTGATGCTGGAATAATCATCCGTAATTAATGTGAAAGCGCTACAGCCAGCATCAGAGGATTTAGTAATAAAGCCATTCTCTATAGAACAGTGCCTGTGATTTTGTTTTGTCCACACTCTCTATAAGGCATCCGTTGCTTGCGTGAGTTATTAATCCTCATTCATCCAGTCTTTGGAGAACTGCCAGCGCCTAAATCATCTGAATACAACTAGTTCACTTAATAATCCCAATAACACAAACACGTGTCGTCTCCAGACTTTCTTGGTGGCTTTAAGCAAATTTCAATAGCCCTGTCACCATCACACGTATTATAAATGGTGTACAGGATTCTCTCTACAATACGTGGTGCATCAGGCGATACTTCTGATATTCTATGGTCCCTGGTAAGAGGCGGTCCTCTCCAACCTGTGGATCTTCAGCTGTTGGAAACTTCCATCATGTTCTGCTGATGGAGAGCTACAGGTTGGGGAATACTGATACATGGTTGCCAACAGCCCTGAATTTGCAGCTTTGCAATTTTCAAAGACAGTCCTTGCAAATTCGGATTGTCCTGGGCTGAAAATGGGTGGGGCTTATGTAAGCACTGCCCAAAAGTGGACAGTTGGGTGGTTTTTGGGCATTCCCAGGGGTGGGGCTTATATGCTCCAAATTTACCAACTGCAATGTTGAATGGTAAGTATATAATTTTGTTATAGCATCTACTGGGCTTGGGTTTTAAAGGGATATTGTTCTAAGAAGCAGGAAACACCATAAATAGTTTATGTGGTTAGTCCGGCCTCTCTAACGCGGCACCACCAGTATCATTACATTACCATGGCACACCAACCCAGCTGACAGTGGGACTGATTTGCCAATCAGAGAACAGGGAAGCCGGGCAAATCAAGCTTGGTGCCAGCGTCATGAGCTTCCTGTCGGTGAGGTATTTAAACAGGTCACTGCTGACCCTACTTGCCAGGGATTGGTCTTCCTGCCTCACATGCTTTGTTGTATGCTCCCTGGAGCTCTGACCTACTGCCTGATGGTATCTCTGATGTTATCTCCTGGTTTTGACCCTGCTTGGTAAATGACCCTGTGTGATGGATCTCCATTGGTTCTGTGATGTCACTCTCAGTTTTTGGCCTGTTTTGTCTGGCCACCCCTTATACTGTGGACTTAGGCTAAGTACCGTCGCTCAGTTGCAGACCACTATTTAGGGTGGATAGTCCAACTAGGTGGGGACAGTGGTCTGGGTGGAGTATAGGACTACCGAACGTTACAGCAACTATTTCAAGTTCTTACATAATTAAACAAAATTAACCAAAGACCTTATAGGTGGTGTTTTTGTCTACTTTCTTAGGATAGCCAAAGTTGGACAACCTCCTTAAGATTAGTCTTCTTAGTTATTAGAGGTTTTATTAAAATGAGTACCAACTGGTGATCTGATGGTTGATCGGTGGTTGGTCATTAGCACTGTACCATACGTGAGCAAAAGACTTCTAGTGCCGTTGTCCACACACATCCAATTTCATTACTACATTATCACATGGGGGGGTGTCCATCTGACTTCGTACTCCCGCCTAAAGATGCAATCACCCGGAAAACGAGTGTTTTCTCAATTTATAAGACGCAATTCATATAGTTAGACACATGTTTGGAGGGCACGAAAGGACATCTATAGTCACAAGAAGGGAAAGAAAAAAAACTTTATGAAGGGAGATAAAGCTGTATGAAAATTCCTTCCCATAAATTTGGCAAAGTCCACGGAGGCATATGATACCCACGAGGAAGTGACTCCAGTCAATGGATAATATATCATATGTTTATTTAAAGGGATTAATCGTGTTGAACATGCCATGCAATCTGCATGTTATAGAGCAGGAGGAGCTGAGCAGATCGATATATAGTTTTATGGGAAAAGATTCATTATAACTTCTCGTTTATAAATTTATATTCCCCTTCATTCGGAGTTTAGGAGTCCAGTGGGCGGTCCGATCAGTGCACAGTCATACCAGGAAGAATGTCAAGCAGCAGTTGACCCGCCCACTGGACTCCAAAGCCCAAAATGTGCAGAGAGATAAATTCATAAAAAGAACACGTTAGACAATCTTTTTCTACTAATGTATGTATCAATCTGCTCAGCTCTTCCCGCTCTATAACATGCTGGCCATAGACTGAAGAGCATTTTTAACGCTCTATATAATATCTACTAGAAGCTACAGTTGATTTGTTTTCTCTTCTTCTTTATAGGAAAAAAAAGAGTGAAATAACCGAGAACAAGTCGTTTAGGCCGTTATTTTTACCATAATCACAATACTCCACCGAGCCGAAACATGAATAAATAATTACAAGCCGTTCCAATCACTATTACCAGCTATAAATGGCCCTAAGTGAGTCACAGCTGAACTGTAATATATTCGAGCTACATTGTCGGAACAGGTTACCCCCCTCATCATCGACTAATCTGGTATATTTACAACATTTAGGCCATGTTTATGTGTGCTGAGGAGGCAGAACTGCTAATGTACCGGTCTTTTATCTTTCTACACTACAATTCTCCCTGTAATCCTCATTTAAATTAGTTTAATGGTGTCAACCTAGTCCCCTGTGAGCATAATAATGAGCCACGTCTGTGCAGTTTTAATGGGAAGAGAAGGGCAATACAGGTCACATCCAAGACGTAAAGACAGGTCTGACTACCTATGACATCCTTCATGGGCGACCTCTAACAATAACATATTAGTTGTTTCCAGTCGTCAGCCATCGTATCTGCCAAGAAATGCACTGCCCAAAAGACTTTCCAGCCATTAGTAACCCATTATTTAAAAAAAAATATAACAATCTTACATGACCTGGCTGCATCTCAGGATACTTAAGACGACCACATTTAGCTTGACCTATGTTAAACCACAAGCTGATGAAATGGCTACATATCTTCTGTGGGTGGTTTCCATTAATATGAAATTGGAAATGTATTTACTTTCCATATAAGATGAAAGAAAGTCATAGGTCTAAGATGTACTGCATCTTCTGGATTCCCTAAAGAAGTCCTTAGGGCGCTCATTGTTTCTATTCTCTTAAAGCATCCCCAGAAGGAGGTTTTCTAATTATATCATGTCAAGATCTGATTCCAGGCAATGAACAAAAGTGTCAAATGGCAAATGGATGGACCATTTCTGGACCAGCCTCAAGCTCACGCGTCTCCAAGGTCAGAATCCTTTGCCATCAATGGAAATTTTCTGGGAGCAGAATATTGATCCTCAGGATTGGTCAGCAATATCTGATCAGTGGGAGTCCAACACCCTGCACCCCCACCAATCAATGTTTTGAAGAGGCTGTGGTCCTCAGGTGAGTGCTGTGGTCTCTTCCCAGGCCAGTGACGTCACATTCATCAGTCACTTGGCCTATGTGCAGCTCGGTCCCATTCAAGTCATTGGTCCTGGCTGCAATACCAAGCACAGCCACTATGCAATGTATGGCACTGTGATTGGTATGCTGTGAGGAGGCCTCACCACTCATTGGACAGTAGTGGCCTCTTAAAACAGTTGAGTGCCGGATGTCGGACCACCATCGATCAGATACTGATGACCTATCCTGAGGATAGACCATCAAGACTGTACTCGAGGAAAACCCTTTTAACATTTCAGAGGCTGTTTGGTGTACCAGGACCACTTTGTTCTGGACATCCATGATGGACCAAGCTCTTACACCATCAATGTCCAAAAAAATCTAAAGGACATGCCAGATATTTCTAAATTTGAGGACCTTCTAAAGGACCCTTTACTTGGGCCGAGAAACCTGCAGATAATCACCAACGATCATTCATGAAACTATAATCTGGTGGTGTAAATGTACAGCCGATTACCCAATGAATGAGCAAAACTCTTGTTCATCGGGTAATAGATCATTTGTGCGGTCACAAAAATTATCACTTGTCCGCAGCAGATTGTGCTGTGAAAACCGCATCTGCTGCCGGCAAACAACTAGTCAGTATGGGGAAGAGCCATGGCATTAGCGACCGCTCCTTCTCATACTGTGGAGGAGATCTCTCCATGTAAAAGCAGTGGGTTTCCTTTGCTGATAAGCAGGCGATTGTTGGGAAGGAACGCTGTAAATGGACCTTTAGACATCTTTCATACAGGACACGCTCATAAGGCATTGCTTTTGCATTTATATACACTTTGTACTGTATAATATTTTATGGTTTGTTTACTACTAGCAGCCCACACTGTAGTATTAATCCTTCTCCTTTGCTGTATTATACACATAGGGAAGGGGGAGAGGAATGACATGTATCACAGGCACCTAACAACCTAGAAGAGAAGGGACAATGTTCTTTATAATCCTTTTATCACAGGTTACATCTCCCAGTTCTCAGCGGGCCCAGTGAATATATTATTGTCTCCCAGCTGTCACTTTGCGGGATCCTTTCTAATCTTCCACCATGAATTGCACATAGAAAGGTCACCACCAACCAATTAGACTCTTATCAAAGATGTACATGTGGGCAGAACATCCACCATCCACAATAGGTCGTATATCTAGAAACAGCTAAATGTTATCAACATGCCGACACAACAAGACAGAGACTCATCCACCAGTCATCAAGAATGGATCAAAATGTTGATGCCCATGAGTCTTAAATTGAAAGTGCGAACTCAAATTCCCAACATGGGACATGTTGGTACAGGAAGGTCTAGCACCCAACCCTAATGGAGGTTAAGAAAATTCTGAGGGTAAGCCATCAATATCAAAATCCTGGGCAACCCCCTTATGTAATTGAAATAGAAAGATCTTTCATCCTTCGCCAGGTTTCTTTGAGCAACTATGCTCGGTTTGAATATGGAATAAAATGTGTATGGACGTCTGAGAAATGAGCATTCACCAGATGATTGTTTGTTCAGCTGCTGTTCCACCATCAACCAACTTCCATCTTCTGTGTATGGTCAGCTTTAGATTGATTGGATACAATTTATGGCTCCATGTAATACGTCCTGTACTAGTCTTATAATTGCTCGAGTTAGCTAGTAATTTTGGATATGGGTACAGATTATGTGTAATGTGAGAACCAGAGGTTTTATGAAAATATGGAATCTATCTGAAAGAACCTAGAGCTGAGTAAGAAATGTGGTCTCTACTACGGACTGTGCTCGGTTTGGTGGTTTGTCCCTGACAAGCTTTTTCCTAGTTTTTCACTTTAGATTGTGGTGAAAACTGTGACCTGAGGTCTGTGTCCTGAGTACCAGAAAATATCCCATTTCCTTCACACTGCTAGAGAAAAAGTAGAGAAACATTCTGGAAAATATCGGTTTCTCTACTAAATGATCTCATGATATATTCTTTCTTTCTTTCTTTCTTTCTTTCTTTCTTTCTTTCTTTCTTTCTTTCTTTCTTTCTTTCTTTCTTTCTATCTACCCGTCTTTTTTTCTGCCCATCTATCTGCCTTTTTTCTTTCTTTCTTTCTTTCTTTCTTTCTTTCTTTCTTTCTATCTACCCGTCTTTTTTTCTGCCCATCTATCTGCCTTTTTTCTTTCTTTCTTTCTTTCTTTCTTTCTTTCTTTCTTTCTATCTACCCGTCTTTTTTTCTGCCCATCTATCTGCCTTTTTTCTTTCTTTCTTTCTTTCTTTCTTTCTTTCTTTCTTTCTTTCTTTCTATCTACCCGTCTTTTTTCTGCCCATCTATCTGCCTTTTTTCTTTCTTTCTTTCTTTCTTTCTTTCTTTCTTTCTTTCTTTCTTTCTTTCTATCTACCCGTCTTTTTTCTTTCTTTCTTTCTTTCTTTCTATCTACCCGTCTTTTTTCTGCCCATCTATCTGCCTTTTTCTTTCTTTCTTTTTCTTTCTCTTTCTTTCTTTCTTTCTTTCTTTCTTTCTTTCTTTCTTTCTTTCTCTCTTTCTTTCTTTCTTTCTTTCTTTCTTTCTATCTACCCGTCTTTTTTCTGCCCATCTATCTGCCTTTTTTCTTTCTTTCTTTCTCTTTCTTTCTTTCTTTCTTTCTTTCTTTCTTTCTTTCTCTCTTTCTCTCTTTCTTTCTTTCTACCCGTCTTTTTTTCTGCCCATCTATCTGCCTTTTTTCTTTCTTCTTACTTTCTTTCTTTCTTTCTTTCTTTCTATCTACCCGTCTTTTTTCTGCCCATCTATCTGCCTTTTTTCTTTCTTTCTTTCTTTCTTTCTTTCTTTCTTTCTTTCTTTCTATCTACCCGTCTTTTTTTCTTTCTTTCTTTCTTTCTATCTACCTGCCTTTTTCTTTCTTCTTTCTCTTTCTTTCTCTTTCTTTCTTTCTTTCTTTCTTTCTTTCTTTCTCTCTTTCTCTCTTTCTCTCTTTCTTTCTATCTACCCGTCTTTTTTCTGCCCATCTATCTGCCTTTTTTCTTTCTTTCTTTCTCTTTCTTTCTTTCTTTCTTTCTTTCTTTCTTTCTTTCTTTCTTTCTTTCTCTCTTTCTCTCTTTCTCTCTTTCTCTCTTTCTCTCTTTCTTTCTTTCTTTCTTTCTTTCTTTCTTTCTTTCTTCTCATATCTATCTATCTATCTATCTATCTATCTATCTATCTATCTATCTATCCATCCATCTATCTACAATCACACAATAACTGCATACAGTCATACATACATATGGTAGCTGAACTTATGAATAAAATGCAGTAATCACGTTCGCCTTGTGTGAATCCAGGAGAAAGTGAAGTCATATTTAAGTCTAGTAAACCTGACAAGCCTGTCACTCAGAGCCCGGCGATTGCCATCTGATGCATTTAGGATCTGCGATGATAGGGCAATGATTGACCTTTGCTCATAATTATCTACACAAGAAAAATGGCGAAGAAAAAAAAAACTGAAACGTATCAGATGGCGGAGTTTAGCAACAAAGGAACAATGCCATCTGTTCAGTAGCAAAGTCGCATGCTATTTCATGAACTGAAAATATAAATTGGCTCCAGCATCTCATTCATAGTTATTTAATGCTTTTTATACCAAATATTTTTAGGAGCGTAAATCTGTCAATGGCACATTCAGTTGTCTCTCTGCAGGGGGAAGGGGGGATGTTCGTCATTTTCCTGCTGATTTGGCAGTCTGCTTAATTTATAAGGCGTGCATTGTCACTGGTGGTTAAATAATATTTGCTTTCATTTGGTATCTTCATGTGATTAGGCTGAGGCTACATGGAGATTGTTGTGTGACACGAATATTGCGCAACACTGCATCCGAATGTCGCCGTGCGACACGTGACATGTCGTGACCGTGACAAACATACAGCACCGTTGGGGTTTTGGTGCCATGAGACTTTGCTATTATAGACTAAAATGCAAGTTGCAAGCAACCACGACTTACCTGCAACATTTTTGCAATTTAGTTGTTGCACAAATATTTTTTGTCACTTGACTTTTCTGTGACTTGCTGTCAAAGGTGAACACTTAGATATTGTTAACTTCAGTATACAGTATATATCTACAGTAGCTTCACTTTAGGTTGCATTTGTGTTTTATATTGTCCATGATATTCATGGTCTGTCCTCAGGATAGACCATTAACCCCCTAACTGTTTTGCCAGAGTCCAACTCCAACAGTGGGAAAAGTAGGTAACTGAAGGGGAGTGGCTGATTTAGATGCTGCTACCTCCTGAATGGTAGCAGCTAGAAACATGCAACTGATCTTGTATGAAAACAGACATATCAAGCTTTCAGACAATACCAGAATTACAGCAGTATGTTCAGAGAAAGATATCACTGATAGAAATCAGGATGCAGTGAATGCAGCTAAAAATGAAAGTAAAAACAGCGATTTCTCCTCTGTTGCTTGGACTTGAGCTGTCATTTTGTATGAAATGTCTTGTATGAAAGCCTGGACTGTCAGCTGTCATACAAGACCAGTTGCATGTTTCTAGCTGCTACTGTTGAGGAGATATCACCATCTAAAGCAGCCCTCCCCCTCCAGTTAGTTACTTTTCCCCCTGCCCGAGCTGGATTCAGGCAAAACAGTTAGGTGGTTAAAGGGGTTGCCCAATTTCCATTATTGATGACCTATCCTCACCACTCCCGGCACTCCCGCCGATCAGCTGTTTGAAGAGAACGTAGCACTGTTGTACTGCATTGGTCCTTCTACATGCACACTATACATTTGAAGGTGGTACAAGATATTGCAACTTCCTCCCATTTAGGTGAACATTACCCTGCACCAACGGTAGTAGACAGTCTGCAGGCAGAAGGACCGATGTAAACTACAGTGCTCACACAAGCTGGTGGTCCCTTCAAACCACTGCGAGAGATGGACCTTCACCAATCTGATATTGATGGTTCAGCCTGAGGATAGGTCAACCATATCCAAAGAGATTAGCTTTGTAGCAATTATATTTGCCCTAGAAACAAACAAATAGCTTGATCCTTCTTTCCTCCAGCATCAGGGGAAAGTCTGGAATACCCCCATGCACATTATAAGGTAGGTCATGAAACTGACTCTAAAGCATATGGCCACCTTATGCCATTATCTTGTCTTTAGGTGGTTTTATGATGTTCTTGGGCCATGCAGTCTCATAAAATAAAGGTATAATGTGACGTAATGTATTTGGGTAAGGGGTACTTCACTTAGAAACCATAAAGAAACATTGCTCTAATATATAGATTTGTGCAACCTCAGGTTTAACTAATGGAAGGAGACCTCACACCTGGACCCATGAGTTACAGATAGGGACTATCAAGAACTAGAGAACCCCTGCACACTCTATTCTATAGACAGGCTGTGTCTGGTATTGGCGCCAAGACCAAAGGGTTTGCCCTGAAAGAGTTGTGCCATAAACACTCAACCAGACAGATGTTTTGTTTCCAGTAGAAATTGTGATGTCACTGGTGCCACATCTAAAATACACCATTGGACTAACCAACCCACATCCATCAGTGTGCCGGTTGCCATCCATGCCATGATCATTCATTCAAAAGAGAATATCATTTGCCTTGAATATTGAGCAGAGCACAACTGCATGCGATTTACAGAGCAGCAATGAAATTTCATCCTCAAGTTCTCTGGAAGCCTCCAAAGACAATTTAGGGTTTCTGAATGCAAGTCTAGCTTTACATAATAAGATAGGGAACCTGTTTTCATCACTGCAGCCCTCATCCCACAAGTGTGGATGCAGTTACAGATGATGACCCCATAGATCCGAGCGTTTAAGTCGGCACCAGTCTCAGGTCTATATAATTGCTGTGTGAGTCTCTTACAACTGGCTATTCAGCTGATCCACTTAAACTACTCAATTCCACATCTGTCTGAGTGTTGACAACAACTTCAGATGATGACACCGCATCATTTCTCCAACCCTTTCACCTGCTGCCTCGAAAAGCAAATGAAGGCCGGCAGGGAGAAAGTAAAGTCTGCACCAGACCAACATTTATCACAATCACCGGGATCCATATTGGAAGGGAAAAAAATCAATTTCTCTTAATCGAGTAAAGTGACTTATTAAGGGTTATGAACGCTGGCTGAGTACCTACTCTAGTTTGCCCGTTAGGGAGAGAAATTAACAGCCACATTTGGTGCTGTCATTTTCTTTTGTCTCTCGGCTCTTAATTGTTATTAAATTATCTTTGGAGGGTTTTCGGTAAGCAAGTCATGTCTTACATCTTCAGAATCCCTGTGAAGCTGAGTGTGGAAATTACACTGGGTCTCTAGGACAACCATGTAGGGAAATTATAAGCTCTGATTTCAGTAAAAAATGTGAACCTTAATGTTTTGGTGATCTCCTTCACCCATAAATCTAGACATGAAGAGAGACAATTGAACAAGAAGGTACAAAGTGACCATCAAAAATGTCCAGTTTTGTTTCCATTTGCCATGAAGATTGGCTGAAGGTTACTTTGGGACATGCATACAATAGACCTAGGAATCCTAACAAAAATTATGAGGTGCCTTCCTTATGTTATTTCATACCACCACAAATTCTCATGCTGGGAAGCAGAAAACTAAGAGCTTGCTTGAACCCCTGCCATTCTTTCTGAGGAAAAAGGTCAGGTGTGCTTGTGTGCCAAGGATCAGGGAGAAACATGTGCACGCGGTGGCGAGCTGATTTCTTTGTCTGTATAGGCACTTTATGCCCATATTACAGAATTACAGAGTCATAAGTACTTCATGTCCATATTACCGAGCCATAAATACTTCATGTCCATATCACAGAGCCATAAGTACTTCATGTCCATATTACAGAGCCATAGGTACTTCATGTCCATATTACAGAGCCATAGACACTTCATGTCCATATTACAGAGCCATAAGTACTTCATGTCCATATTACAGAGCCATAGGTACTTCGTGTCCATATTACAGAGCCATAAGTACTTCATGTCCATATTACAGAGCCATAGGTACTTCATGTCCATATTACAGAGCCATAGACACTTCATGTCCATATACAGAGCCATACATATTACAGAGCCATAACTTTCATGTCCATATTACAAGCCATAGTACTTCATGTCCATATTACAGAGCCATAGGACTTCATGTCCATATTACAGAGCCATAGGCACTTCATGTCCATATTATAGAGCCATAGGTACTTCATGTCCATATTACAGAGCCATAGGTACTTCATGTCCATATTACAGAGCCATAGGTACTTCGTGTCCATATTACAGAGCCATAAGTACTTCATGTCCATATTACAGAGCCATAGGTACTTCATGTCCATATTACAGAGCCATAGGCACTTCATGTCCATATTATAGAGCCATAGGTACTTCATGTCCATATTACAGAGCCATAGGTTACTTCATGTCCATATTACAGAGGCCATAAGTACTTCATGTCCATATTACAGAGCCATAGGTACTTCATGTCCATATTACAGAGCCATAGGTACTTCATGTCCATATTACAGAGCCATAAGTACTTCATGTCCATATTACAGAGCCATAGGTACTTCATGTCCATATTACAGAGCCATAGGCACTTCATGTCCATATTATAGAGCCATAGGTACTTCATGTCCATATTACATAGCCATAAGTACTTCATGTCCATATTACATAGCCATAAGTACTTCATGTCCATATTACATAGCCATAAGTACTTCATGACAATATTACAGAGCCATAGGTACTTCATGTCCATATTACAGAGCCATAGGCACTTCATGTCCATATTATAGAGCCATAGGTACTTCATGTCCATATTACATAGCCATAAGTACTTCATGTCCATATTACATAGCCATAAGTACTTCATGTCCATATTACATAGCCATAAGTACTTCATGACAATATTACAGAGCCATAGGTACTTCATGTCCATATTATAGAGCCATAGGCACTTCATGTCCATATTACAGAGACATAAGTACTTTATGTCCATATTACAGAGATATAAGTACTTCATGCCCATATTACATAGCCATAGGTACTTCATGTCCATATTACAGAGCCATAGGTACTTCATGTCCATATTACAGATACATAAGTACTTCATGTCCATATTACAGAGCCATAGGTACTTCACAACCATATTACAGAGCCATAGATACTTCATGACCATTTTACAGAGCCATAGGTACTTCATGTCCATATTACATAGCCATAAGTACTTCATGTCCATATTACATAGCCATAAGTACTTCATGTCCATATTACATAGCCATAAGTACTTCATGACAATATTACAGAGCCATAGGTACTTCATGTCCATATTATAGAGCCATAGGCACTTCATGTCCATATTACAGAGACATAAGTACTTTATGTCCATATTACAGAGATATAAGTACTTCATGCCCATATTACATAGCCATAGGTACTTCATGACAATATTACAGAGCCATAGGTACTTCATGTCCATATTATAGAGCCATAGGCACTTCATGTCCATATTACAGAGACATAAGTACTTTATGTCCATATTACAGAGATATAAGTACTTCATGTCCATATTACAGAGCCATAGGTACTTCATGTCCATATTACAGATACATAAGTACTTCATGTCCATATTACAGAGCCATAGGTACTTCACAACCATATTACAGAGCCATAGATACTTCATGACCATTTTACAGAGCCATAAGTACTTCAGGGGTAATTTATTAAGACCGCCATTTTAGATGCTGCTCTGAATAAGTCCCTGCGCTGGCGGTGGATGTGCCGAAGTTATGTAGAGGCACTCTACATAACTTCAGCGTATCTAGCACCAGTCTATCTGTAAGCCAGCTATAGGCACTTTAGGGCTGTAAAACAGGCCGACAGGCATTCGATGTCCATATTACAGAGCACTAGTCATCTTATGTCCATATTACTGAGCCATAGGCACTTCATATGCTGCTGCATGGTGCATCTGTATGCAGGGGCGTAGCTATAGGGGATGCAGAGGTAGCAGTCGCTACCGGGCCCAGGAGCCTGAAGAGGCCCGAAGTCTCTTGTGCCACATAAGAAGACATCAGTATTATAGAAAGTACATGCTGGTCAAGTTACACCTCTGGCTGGAGGGAAGGGGTTAGGTAAAGAATTTGGCATGGAGGGGGTGGGTGCTGTTTAATTTTTGCCTCAGGCAGCACAAAGGCTATATGCTTCCCTGGTCACAAAGCACTGAGGGAAGGGGGCCCAAGCTGAACCCTTGCACCAGGGCCCATGAGCCTTTAGCTACGCCCATGTCTGTATGGCTCAGTATTCTCCCCTAGATTAGGTTTTTCTAGTAAAAAAACGCTTTCATAATATGGCATGAAATGGAAGATACTATTATGTTCCACAAGTTCCATATGAAGATGTAGGAAATAACTTCTTTATACCTATGTCTGAAGTCAGAGGCGCACAAGGTATGGCCGTCTTAACGTGCATCTGGACACGATATTTCTATATATTTAAATGCATTTGGCCTAAGACTAAAAATACCAGGTCAAAACGTTGTAACAAAATCATCCAATAAACCATAAAAAGGTCAACCCAAGCTGTGTCAACCTCTGTAGATACTATGAATCTGGAACTACAGGCTGACGCTGAATAAATGCACGTCCTTCTATGAAGAAAGCCTCTTAGACATATTTCTTCTTCTGGACTACATTTGTTTCTTCTTATTATCTGGAAAAGTCAATAAAGTAACAAAGCAAATAAAATTACAAGAGGTTGCAAGTGGCTGCCAGAAGAGAGAATTGGCTTTTCACCGCCAGATTTAAGTTGGTATCTTCTCGGAAAGCTATTCAGAGTCTACTAGATGATACTATAATTTAATTAGTATTTGACCTATGAATACTTACTGCAGTTAAAACATTATTATGGTCCTGTTCGTTGAGGTCAGCGCATCAGACTCATATTTGGTGCACAGCTTTTATACTTTGGTGTCTTTTTGTATTGCAGGATAATCGTCCAATAGAGTTCACAATGTACGACGATAGAGTTTATGTAGCAGTGCTGACTTAAAGAGGAGCCGTCACCTCTCCTGACATGTCAGTTTTAGTAAATACTTAAATTCCTTATGTAATAACTAGGGATGAGCGAACCCGTAGAAGGTCGGGTTCGGCCGAAATTCAAGTCAAAGTTCGGGTTCGGGACCCAAACTTGACTCAAAATTCACCCCAAACCCGGACTCCTTTAAAGTCAATGGGGACCTGAACTTCACTTTATTATTTTCCGTTATAACATGGTTATAACGGAAAATAATAGCATTCTTAAGACAGAATACTAAATAACATGGCCATTCAAGAGTTAAAAATAATTTTTAAAAAACTCATCCACTTGATCGCACAGCCGGTATCCTCTTCTTTCTTCAGGACCTGAAAAAGGACCTGCAATGATGTCACCGTAATGTCATTGCAGGTCCTATTGCACGTCCTGCAGAAAGAAGAAGTAAGAGGATACAGGCTGCACAATTATTTTTAACCCCTGAATGGCCATTTTATTTAGCATTGTGTCTTAAGAATGCTATTATTTTCCGTTATAACCATGTTATAATGGAAAATAATAAAATCACCCGAACACCGAACTTCAGTGAAAAAGTCCAGGTTTGGGTCCGGGTACCTGAACTCGCAAAGATCGGTATGAACCCGAACTTTGCAGTTCAGGTTTGCTCAACCCTAGTAATAATATCTTTTCTTATGACTCTATTTTGTACTATTCCTCTATTATTCAAACTAGAAGTTTATGAATAAATTGCCAGCAGTCTGCAATAAAGGTCTAACTCTGTGTTACCAGTTGAAGGGTTTGTCCTTACACAGTCTGCCACTGGTAGCACTGATTGCACAGTGGCATCATGTGCAGGGACACACCCCTTCACTGGTAACACCCAGCTGGACCTTTATTGCAGACTGCTGGCGATTCATTCATAAACTTCTAGTGATACTAGAGGAATGGCTTAACATTGAGTCATAAGAATAGATGCTGCAGAATTGTTATTACATGGGGAATGCAAGTAGTTACTAAAATAGACATGTAAGGAGAGGAGACGGGTTCTCTTTAATATACTGCATCAGACTTGCGTAAACCCAAAGGTAGCACATCATAATCACAATAATAAAGTTGTGCTAAGTGACAAACTCAGTTCTGCTACAGTGACACAATTTTATACAAAGCTCATGCTTTGCTCGAAAAATGTGGTGTCTTGCATAGCTCACGACTGGCACGAAGTTCCTGTCTACTGCCATACAATAACAAGCTACATACTGTTTAATTAAGTAGGAACTTCTCCTCGTTGGCACTTGAGATTATGAAACACATACCATTCTCTGACTCAGGATAACACTCACTAAATTATACTCTGTCAAATAAAGTGCTGCCTGCTAGTAGCCAACAGTAACACAGCATGATCTGTGCCTTATTATTTAAGTTCTGCTTTGTTAAAGATATCCTGGGCAAATGCCAAGTTACAACAATAGTAGAGGTGTCCTTAAAAGACCAAAACATAAGGAGAAATATCTAGAAGGCCATTAGCATTGCCTAAGTCTCTTTGTCCATTGAAGCACTGGCCATAGCGTGACCTGAAAACCTATTGTAAGGCAACAACCCTGTAGCCTGACACAACTATCAAAAATATCATATTCAAAACAGTGTCCTACTGGTACCAGTTCATCAAACCACAACTTTGGCAGTCATCAATATCTGATCGGTGGGGGTCCGACACCTTGGACCCCCAACCGATCAGCTTTTGCGTGCTTACCAAGAACAGCACCGTACATTGTACAGTGGCTGTGCTTGGCATTGCAGCTCAGCCCCATTCACTGCTCCTAGGCCACGTGATCAATGAATGGGTCATCACTGGCCTAGGAAAAGCTGAGAGAAGGCCGTGGCACTCGCCTTCTCAAAGAGCTGATCAGCCAGAGTCCAGAGTGTCAGACCCCCACGATCAGATACTGATGACCTTTCCAGAGGAGAGGTCATCTGTAAAAAAAAATCTCGGAAAACCCCTTTAAGGCACCTTCACCAATGGGAAGGTGCCTGAGCAATAGGTTGTCTAGATTTCTAGTTCCCTGTAAAGGTGTGTTGTATTAATTTGTCTGCCCATACCGACTTCAGCTTGATTTCTAGATTCTGACCCTCCACTGTCTAACTTGTTCCTAAACTTTGTATTGACCCTTTGTTGCCTGTCCTTTCTTTAGACTGTTTATCGGATTGCTCACACTCTGCTTGCCCTGACCTTGACCTGTCCATGGCTTCAATTCTATCTACTCTATTGGTGCCTTGCATCATTGTCTCTGACCCCTGTGAGTTAGCAGTTAACCACACAGAGACTACTCCAGAAGGTTGTGGTCTAGTGGCTCCCATGCAGCAAAGTCCAGACCCTTGTATAGGGTTAAAAATGAATACCAGTTGATTGCCAGGATAGCGCCCTTAGGTCTAGCTCAAAGCCAAATCTTTTCTTTGACACAGTAGTTCCACATTCACTGCCAAAACAAGGACATTGGTTTTGGTATCTTCTAAGGGTACATTATTTTGGGAGCCACTGCAAGGGTCATTTATCTTGGGTCTATTAATGTTGGGGGGGGTGGAGATTTAAATGGGTTCAGTGGTCTTGGGAAACACTGAAGTAGTCTACTAGTCTTGAGAACCAATGAAGGGATGTATTGGTGTTTGCAGCCAATGAATGGGGTGAATTGGTGTTGGTAGACTTTAAATGGGTTCAATGGTCTTGGGACATAGAGATGGATTCCACTGGTTTTGGGAACCACTGAAGGGATGTGTTAGTCTTTGATTGGTATTGGTAGCCTCTAAATAATTTTAATTCAATTGTGTTGGAAGCCACTTGAGGGATCAATTGCTTTTGGAAACCACTATGCATGGGTTTTGTAAGCCACCAAAGAGATACATTGGCCTTGGGAGTCACTAATGACACACACTGGTCTTTGGAGCCAATGAAAGGGTAAAGTGAGACATAGATCCTATTTTTATAGTCTTCTGGGATCTTCATGCTGTATGTGTATCCTTGTAAAAATATATTTTTAATATACATTCTGCCATGATGACTCTAAGTCCGGTATTCTAAAGGCTTGGATTTGTATGTATTTTTGTATGTATTTTTCACCCTATTTCACTAGGAGAAAAAAACAGAAACATTGTGCCGTAAGTAAGGCATCTGTGTCCATGAGATAACAGCCCCTCCTCATGCATATTCATAAGCGGTAAAGTAATAATTATATTAATGATGCTAATAATTACTAGCACTTAGAGCAGCATTTATTTTAGTAGACTGGCTTACATTGTGTCAACACGTTCTTGTACTCCTCCATCATGTTCAGAAATCCAGGCCTACAAAGAAGGTGAGAAGGTCTGGCTCACTTCATACAGTTCAAGTGTACAACGTTTCTAAAAGGTTTTCATGGTTATTCCCATTAACAGCAATAAATCAGTGTAATTCCCCAAATAATCATGTTATCCGGAGCCTGTCACATATAACCCAACGCAATCTCTCAGTCTGCCCATAAATCTTACAATTACAAATAATAACTTTATTAGTTGAACACAATTTTTTAAAAAAAGATTGGATTACTGTGAAAAAGGGCTTTAATTTACCCCGGCGGTGGTGGGCAGACAAAGGCAGGAGTGTTCCTACAGAGCGGCCTGTGTGCGCTCATGTCACATTCAGACGGCGGGAAGGTTATATATGGCAGAATTGCCAAACTAAAAAGACTATATGATGAAATTAAAGTCATATTTTGTGTATGAGAGTCGTTCATAGAGCTCATAATACAGAAAAGCCTGTGCTTCACTGCAACTACACATCTACTGCACAATTATTCCAATTTAACACTATAAAAGCCACATTGGTCAACATGAATTCAAGAGATAGAGTTACCGTGGTTATAGAAATGATAATCTGTCTATTTATCCATCTATCCATTCACTATCTATCTATCTATCTATCTATCTATCTATCTATCTATCTATCTATCATATGTATCTATTATCTATCTATCTATCTCATATCTATCTATCCATCTATCTATCAATCATCTACGTATTTATCCATCTATTTCATATATATCTATCTAGCTCATATCTATCTATCTATTTATCTATCGCTATTCATCTACAAAGGACAAACTACTGTCGTAGCAGCCACAACAGGAGTTACAGAACCAGGATATTGTAGCTTATTTTGCTATAATGTTTCTATCTGTCTATCTATCTATCTATCTATCTATCTATCTATCTATCTAGAAAAAAACAAATTCCACGGCACTTCCAAAATTGTGATCAACGTAGGTGTTCTTTATTCACCAGAGCGACGTTTCAGTCCTCTTTCTGGGACTTTTCTCAAGCAGTGGTAAGAAAAGTCCCAGAAAGAGGACTGAAACGTCGCTCTGGTGAATAAAGAACACCTACGTTGATCACAATTTTGGAAGTGCCGTGGAATTTGTTTTTTTCTAATTATTTGGGAAGCTGGATCGCCTCCACAGCCGCTGGCACACCATATTACTTTTATCACAGCGGTGCCGCTTGCATTTATTCTTTATCTATCTATCTATCTATCTATCTATCTATCTATCTATCTATCTATCTAATCTATCTACCTATATCGTATCTATCTATCTATCTATCTATCTAATCTATCTACCTATATCGTATCTATCTATCTATCTATCTAATCTATCTACCTATATCGTATCTATCTATCTATCTATCTATCTATCTATCTATCTATCTATCTATCTATCTCTCTATCTATTTCATATATATCTCATATATATCTAAATATCTATCTATCTAATATCTATCTATATCTCTCAATCTATCAAGGACAAGCTACTGCCATAAAATCTAGAAACAATTAGATGGGACAACCCCTTTAAGCTAACTCCTTAATGACACATGACATCACGGGTCGGCGGGGCATCTATCTATCTATCTTATCTATCTACCTATATCTATCTATCTATCTATCTATCTCTCTAAAGCAAAAAACAAGTCTCAGCAGCACTGAATAAGGGAAAAACGAGGTGCACGCCAAACAGACCAGACCAAGGTCCCAGCATATAGAAAACGTCGCAATGCCACATGGGTAAATAAAGACTTTAATTTTTTCACTTTTTTACTGGAGAGTGCTGCCTCTTTTTTCTTTTCTATCTATCTCTCTATCTATTTCATATCTATCTATCTATCTAAATATCTATCTATCTAATATCTATCTATATCTCTCAATCTATCAAGGGCAAGCTACTGCCATAACATCTAGAAACAATTAGATGGGACAACCCCTTTAAGCTAACCCCTCAATGACCCATGACATCACAGGTTGGCGGGGCATCTATCTATCTATCTATCTATCTATCTACATATATTGTATCTATCTTTCTATCTATCTATCTATCTATCTATCTATCTATCTATCAGGACAATGTTCTTTAGATTTGCTCACCCTTTCCCTCTAGCATTATATATTTTTATATATTTTAATGGTGACATGGCTGCATAATCTCTTCTTTCACATGGTCCACGTAATGTCTCACTCAGACAATTCTTTCTGTGTTGTCAGTCATGACAGAAGGCTCTTGAATTTGTTTATTCACACTTGTTTTATCTGTTTCCATGCGCTGTCATGTAACCTTTGGGGCTTGGAAGATAGATGATGAAGGCCAGGGCCATGAGCGGGTTGAGGTCATGGTGTCGCTGGATCTCATTAACTATATCACTCTACGAAAGAGACTCTACAAAGGTCACCTCAACTCAGCACAGTCGGAAATGTGATGGAGGAATGCTGAGGTGAATATAATTACACTTTGGTCAACTCTATATAAATATGTCAATAGGAAATTAAAGGGGAATTTACTCTGTCTATTCTCCAAGTCAACCCAAAACCTTTTTTTTGGCTTGTTCTGTGCTGTAATGATATTTTAAGCCAGTTTTACAAAGTATTTGAATATATATAAAATCAAGCAAAGTGGGATTTAAACCATGCAACTTTCATGCACTGCTTGCAGTCAATGCAGTTACGTTGTCAGCTATTGCACCCAAATCATAGAGGTGCTTAATGTTTTATGAATACTTGAAGAATCAACAATCCCTGTAGTCTGCAATAATCGGGTCACCTAAACCTCTTTTGCAGAAGAAATACTTGCTCACTTGTCAGTACACAGAACAGCAGCACCCAAAGTGGCCATCAGTAACGCCCATGGAGATCCTACCATCCGATAAACTGGCATGTAGAATTTCTGGTTAGGCACTATAGCTTAGGTGCTTCAACCTAGATCTCTACTGATGGATTAAGATAAAAACATTTTTGAAGAGGCAAAATTTCAAAAAAATCTCCATGTGGGTACATTTGGTTAAGACAGTTGGTTAATCTGACTTGTATATTGGGTTCCTTCTAGAGAGTCTACGCATTGTGACTTCATTTGTGAATGCTATTTCACCTATTAAAAGCTAAAGATAAAGCAATAAGCTTATAACAATTCAAAATTATTCAAGCAAATTATTATTATTTATGTATTATTAATACATCCTATAGCTGTATTTAAGAACTTAAAAATAGTCATCATCAACCCACTACATACTAAACGCAATTCTAAAAACTGAGTGCACAGAACACAATGTTTTCCATGTGGCTCAGTGGTTCCCATGAGAGCGGTGCACTGACTGAGCAATCTTTCGAAGCTCTATGAATGTGAATGTGTAAATCTATTTTACCCTCTGCAGAAAAAAAATCCTAAATTCACTTTCTGTTATAAGCCCCTGACCTTTGAGCAGAAACCTTGTTGTGAGGGAAATATTCAACAATATATCACAACTTAAATCCAGTTTTGGGTAAGGCAAATAAATAACAATCTCAGAACTTCATTAATTTTTCATAAATTTTCATTTTGGCCACAGCACCCTCTTACCCTGGTCGATAGATCAAGCTGCTGCGATACATTTAACACCTGGGGCTATGGCTCTAGTCTCCGGGGAATGCTATTGACTGTAGCTAGATGAGATACTTGTTTACAGCTGTTTAAAGACCATAACTTTTTTTTTCAAAAATTTCTTTTATAGATATTCAATGCTTTCTTAAAGGTGAATTTGCTTTTAACCATAATAACAAACACATTACTATTAATAGTAATAGTAAGAGTAGTAGTAGTATTTGAGTTGATGTTTGTATTAGTATTAGTACTCAACTGTAGTGAATTACATGCTGTCCAAAAAATGAAACATAAAATTGGCAAATTTGGAACATAAGCACATTTAAATGTAAAAAGTGTCTGATTTAAACATTATAAACTTATTTGACATTAAAAATATATTTTTTAAAACAATTTGAACCCGTAAATTGATATCTATCTATCTTTAAATCAGAAAGAACAGGAATAATATGACAAATTGGAAGAGTGCGATATTAAAACTCAACTAAGAGCTATGCTATTATTGTGTCAGATGAGGATCTGTGCTGAGAATCCCCAAAGGGCACAATTGAAGAATTCAGTCGGCTATGCTTCAAAGGCTGAATGAAAAGTGAAGCAGCCTTTCTTTCTAGGCCCATGGAACCATTACAGAGATGATGTTATGGTTTTAAATAATATTCTGTGATCTAGCCTTTAAAATATCTAACCTGCACTTTTATTTCACAAGCGTTAATGGTGGTTCTCACTTCAGTCATGACCTTCAGACGGCTCATGTGTGAGGCCTTTTTGTAGACAAGGGTTGTGAGATCAACCGGAGGGTTCTAGTAGGGTAATATCCTAGTGTTTGCTCAGTACACATTTGAATTACAAAGTATACAGACAAATTACAACCAATAGATCAGTTGAAGGAAAGGAAACACTGCTTTTATTACGGACTGACAGGGATTTTATAACATTTCATTAGAATTCCACTGGATTTGAATACATTGTCCCTCTCCTAGTTCAAAATCAGACTTTATTTATTGCCAGGAATTATAATTTTCTAGAAAATTTATATATACTTCACTGCAATGCAATCCCAACCTGGTCTAATAATTAATATATAACGGAAGAAGAACAAATAATACCCTGCAAAGCTTTAAGTAATTTTAGAAGTATCCCTTTCAGAAGTATTAGAGGAGCAGTTTAGAGGAGCTGTTTTTCAGAAGTCTGTATTCTGTCAATAAAGCCTTCACATCTTGTCTAGTGGTGATGGGTAATGCAACCAAACAGTCTTAAAAGGGAATTCAACCAAAAATTATATTTTCATAAGTTATGGGTACATATCAGAGGGTCACATCAGTAGAGTCCATGACAACCATCAATTTCCAAAAAATCGAGCTGTGGTCCTGCAGTTGTCATCTGTACAGCCTGTATTCTGTCAACAGAGCTTTCATACAACCTCTTCTGAGCTAATGATGGGTATTAGAATACAAAATCATATCAGAAGATCACACTGTGTATATGACCACCACCACAGTCCAAAATACTAGGGCTCTGCACCACTCAGAGACGCAATATATTGAATATTTTGACATAATAGCCTAAGCAAAGCTCTGTTAATTTGTATGACCTTTTGTGAAAATTGCTGTGTTACAATTTCCTGTGATGGGAATCTCTAAGGTCCACTGAATGGATTTCGCTACTTCATAATTTGTAATTCATATATATACTTACAACAAAGTAATAATCTAAGACATCCACAAAATATTAGAAAACTACATTTTGGTTGAATTTCCCCTTTAAATAGTTTCTGTATCTGCTGACAGCTTCTGTAGGGCCTTTAGGACTATGACTGGGTAGTAAGGCATGCTATTGTAATAACAGCTTTGTAACTGGGAGTATAACTGGGAGTTGCCAGTTTTACTACTTGTATTTCATTATTTATTAAGTTTAATAAAGTGTTAAAGGGGTGGTGCCATAAAATAATTTTCACTCTAAAATGTATGTTTCTCTTATCCCCCATGCTTGAATCCTACTTCCTGGTTTGTCACATGATTGCTGACCAATCATGACTTGGGGCAGTGAGATGTTTCCTGTCATGAGGAGATCATGTGACACAAACCACAGCCCTTATTCTTACCAAAGACACGTCCTACATTACAAGGCTCCAATGTGGGGCATAAACTAAAGCAACTGAATATCCAAATTGGTTTGCCACAGGGTGCAGTGGTAAGAGAAAAACTATAGAAGTTTTGATTAATGGTGGTATTTAGGGAAAGTGCTATAATAATGATACATTTATAGTAGTGGCACAACCCCTTTAATGTATTGTGTATTAGGCGGTATATCACCGACCTCAGTGAGTTTACTTTCAATGAACCTGCCAAAAAAACTTCAAACTTCAAAAGATGACGCCAAACAATACAATCACAATGCCTAGATCAGGGCCTTAGAGGACTCCCTTAGGCTGTGCACCGGGCTTAATACAGAGTTTATCGGTTTTGTCTGGAGTGTTCCCGTATAGTAATATTGTATACGTAAATACAAAGAGTAGACTTACAGGCAACCTCCAGTGATGCGTTTCGACTCATGGCTTCACCAAGGTAATTCCGGGCAACACACACATAGCTTCCTTCATCCGGTTTACTCCTTCGCCCATGAACAATGCGTAAGAAAAATAAAGATCCGCTGGGGAGCAGCATTCGGTGGGAGCGGGGGTCATCTTTGTCAGTTTCTACTCTTTCTAGGTCTTTGTACCACTCAATTGTTGGCACGGGTCTGCCTTCTGCTTTGCAGTTTAACGTGGTAGGCTCTCCCTTGGACACAATTACGTCTGATGGATGTTCTACGATCCGAGGAGGAAAATCTTCCTGACGGAGTCGAGATCCTAGAGGCAAATAAAAGTAAATAGTGTCATACATTTCTCTAAACACAATTACAGGTCATTATCAATCAGACTAGAATACCCATAGAGAAGACAATAGATGATCCAATCATAAAAGCTGCAGGTAAAGGTACACAAGTATAGTGTCGTCAGTAACTGATCGGTGGGGGTCTGACACCCTGGACTCCTGCCAATCAACTGTCTGAGAAGGCAGTGAAGCTTTCGGTAGAGCCGCAGACCTTCGTGCAGCTTTTCCTAGGCCAGTGATGGCTAACCTCCAACACTCCAGCTGTGGTGAAACTACGACTCCCAGCATGCTCCATTCATTTCTGTGGAGTTCTGAGAACAGCCAAGCAAGTGTACATCTTGGGAGTTGTAGTTTTACTACAGCTGGAGTGCCAAAGGTTAGCCATCACAGCCCTAGTCACCTTTATAGGTGCAGGTCAGCAACACTGAAGTGAATGGGCTGAGCTGTTATACCAAGCACAGCCACTATACAACATACGGCGCTGTTCTTGCTGAGCTGATACATGACCAAAATCAGCTGATTGGCGGGGGTTCTGGGTGTCGGACCCTCACTGATCAGATACTGAGGAAAATGTCTCAGAAAACTCCTTTAAAGTCCTGAACAACCCCTTTAATGGGAAATTTAGAAGTCTTATAAGTAATCATGTACTGTACATCCATCAGGCCGTTACCTTCTTCAGGCAACTTTACCGCATAGCCTTGCTACCATATACCTTACAACTTTTACCGAGGCCGGTGCTGTATACGTTATTGTATCCTGGTTCCCCAGTAATGAACCATAGTGCTCAAAGAAAGCTAGACTGATCAGCTGTAATTTGGTTCAGCAGAATCATGGAGGTCCAGGTGTCATAATGGCCAGACATGTTTGGTCAAAGTTGGAGGATGTATCTTTTTAAGTAATCAGAAAAAAAAAAGATAATTGTGAGTTGATTGATAAACTAGAGATTAATCATGAGATCCTATATCTCTCCCTGTTAATAACTCTCATCATTGAAAAAAGCTATTACACATGACAAGCTACAAATCTAATGCACATTAGGAAAGTAAAAAAAACAAACCTAAATACTGTAACTAAGATGGAAAGTCGGATCTGTGGTGATTAATGGGCTCAAAATAACCCGGTACAGTTCTGTTAATTTACACGTTTCATTCATGTGATAATCACTTCAGCACCTGCAGTATTTCTGCACTTCATGCCCAATAGTATTCAGCTATAAAAAGACCACGTATTATAGAAAGTATACACCAAACATAAGAAATAATTCTTCATTTATTCATTTTATTCAATAATTCATCATCTATCTACTATCTATCTATCTATCTATCTATCTACCTATCTATCTATCTATCTATCTATCTATCTATCTATCTATCCATCTATTATCTATCTATCTATCTATCTATCTATCTATCTACCTATCTACAAAAAGTAATTCCACGGCACTTCCAGAATGTAGTCAAAAGTAGTGTAGTTTATTCACCAGAATGCGACGTTTCAGTCCACTTGCTGGGACTTTTTTCAAGCAGTGTCACTGCTAACAAATACTCTAATTTATCTATTTTGTATCTGTCTGTCCAGGGGTGCACCTAGCCTTTTACTGCCTGAGGCGAAAACTAAAATGCCCCCGCATGCCAATTTCTTAACCTAACCCCTTTGCCACAATGAATGCACCCATGGCACTTCTGCTGCCCCTCTCTTCCCTCTACCTGGTGTTGCATGAGGCAATAGCCTTACCTCGCCTCATTTGTGGTGCACTCCTGTATCTATCTATCTATCTATCTATCTATCTATCTATCTATCTATCTCCTATCTATCTAGCTATCTGACAAGGATCTATATTAAAATGCAAAAACGGGCAGCACTCTCACAGTGAAGAATACGTTTCGGCCCTGTGCTTGAGTCTTTCTCAAGCTTCTCAAGCTCTAGCGAAACGTCGCGCTTCCCTTATGGGTGAATACAATTCTTTTTATTTTTCTTCATTGTGAGGGTGCTGCCCGTTTTTGCATTTTAATATAGATCCTTGTCAGATCACAGGCTTGCACCTCCCAACTCAATCCAGTGCTGCCACTTCTTTATTATATTATCTATCTATCTATCTATCTATCTATCTATCTATCTATCTATCTTTCCAGCCCAATTTACAGAACTGTATCAGGACTGTTGGCAAGTATGTAGATCTATTATGTCAGTAAGCCATTCGCACGTGGGCCCTGAAGCCTGAGGGAGCCCGATATTTCAGTTGACTAGTACTATAAATCATGCGTTTGGGGCAGTAGTACAGATTTTGCATTAGGGACATTCAAGTTATCAAATCAAAGTTCACATTTCAATTTCTCAGTGAACTTTTTCAGTCGCATGTAGAAGCACAGACATCACAGTGAATTGTGCCAAATGACAAACCCAGCCCTGCTACAGCCCTAAGTCACGTCTCATTTAGGCCACACCGGTGAATGTAACAGACATCAACGTCGTCCACACTCTCCCCAATGTTAGTGCTGGGAAGTTTCTGAGTACTATTAATTGGATGGGAAGTTATTGTTGCTCAGTAATTTGTTGGAGGAGTGGGAAGAAGGCGAGAAGAGGAGGCATTCACCATCACACTGCCATCTGTTCAAAGCCAAATAAACAAGGAATGGTGCAGCGGTGCATGGAAAGACCAGGTACAGCCGCCACAAGACTCCCTTCCCAGTCTTAAGAATAGGAAGCAACCCAGCTGTTCGGTGAGTGTGGGAAGCCCAGCCTGGGGGACCATAACTTGTTCTAATTATTACTGAACTGTACCATCCAGTGGAAGGTTCCCTGCACAGCAGAGCTGGCTGTGGGCTGCCATCTGTCATCAATAATACACCAACACTGCCTCTTTTATTTAAAAATTCATGCTATCCATCTGTAGAACTTTTATAGATCCTTTGGTGGCTTAATACTGTCAAAAACGTCTGCACAAATACTTGGAAGGAGAAGGAGCTTCTTCTTCTACTGCAGAGATAGAAGATCACTATGTATCCGACTGTAGTACGCGTAATACTGGACAATGTAAGTGTGAATGATCACTAATGCAGATGGCATCATTTACAGCAGCCTGTACTCTGCCGAGGGCACGGCAGCTCCAGACTACTGGAACACAGTGTATTCTTTCGGTCAGATTATAGATATCTGATTGCCCGGCAGCTTCAATGTATATTAGCAAAGTATTGAAAAATTTGATTTGGCTGCTTCGCCAAATTTTACAAAAAAAAAATTGGCTTTGTGACGAATTACTTTGTCGCGAAGAGCATTTCTTTGTAAGAAGTGGGTGCAATGACTGCGCTGCTCCCGTCATTGTACTACTCAGATGCCGCTTTCATCACTGATCACGACATCTGACATTAATATTACAGTGTCAAGTTTAAAAAAAAACTAAAATAAATCATACTTACCTAATCCGAGCCGGCCGCCACCATCTTGATTGAAGATCGAGCGCGAAAACTCGTGTAGCCTGTGATGATGTCATCACATTGGCAGGCGTGGTGACATAATATGTCACTGTGCATGGGATTTCGTGTGAGATCTTTAATCAAGATGGCGGTGACCGGCTCAAACGGATGAGGTAAGTATGATTTTTTAAAATGTATTTTCTTTTATTCAGGGAAAATCAATGACATCATCACGTCGGCCGGTGTGGTGATGTAAAATGCCACCGCGCATGGGATTTCGTGCAAGATCTTCAATCAAGATGATGGTTGGCCGGCTCAAATCAACGAGGTAAGTATGATTTTTTAAATGTATTTTCCGCCATTCAGGGAAAATCGATGACATAATCACATCGGTCAGTGTGGTGATGTAATATGTCACCGCACATGGGATTTCAGGCGGGCTCTTCAATCAAGATGGTGTCGGCCGGCTCAAAAGGATGAGGTAAGTATGATTTTTTTTACCGCCATTCAGGGAAAATCGATTTGTTACCACGAAGCACGAGGAAATTTGGCTTTGCGGCGAATCAAATTTTCCCTGAAATTCAGATCAAAGTCCACTTTCCATCACTATATATTAGCTATGGGGGTGCAGAGGCAGAAGTCGTCTCAAATGGTCAGAAGGGGCCCTCTTACAGATATAGCATCGGGGCCCAAGTTATACCTCTGGATAGCAGAAATACATCATTGAATTTGCTACACGTACAACTCTCTAATATACAAGTTACAAGATTTTTTCATCAGTGAACAAAGCTGAATCCACAATCTCTAGGTATAAACTAAACCGCCCATCAATCGGCTATTTGGAACATATCTTTGGCTACAGGACACAACTGTTTTTGAATTAGCACGAGTAGCTTAAAGGGGTTTTCCAGGCTTTGGACATTTAAAGGGGTTGTCTCACTTCAGTACATAGCATTTATCCTGTAGACAAAGTTAATACAAGGCACTTACTAATATATTGTTATTATCCATATTGCCTGCTTTGCTGTCTGGATTAATTTTTCCATCACATTATACACTGCTCGTTTCCATGGTTATGACCACCCTGCAATCCATCAGCGGTGGTCGTGCTTGCACACTATAGGAAAAAGAATCTGCCTCTCTGGTGGAAATGCACATAGGCTTGCTCCCGTCCCGGCCACTGCTACCAAGCAAGTGGTGGCCATAACCCCTGGATATCAGCAGTGTATAAAGAGATGGAAAAATGAATCTAGCCAGCAAAGGAGGCAATATGGATAATCACAATACATTAGTAAGTGGCTTTTTTTGACATAATAAATGCTGAAGTAAGACAACCCCTTTAAAGCCTAACGTGACTCTGACTATATCTAATATATATATATATATATATATATATATATATATATACATCATCACTAAATGTATCTCTCTGGCTCACATATGAGTCCACGGCTTCAGCTTTTGCAGACTATTTTACTGTTGAGGACGCGCTGTATTTCCTGATAAAAGATCCAATTTATCATCCATCTGGGCGATCACAGGGAACAAAGTTTGTAACCATGGATTTCTTCAATCTAATGAGAAAACCAATCCTATTATTACATACTGCACCCCGGTGGAAATAAGGGCAGGTATTCTGTGAATTTCTATTAGAATTAATGACACTTCTAGACGTGCAACCTTACCGGAAAAATGAATCCAACTGGCTTTGATACACTTTATGGGTAGCTAATGATTTCTATCCTGTTTAAGACACCAAAAAATCAAATGTGACCAGTAAAAAATGTGGTCTGATGCTACAAAAAACTTCAGAGCGGTCTATAGGAAGCCATCCAGAACGGAAGAATGAGACGGCTGAGACATTCCAGTGCACAGGCTGAGAGGGGTAAGGATATCTACTCGGTGTACTGAGCCGAAGTAGTCCCATTTCCTATGGCGCGGCATAATTGAAAGTGGGGTATTAACCAGTTCACCAACCTAATAGATACGGTATTTACCTCAGTTCAACGCTTTCCCACTTCCTCACCTCTATTTAAATGGTAATGCTCCTCTTTTGAATTGATAGAAGCTTTTCTGTTTAAAATAATTGAGTGTCTCTTTAAATTTCCCATTCCCTGGCTGTCACACCGCGTAAAAGGCAGTGTGACTAAATAATAAATTGAACACCAAATAGATATCCATAATGATACACTTTGCTTCTTTTGTGTCCTAAAATGGAAAACCATTTTTTTCGCCAATATCGATAATGTCACAGAATTACGAAGTGATTTTCAAGTCAGCAAAATGATGTGCATTAGAGTCAAATGAGAGATAGGTTCAAAGTTCTATAGAAAGAAGGAAAAAGAGACAGGCGTCAGAATATTTGCTTCATTTTATCCCGTTTTTAGACATTCTAATCAATATGTTCTATTTACAAACACTGCAGGAACAGGTTTTTGTTTTTTTAAGAATAGAAGGGTCCTGTGCAACAACCAAAGTGGGTGTCCTTATTTTTAGTAAATGTATTTAAACTCCCTGGTGGTCTAGGGTGGTGAAAGGGCCAATAGTAAATTCCTTAGTGATCAAATTAAAGTCAATGATAAAGACATATTGCCCCATGGGATCCCACCCCCCTTAGGTGGAAGGAGAACTATAGACGAGAGCCTATGCATATGGCCAGTTTGCTGACTAAAACCAACCCTAAAAGGCTGTTTGCCCTGGCCAAATATTCTTAGTCTCCATACTCCAGTATTATCTCCAGATTATATAAGGACTGGTGGCACATACTGATGACCTCATCCATTTCTTCCTTCTATACTCTTCCCACCTTCCCGCCTTTCTTCCCTTCCCTATTGTACTACTTCATTTCTTTCCTTTTCTTCCTTCCATTCTCTACTCCTTTTTTCTTCTTTTCCTCCATTCCCTCAATAATCCCCATCCTCTTCTGATTTATCTACTTTGGTTTGAAACACAGACAGGTCCCTTAAAGGGGTTGTCCAATTAAACTCTCCGACCTAGCTCCCTCTGATCCAGTGCCGCTGCTTCATTGTCTTTCCTGGGTTGCAGCCATAATGCATTGTTTCAACTTCCAGGGTAATCGCCCACACACCAGTGCAACCAAGTACTGGCCTCTGCAGTCTTATGCCACACGCCACTGAGGTTAGTGATTGGCTGCAGTGGTACAGTATGTAATTTGTTAGTGGTCACTGGCTGCAGCTCGGGTAAGAGGACCGAGCGGCTGTGCTGGATCAGAGGAGTCTGGAAAGGTGATTTTAAAGACCTCCCATAGTGGCCGACCCACGGTGGAGATCATACTTACCTGGTCCCCACCTCTGGTGTCAGTTTCTGTCCCTCCAGGTCGGCTTTTCTTCTTTCTTCTGCGCAGAAATCAACTTCCATCGATAGGGGGACACTTGACCGCTGCAGCCAATCACAGGCCACAGTGGTGACCAGCTCCCCTAGAGTCACCACAGCTGGTCATATCACAAAAGGGGAGAAGGTCACTGTGCCCGTGATTGGCTGAAGTGGTCACGAGTCCCCTGTCGACAGATGATGATTTCAGCGCAGCAGGGAGAGGATGAGCTCACTTGGGAGTGACAGACAGTGAACCTGCAGTGGGGACCAAGTAATTATGCTCTCCACCACGAGTTGGCCACTCTGGGAGGTCTATCTCACTCTTGGATAACCCCTTTAAGTGTTTTTATTATTTTAGCATGCTCCTGGCAGTTTCACATCATAATAAAGTATCTCGGACAACCCCTTAAAGAGGACCTTTCACGGTTTTGAATTACTGTAGATAAATACCTCTTGTCCCGGGGTACCCCCCGCTGATGCTGCCACTCTGCCTAGTTTTTTAAAATACAGCTCCTACTCCCCGCTGTGCCCGCCTGTAGTTTTCGCGCTCAGTATGTAAATACTGAGCATCGGTACAGGGAGGAGGAGACGCCGGCATTTCTCAATGGGCGTCTCCTTCTCCCTGGCTGTGCCGCGATCCAATCACAGCGGAGAGTGTCACAGCCAGGGAGAAGGTGAGGTTTTTTTTTCTCCCTGGCTGTGACGCTCTCCGCTGTGATTGGATCGCGGCACAGCCAGGGAGAAGGAGACGCCCATTGAGAAATGCCGACGTCTCCTCCTCCCTGTACCGATGCGCGAAAACTACAGTCGGGCACAGCGGGGAGTAGGAGCTGTATTTTAAAAAACTAGGCAGAGTGGCAGCATCAGCGGGGGGTACCCCGGGACAAGAGGTATTTATCTACAGTAATTCAAATCCGTGAAAGGTCCTCTTTAACTGAATGCAGCTTGTGGGTAACAATGCCCTACTATGAGGCACTCTTCTTTTTGGACATTCCCTTCTGGGACTTGTAGTGGTATGACCAGGGTCGTAGCTATAGGGGGTGCAGAGGTAGCAGTCGCTACCGGGCCCAGGAGCCTCAGGGGGCCCAAAGAGCCTTGTGCCACATAAGAAGACACTATTATTATAGAAAGGGAATGCTGTCAAGTTACACCTCTGGCTGGAGGGAAGGGGTTAGGTCAAGGATTTGGCATGGGGGGGTGCCATTTCAATTTTTGCCCAAAGACTCTGTGCTCCCCTGCCCCTTGCCACAAAGCACTGAGGGAAGGGGGCCCAAGCTGAGCTGTTGCACAAGGGCCCATGAACCTTTAGCTACGCCCCTGGGTATGACATCTATGCCTATAGAAACACCCGATTCCCACCACACTTTCCTCATTTAGATTAATTAAATTTAATGACTTAAACTTTTCTTCTTCCATATGTTGTGCTCTTCTAGGCTGCGTTTGATGGACACAATCTGTATCTCTTAAGGATCCATTAATACACAATCAGAATTTAATAACAATGAATTCACAGCAACAATTTCAGCCCAACATCTGTTCCTGTTCAGAAGTGGTATTGCTGATTGAATAATGATGCCGAGATCTTCATTTTGCATCCTCACTGCACATCAAGGACCCGGCTTTTTCCCTCCAGTAAATTCACTATACAAAATGCCTTATGTTTCCTCGCCTTCCCCAGGCAGCCTTTCTCTCACTTCTTCTTCTCTGTAAAAACACTGCAACGATGTCTCATGTCAGGCTGCAAGATGGTGTCCTCCTTCCATGACTGGTACAGCCAGAATGAGACTCAATGCCTTCTGGGTGCCCAAGCCAAGTAGGGAAACGGTGCCAAGACTTTCCTTGCTCAGAGCATTCTAGCTTCAACAAAGAGGACATTTACCCGGGCTGTATATAGTTCCTGCTTTCTTATACAATGAGGTTCTCTTCTAATTATTTTGCTTACAACAATGTGTTAAATGGAACGATTGATGAATCACGAGGCTGATTTATCTGGAAATTTCTGTGTCTATACATAGCAGCAAACCTCTCAAGCCTCAAGCTTGCAAAGGGAGCAAATATAACAGGATTATATGTGCCTCTGCTAGGGACAGGCCACGTTCACACAATGCAGGGTTAATGCAGTTTTGCATGTATTTCACCCAAAATCTGCAATGGATCCAAGAAAAATATATCTACGTATGGTACTGTATATACAGGGACAAAACTACCATAGTGGCAGACCATGTGACTGCTATGGGGCCCAGGGCAAGAGGGGGCTCAGTCTTAGTTGGGATTATCTCCTATTCTACTGGAGGTGAAAACTTGGTCAGGACACTTCCCTCTAAAGGAACAACTTTTAGCAAATGAGGCAGTGGTAAAATGGCCCAAGGGTCACTGAAAGGGGTTTAGGCAGAAACCCTTCTGTCCTGTGTGGGGGGCCTGGTTTGATCCTTGCTATGGGGCCCTTACTTCTCTACATACGCCACTGTGTATATACTACTATTATGTGGGGCATAGAGAACTGCAATAGTAAAAGCATAAGTAAGTTCTAAAAAGGGTAGAAAATTATTTTTACGACTTGTACGCACCATTTTTGGTGTCAGTTAGTTTTTATAAATGACCATCATGCTGAGCCATCAACAATTCTGTGATGGAGAGCAGAAGAATGAGGGATTTGTGTATCATCAGAATGTTCTTGTGGTGGTTAGTCTCAAGAACATTGGTCATCATGAGAGAATGTCATAGATGATCATAAAAATGGAAATGTTCTGTATATCAAAGAGCATTCGAATAGTGGAGTTGTTCTACACCAAAGGGGGCAAGGGATGAGGCGCTATGATTGGGGGAAGATGAAGTCATAGGATTTTGATAGAAGTCTAGAAGTCAGGGTTTAAAGGGAACCTGGCACCTTGTATAAGCAATAGTATCTGTGGGCAGCATTTGTTTTTTGTGGGAAACATTCAGTAAAACTTGTAATGTAAATCTCTGCTTAGAAGCAGGGGGGCAACACCAATGAGGCCAGGTGAGGCGATCGCCTCAGGCAGCACCAGGTAGGGGCAAAAGAGGGGCAGCCGAAGTACGATGGGTGGAAGGGAAGGGGTTAGGTTAAGAAATTGGCATTGCGGAGGGAGGGGCACCATTTCTATGCTAGGTGCACCCTTCTTCAATACCTACAATTAACCCATTCTCCAAACATGGTTATGTTATACTGGATTTGTACCTGCCCAAGTGTATGGTAGGTACCTACTGAAGATACATCAGGTCATATGATACCAAAACATGTAACCTGTGATTTTGTGCAATTAGTGATAAATGTCATAAAGCGGATGGGATAAAAAGACAAGAATGGTGTAAATCGTCATTTACTGGTCGCCATCTTATCTTGTGATGTCTTATGAGAGCACTAAAGAGATAAAGGTCCAGTGTTCTGCCCAACTAAAGACGTCTTTATTCCCAGTGCCCTTTCAAAGAGATGTGTTTTTCTAGATGTGCTTAACTAGGTCTTGGTGAGCGCCCCCTATTACTCATTCCTTTAGACATAATGGAACTAAGAAGGAAGAATTTCTAAATTTAGTCCTTTCTATGGCGAGCAGCATGACGCTATATGACTAGAACACTGCAACAATTCAATTCATTATTCAATGACCTAGATAAAGCTGTGAATTAATGAGTACCCACATAGTAAATGTATGAGAATGAATGAGCTGTGCATATACGCATAGGGCAGAGCGCTTGGATTGTAAAAAGGTAGGTAGTCTAATCTGCTGAAGAGGCTGCGTTTCCATTACTCAGTTTTTTGGTCTGTTGGTCAACTATACCATAGCTGTGGGTTGTTACCACACTATATAGACCTCTGAGAAATAAAACTTACAGCATTTCTAATATTAAGGTTATGGTTGAGTTACAAAATATTAGAACTGCAAGGTCCACAAGGCAGATGAAGGATGTCCTGGTGGTGCTCCCTCAAAAACATGCTGAAATCTATGATGGCATTTTCTTTTTACTATCTTTTGTTCCTAGCAAACCATAATTGAAGTACTGGTAACACACATGAATATGCATCACCACCTCTTCTACTTCAGCTATAACCATGGATCTCAACAAGAACGTGAAGGTCCAGCATTGTCTCTTGAAGACCACACCTTAAGAGTATATCTGAAAAATGATCCATTATGGAACCATGAAAACTACCCAATGAATTATAATGTGAAATTATAGGTATTATAGAAAGTGCATGCTGGTGAAGTTACACCTCTGGCTGGAGGGAAGGGGTTAGGTCAAAAATTTTAGGGGGGAGGGGAGGTTGCTGTTTCAATTTTTGCCTCAGGCAGCACGACGGCTATGTGCTTTCCTGCCCCTGGCCACAAAGCACTGAGGGAAGGGGGCCCAAGCTGAACTCTTGCACCAGGGCCCATGAGCCTTTAGCTATATCCCTGCTCATAAACATTAAATTAAACAAGGATCTGTTGAGGGATTAAACCCAATTTAGTCATCGTCCTACTGAGATAAAGTGATTTAGTGATGGGAGCAGACTATCAAATCCTAAACCATATACAATGGCAAATGTGTCAGCGGTAGATTTTCCTCTATGGTCACAAGTTAAGGGTCTCGAAAGCAGCGATGAACTGTAGCAAGCTCGGCTAAAGCGGAATCTTCATGTCTTGGCAGTGCAACAACATCTCGAGCTGAGATTTCTTTCCTCTGTACGTAACTTAACGAATGAAGTACTAATTAACATTATGGCATTGATAAATGGAGAAAGAGATTAGGGACGTACTCGATATTCAGACCTTCCCAGATGGACTGTCAAAGCCACATTAATTCCTATCTCATTGAAGCATCTGCCTCTCCCATAATCCACTAGCCCTTGGTATGAGCAACACAAACTGTTGTGACTCAATTCGATTTATATCAATCTAATTTCTTTTAATCCAATTTGTATTCCTATCTACTACCTTCTAATCACTTAAATCTTCAGCCTCCATCTGGTAAATTTTCTCTCAAAATTAAGCAAGCAGATGCCTCTGCAATTGTCTTGCACAGTCAGGCTAATCGCGCCCTAGCCGTGGCCTACAGAAGGCATTTATTCCGTACGTGACTCTGAACGCTGCCCTTCGTGTTACAAAACATGGTGGCTCGGGGATGGCCATTTTGTCAACCATTAATTGGTTCATTTGAATTACAGTGATATTGAAGATGCCAGGGAGAAAAGCGCCAGCTATGGAGACCTATAGGCTGATAACACAATGGACTCATTTGTCATATGGACACTCTTGATAATATTGCTTTGAAAGGAGGAAAGTATTGAGGCAGAATGCATTGTCTATTACATTGTGGTAGGCAGAATCCTGCCAGACTCAAAGTCCTTCGTAGCCTTGGATCCTCCATGTTCTTTGTTCTGTTTTATATTAGGAGCTGCTTTTTTTGGTTGATATCAGCTGGGTTCTTCTCTTCACCTTACACCTCCTACCATCTGCAGCCAAATACATGCAAGTAATTAATTCTGATTTTCCAAAAACGTCAGCAGAGGTTCTATTTATAAGGGTGAGCAGACTTTCTAGCCATCCTGGATTTCTGCTTTCTTTTCTGCTAGGTTGCGTCCTAACACTTCTGAATATATTCAGCATCTGTGGAAAGATCATTCAGTAGGGAGTGATTTTATGTTTAAATTCTCTCCACTTGATGCATGTAGATACATATATACCAGGTAGAACCTGCTCACATCAGTACAGTAACTTATACCAGATACCAACCATGGCACACCAAAGTCGGTAATGCTAAGCTCCAATGCATGGCCATGGGTGGCAGCGGGTGATACACTGTAGATAGCTGTCAGCTAAACACACATTTGATGAACATCTATACCACTCAATCTGGTGGAAGATTTTTGGTCTTGAGAGCAAAAAGATCAGGTGTGTTGAAATCCAAAAGTGCAAGCCTACTTATCTGCCACTGAAAGTGAGGACACCACCATACACCTTAGATCAGTGGCCCCCAACCTTTTTTGCACCAAGGCCCGGTTTCTCGCTAGACAATTTCCCCAGGGCCCGGGGGGGGGGGGGGGTCGATTGTGTTTGGATGGGGGGGCGCTGCGGTTGTTGGGGGGCGGAGCATAGTGCCCCCACACAGTAGTTATTCCCCATTAGTGCCCCCACACAGTAGGTATACCAGTATAGTGCCCCCATACAGTAGTTATACCAGCATAGTGCCCCCCACACAGTAGTTATACCAGCATAGTGCCCCCCACAAAGTAGTTATACCAGCATAGTGCCCCCCACACAGTAGTTATACCAGCATAGTGCCCCCCACACAGTAGTTATACCAGTATAGTGCCCCCCACAAAGTAGTTATAGTAGCATAGTGCCCCCCACAAAGTAGTTATAGTAGCATAGTGCCCCCACACAGTAGTTATAGTAGCATAGTGCCCCCACACAGTAGTTAGAGTAGCATAGTGCCCCACACACAGTAGTTATAGTAGCATAGTGCCCCACCGTATTATAGTAGCATAGTGCCCCCACACAGTAGTTATAGTAGCATAGTGCCCCCACACAGTAGTTATAGTAAGCATAGTGCCCCCACACAGTAGTTATAGTAGCATAGTGCCCCCCACACAGTAGTTATAGTAGCATAGTGCCCCCACACAGTAGTTATAGTAGCATAGTGCCCCCACACAGTAGTTAGTAGCATAGTGCCCCACACAGTGTTATAGTAGCATTAGTGCCCCCCACACAGTAGTTATAGTAGCATAGTGCCATCACACAGTAGTTATAGTAGCATAGTGCCCCCCACACAGTAGTTATAGTAGCATAGTGCCCCCCACACAGTAGTTATAGTAGCATAGTGCCCCCACACAGTAGTTTATAGTAGCATAGTGCCCCCCACACAGTAGTTATAGTAGCATAGTGCCCCCACACAGTAGTTATAGTAGCATAGTGCCCCCACACAGTAGTTATAGTAGCATAGTGCCCCACACAGTAGTTATAGTAGCATAGTGCCCCCCACACAGTAGTTATAGTAGCATAGTGCCCCCCACACAGTAGTTATAGTAGCATAGTGCCCCCCACACAGTAGTTATAGTAGCATAGTGCCCCCACACAGTAGTTATAGTAGCATAGTGGCCCCCACACAGTAGTTAGAGTAGCATAGTGCCCCCACACAGTAGTTATAGTAGCATAGTGCCCCCACACAGTAGTTAGAGTAGCATAGTGCCCATAGTGCTCCTCTCCTTCAGTTTTGTATAATAAAAAAAAAACAAACACTTATACTTACCTCCATCAGCCTGGCAGCGCTGCGATGCAGGCCTCCTCCGGCCTGTGTCCCGCTCTGCACATGACGTCATCGCACCGCCTGAGCTGGCCTCTGATAGGCTACAGGCACTAGGCCTGCAGCCTATCAGAGGAACGGGCAGGAGATGAGCGCTTCCACAATGGAAGTGCTTATCTCCTTGTCCCCTGCCACCGTCGCGGCCCAGCAGACATCGATTCAGGGCCCGATCTTGGGCCGCGGCCCGGTGGTTGGGGACCGCTGCCTTAGATGAATGGCCAGTCCAGACAAAACCAACTTCTGGTCAGCTTAAGATGCATAGTTAAAGGGGTTGTCTAGGATTTTGGTACTGATGGAGTAACCTCAGGATTGGTCACCAATGTCTGATTGTAGGGGTCCAACTCTTGAAACCCCTGCTGATCAGATGTTTAAAAAGGCCGATGTGCTTGGGTGAGCGATGCAGCCTCCTCATAGCTTGCCAAGCACAGCGCTATATATTGTATTGTGGCTGTGTTGGGTAATGCTGATTCACTTGAAGGGATCGATCTGTGGTCAGGATGTGATCATTGAATGTGATGTCCCTGGCTCAATGACGCACCTTGGTCTCTCCAACCAGCTGATCGGTGGGGGTGTCGAATGTTGGGACCCTACTGACCAGATATTGATGACTTATCCTGAATATATATAACATGAATACCAAAATCCAAGACAACCCTTTTAAGATCCATTCATGAAGATAAGTAAAATGCATAGTCATCACTAACCACATCTCTCCTCTGAATGGAGGCGTTCATAGCATAGGCTAGTGATGGCTAACCTCCAGCACTCCAGCTGTGGTGAAACTACGACTCCCAGCATGCTCCATTCATTTCTATAGAGTTCTGAGAACATGCAAGCAAGTATACATCTTGGGAGTCATAGTTTTACCACAGCTGGAGTGCCAGAGGTTAGCTATGACAGGCATAAGTCATATGTATCATAGAGGCTGTCCATGCAGATATTATAGGGCATTTATATGGTAGAGAGAGCTTATGTAGGCTGTACTGTCCAGAAAAACTGGAAAACTGACTCAAGAGTCAAATTCTCACACCATGTCCTTCTGTCCTGTATGGTAAAAAATGAGCACCATAATGGAGGCCTATCTTGATCTTTGGCGTCCCCAATTTCTATGCATACCACTGCAAAGACCTATGGTATAGCAGCTGCAATGACTGTGACCATGGTATAGCCATACCGATGAGACATTAAGAACTCCTAATGTTCCTCATCCCTAAAAGTGTTGGTTCTTGTCTCCAAGATCAGCTTTTAGCCACCATATTGTAATAGTATGTCACAGAGCGTCCAGAGCTTAGTCATTTCAGGGCTATTCAGAATATTCTTTTAACTTGTATATTGTAGTCTTATTATCCTAAAAGTAACTTTCTGCTGTACTGTTCCTACCATGCCACCAGGGACATAACTACCATAGCGGCAGACCATGAGACTGGGGCTCCTTGCAAGAGGGGGCCCAGTCTTAGTTGGGATTATCTCCTCTTCTACTGGAGGTAAAAACTTGGTCAGGACTCTACCCTCTAAAGGAACAACTTTTAGCAAATGAAGCAGTGGAAGAATGGCCCAAGGGTCATTGAAAAGGGTTTAGGCGGAAACCCTTCTGTCCTGTGTGGGAGGCCTGGTTTGATCCTGGCTATGGGGCCCTTACTTCTCTATGTATGCCACTGCATGTCACCTCCTCATCTGTCGCTAATTGCTGCCATCCATGCCGTTGCTGCTTATGGTTTCTCTTCCACGCGGTTGTTAAACATTTCTGGAACGCTGCTGCAGAAGAGAAGTCACCACTTGAGATCGAAATACTTGGAAACCAATGAAACACGTTGTCATGCAACCCAACCGCTCTGTGTCAAGTGACCATCCATTTGCTAATCGTGCCAAACTGCTTAAGGCCCTCTTAGACTTGCACAATCTCTTTGTTGTGCCGATGTCCACTGCTATTTCGAATATTAACGGCGGCTTCAGGAGACGCCAAATTCCCTATAATTAAATTGATGAGTTAAACGTGCTGGGAAAAAAAGGGCACAAAATACAAGTGGATACAAAAAAAGAAAATCTGTGAATAGATGATTGAAATCAGATTGTAGAAGTTTCGTTCTGTCCTCCGTTTTCCCAGGAGACTGGAAGAACCGCGAGTTACAATTAAACTCTAAAGAAAGTTATTTAATATGCGTGTTGACAAAAAAAGGGAACAAGATATTAATCACGCGGAATTAGCATTTCCATTGAGAAGCTGCGTTCAGCCCTGTGTTTCAACTCACAAGGAATCCGGCTGTTGGACTGTACCAGGCTACGGCCCGCATTTATCGAAACGTTGCAGCTTTCTGCGGGCTGTCATTAAGAGATGAATAATTGGACGCTGCTTTGCTTCGTCCCTTGATTAATCTCGCCGTCCCTTTTTGCGCCTCGCTCTTTCAATGGGTCTCCACAAGTTGTAGGACAAAGGAATTTGTTTTAATCACATGTGAATTCTATAGGGGAAAATAATGGCTAATATACATAGAAAAAGAATCCGCTCTATTCAGGGTGTGAAGCGTTATTGGGTAGAATGATTTGGCTAATTACAAAAAAACATTATTAAAAGGGACGCAGGGGCGATCCTGGTGTAGAAAGTCTGGGGTCATCCTGCGTCAATATGTTTTCTGAGGGTTAATTAATTTTGTCTGAGAAAATGTCTCAGCCGTGCACCAAATGTCTTACAAGATAAAGAATGAATAAGCGGTGTACATGACTATACTCAGACAGTTCTGCCATTTTTGGGCAATATTGACCCATTTTCCATAGGGGCTGTTTAATTAAAAAATGGGGCCCTGAATAACATGCAAAGTAGGGACACCTTGCCCGTTATATTGGACAATTCATCATGTAGTGCCAAGATAATACAACCCATATAATATCAGCATACAGTGTCCAAACAATACTCCCTTAAAGGGGTTCTCTGGGAATTAAGAAAATGAAAATACTTAAATATTACTTTATAATAAATAAATTCCCAAATACCTTTCATTAGTTATAATGGCTTGTTTTGTCTGAGGAGCAATCACTAGGAGAAATAAAATGGCCACTGTCCTACCAGTACACATGGAACCTGTCCTAATCACACAGGAGGACAAGTTACTTCACAACACTGAAGTAAAGAGCTGCTTCATCCTCCTCTGTGTGGGAATGGAAATGATGAGGAGACATGAAGTATAGAGAGGACGTTGGGGATAATGAGCAGCAGCACTTGTATGCCGTCTCCATTACCACAGTCTGTCCTGTCCGTCCTCTCTGTACTTAATGTCTCCTCTGAACTAAATTCCCCAGAGATTCAGCTGAAGATCTTATCAGCTGTATTCAGGAGCATAATCCCTGACAAGCAGAGCACAGAGGAGGATGAGGTAGCTCTTTACCTCAGTGTTGTGAAGTAACTTGTCCTGCTGTGTGATTAGGACAGGTTTTATGTGTACTAACAGGGCAGCAGCCATTTTGCTTCCCCTGATGATTGCTTCCCCGACAAAATAAGCCATTATAAATAATGAAAGGTATTTGGAAATATATTCATTATAAAGTAATACATAAGTATTTTCATTTTTTTTAATTCCTGGAGAACCCCTTTAAAGAACCCACATTATACCGCTATGTGGTTCCCATATAATACTGCAATTCAATATCTACCATGCATCACTAATTAATAATGAATTAATAATTCTGGTTTGCACCGAGGGTGCTCATTCTTGAGGTCACCCTAATTAATGCCACCCCCTAAACCCGGCTCTGTTGATCCGTCATATAAGGTTTTTCTATGGAAGTGTAAGAACGCCATCCAATGTCTCAAAGTGCTTTCATGTATTTACTGTATATTCACCAATTTTTCATAAAGTGGTTTTCTCACCAAGACCCTTCAATAAATAGCAGATGGGCTGACGATGGGTATATAGTCATATACCAGTATGTAAACCAACAGCTGCCCCCTTCCCAGGTTCCCACCAGGTCAGGTGTGACAAAGTGTTGCAAAGTGTTATCATGCTTAAAAGGAATGTGTAATCAGAAAGCTACTTATTGTTTAAATTAAGCATATTTGTTATAATTTTGGTGTTTTTTATTTTTTTCCATGTCGCAATATTAAAATAAAAAATTCTGAAATCCTGCAGTTTTTGCATTGGCCACTAGGCCAAACAATACCCTTACACTTCCTGTTCAGTACAGATCACTTTCAGCAGTCATCTCTTTATCATCATAGATAGGATTACAATGATACATACCATTTCTGTATAGATAACACAGGATCCACCATTCACAATAGGTGATGTCATAGCTTATCTACTCCCCCTCCCGGTACAATGACCTCCGCACAGGTCTCAGAGCATGTCTAGAGATTTCTCATAGAAGTCAATGAACATCTCATGTCTATAGTACATGGTGGCTGCTGTAAATCATATATACCTAACAGCAGCTCAGGCAAGATGGCAGCCCCCGTAATCATGTACAGAACATATATTTAAAAAAATCTACAATCAGAAAATAAAAACAGATTATTTAGCAGTATCTGATTTTAATTGGTAAAAATCTAGGATATGCGCCCCCTTTAAATTCTTTTATATGAGCTGTATGTATGGAAAACAATCGGTCTTCTCAGAAGGCATGTTCCTTTATATTATATACAGTCCAAAATGTCAAAATATTTCCAGTCCAGCAAGAAAATGTAAAAAATGACTGTAATTAAATGAGCAGATAGTAGTGAAGTGGGACGAGGCACAGACCATGGCGGGAACCCACAATATTGTGATAGGACCCACTCTACGATGAAATGTTTTCTCCATATATAATAACATAAGCTTCCTTCTGAGCGCGTTCTCCCATTATAATACTGGTGTACGGTAACATTACATAAACAGCAGTCACATCAGCGAGGACAGAGAGGAGCGTTATGCTGTTCAATTAAGAATATATACTGTCATCACCAATTATATAGAAAACCACAAACAGCTTCCAACAATGGAGCAATATAATATATGTATATATATATATATATATATATATATATATATATATATATATATATTAACAGATAATTCCCCAACCCCACTATTCACATACATGTACGGTAAACGTGTACATGTGTTGTCAATATGGAGAGAGATGAAAATTGCTGCAAGACACCTCTGGTGGTGCCTTATCTCCTAGGAGAACAAAAGGATGGGGTGAAACTGATTTTGCCCGTTCCTTCTCTCCACCAACAGATACACATTATACTGTTGGCAAAAACCGCAATTCTCACCCTAGTGTATGGGGACCTTAGCCTGAAGTCTTAAGCTGGGAACCTGTCAATTTTGGCATGACTGGCCAACCATCGGGGGAAAGAAGGATTGGGCATATAGGAATTCAAAATGTCCCATCCTATGTTGTCATAGGAGATAACCCATCACCAGAGGTGTCTGGCTACAGTTTACTTCCTTCTGCCTATTAAACACATGCATGCTTGGTCATGCCAAACATGCATGTGTATGAGGGGTTAGGAGAAATAGCTGTTGGCCAAAAGAGCATTTGGGACAAAAACTCATTAAAGTGTATGGATAGCTTAAAGCACAATCCAAAATGGTAAGGGACAAACTCTGCTCTACATTTGTTGATTACATTATGGTCCTACAACCAATAGGATATGGCCTCCAGGGTGTTCCTGCAGCAAGAACACTTGTAGTTCGGACTGGCCAACCGGAGAATGAACTCATCCTCCAGCTGGTCCAGGTATTGACACCTGAGCCCCAAAAGGTCCAGCAGAAGACAACCTCTTTCAGAGGTGACCTTAGGGCTTCTTAATTATGGTGTGACTGATTAATCTAATCTCATGATGTGACTGAAACTGAACGTGGCCTGAACTGAATGTTCTGTATAGATGGAGGGTGGACCTTCAGAATCATTTCTGATGGTGAAGTCAAGGGTGGATTGGCCATAGACCTTACAGGGACATTTTCCGGTGGGCCGATGCCCAGGGGGTCACCTGAGCCCTCCTCACGGCCGGCCAGTGGAAGTTTTTGGGGATGTATTTTATGCTGCTGGCAGTATTATGTGATGGACTGTGGTATTTTGCTCTGTTGGGGCGGTATAATGTGCCGCAATATGGTATTGCTGGCCCTGCCTTCCATTAGTTTGGACCGAACTACAAAATTGGGACACTTTTAGTATTTTTTGCAGGGCCACTTTAAGTTCCCAGTCCGCCCCTGTCAAGGACCCCATTTGCTTGTACCGTATGACTCCCCACAAACTTCTTCAGGCAGTCAAGTATGGGGTGTTGTGTGGGTCTGCAGATGTAGCATTATTTGGACAACCTCTTCTTAAACCTTTATTGATATCAGACCAGCATAATCACACATCTGGTGAAGGATCAGTATGTGGAGGACAGGAATGCTTGCGTCACTCTAGTATCCTCTCTTTATGTACGAGCCTCTGGAATATGCATTAGATTTGCTATGCTTCTATCTATGATCAGATTGTTTTGGATGCCAAAGTTCAAAGCAAGTATGATAAATTTGGTCTGTTGAGTTGCTTGAAGACATGCAGGTCCCCCATAAGGAACGTTCTCCCATACCTACTTCCAGAGAGAATGTCTTAATCAAATAAACTTTTACTTGACTGAAACCGATACAAATAAAATTGTGTTACGGCAGGTATCCATTCTGTTTCATGCCCATTCATAAAACCCAAGGCATATAAAAAAGCATGATTGAAATAGTAAACCCAATATGTCAAGTGAATAGGGGAAAAAATAAAACAGATGAACACGGACCATAACAGATCCATCCCATCTGTCAGAGATTCTGTAAAAAAAAAAAAAAAAGGAAGCCAAGAAACCAGTGTGAGCAGAGACATACAAAGAGTTAAGGGGTGGCCTGGTTTAGGAGATACATATTGAAATTTTGAATGAGGACCTTTGTTAAGCACCTTCATCCATTTGCCCTATCCGAATGTGGCTACAAAGACCATCTCTCATTTTGGAGGACCTACTATGCTCATGCATTACACAGATAGCAGAATGATTCAAATTGAAAATGTGTAATACTCCATTTGTCCTGCGGAGGCACTGCACAGAACTCGAACACTTTCCATTGAGTTCCCTCATGCAATACAGCACATCTCCATTGGTTTTTCAGCTACAGAAAACATTATGATCATTTAAGCAAATTGATGTGCTTATTTTACAGACTGAACTGACCGCAGAATTGTCAAGTCATTAAATACGGTGGATGAAAGTGAAAGCAAATAGCTGACACAATGAATTGATTTTCCTAATGAATTCTAGTGATCTGATCAAAAATGGTGCACAAACTGGATACTAGATATAAGGGACAGGTGTATTCCACTATTCCTACTTGCATTAGATCAGTCATTTTTAGTTTTATTACTTTGGGAGAAAACTTTTGGGAGAAAATTATATATAATTTCATATATACATATATATATATATATATATATATATATATATATATATATATATATGAAACCCACATCTCTTATGTATAAACTGTCACTTCTCATGGACAAGGAAGTGATATCCTCAAGGAGCATATCCAATATCCCGGCATGTAAACCGTACATACACTTCTATAGGCTCCTCTGTCTTGTAATTTAACCTTTGACAAACGAGCAAGAGGAAAATCACCGATAGAGAGAAAGCAACCAGTAATACTGAAATATTGAGTTTGCCGGGCACTAATAAGGTGCCTCAATACTCTGCTCCGCTGATCTTGTTAAGATAGAGTCTCTTTAGTCAGATAACATTTCAGGATGACAGAAAACAGAGAGAGAGGAGTTCGGGATAAATAGAGAAGTCGCTCACTAAAAGGAAAAAAAAGCAGATGTATAAAGCGGTCATATATCTTGCTGGATATGACCACACTATATGGTATACTACATGCTAGAAGCCAATTGTATACAGTAGAGTAGGGTTGTCACAATACCAAAAGTTTGATTCGATTTCGATACCATAAAGTATTGCTATACTCGATACCATGTGAAAAAAATAAAACACAAAAAAAGCCGTGTGCATTTTATGGAATGTCCGGCCCATAATGGAACATTCCAATCCTATTTTTTGGGGGAGACAAGGTAACTAAAAAATGGCAAACTGTGTGCTTTTTATTTTATTTTTCTATTACGGCGTTCACCGAATAGGAGATATGGCCACTGTACCATCAATGAATGTAATAGTGAGGGGGCAGTTTGGGATGTGACATGTAATACACACACAGTGCACACAGGTATGTCTGGGATGTGACATGTAATATACACACAGTGCACACAGGTATGTCTGGGATGTGACATGTAATACACACACAGTGCACACAGGTATGTCTGGGATGTGACATGTAATACACACACACAATGCACACAGGTATGTCTGGGATGTGACATGTAATACACACACACAGTGCACACAGGTATGTCTGGGATGTGACATGTAATACACACACAGTGCACACAGGTATGTCTGGGATGTGACATGTAATACAGACACACAGTGTACACAGGTATGTCTGGGATGTGACATGTAATACAGACACACAGTGCACACAGGTATGTCTGGGATATGACATGTCATACAGACACACAGTGCACACAGGGTATGTCTGGGATGTGACATGTAATACAGACACACAGTGCACACAGGTATATCTGGGATGTGACATGTAATACAGACACACAGTGCACACAGGTATGTCTGGGATGTGACATGTAATACAGACACACAGTGCACACAGGTATGTCTGGGATGTGACATGTAATTACAGACACACAGTGCACACAGGTATGTCTGGGATATGACATGTCATACAGACACACAGTGCACACAGGTATGTCTGGGATGTGACATGTAATACACACACACAGTGCACACAGGTATGTCTGGGATGTGACATGTAATACAGACACACAGTGCACACAGGTATGTCTGGGATGTGACATGTAATACACACACACCAGTGCACACAGGTATGTCTGGGATATGACATGTAATACAGACACACAGTGCACACAGGTATGTCTGGGATGTGACATGTAATACAGACACACAGTGCACACAGGTATGTCTGGGATGTGACATGTAATACAGACACACAGTGCACACAGGTATGTCTGGTATGTGACATGTAATACAGACACACAGTGCACACAGGTATGTCTGGGATGTGACATGTAATACATACAGTGCACACAGGTATGTCTGGGATGTGACATGTAATACACACACAGTGCACACAGGTATGTCTGGGATGTGACATGTAATACACACACACAGTGCACACAGGTATGTCTGGGATGTGACATGTAATACACACCACAGTGCACACAGGTATGTCTGGGATGTGACATGTAATACACACACACAGTGCACACAGGTATGTCTGGGATGTGACATGTAATACACACACAGTGCACACAGGTATGTCTGGGATGTGACATGTAATACAGACACACAGTGCACACAGGTATATCTGGGATGTGACATGGAATACAGACACACAGTGCACACAGGTATATCTGGGATGTGACATGTAATATACACACACAGTGCACACAGGTATGTCTGGGATGTGACATGGAATACAGACACACAGTGCACACAGGTATGTCTGGGATGTGTCTGCAATCTTCTGTGGGGCAGTGCTCTTAGTTATATTAGTGAAAAACAGGTAACAGACTCCCTTTAATACTTAATAAACGGTATGCTGATTTTCTCCATTTATGGACCTCAGCTATGGTGGAGGCACAGCAGGGTTCACAAACTAAAAGTTTAGTGTAAGCAACCAGGTAAATTACAGAAGTGGAACCAGGCCAGATCAGATTTTAATTAGAGCACCTTCTTCTTTGATTGGTTTGGCATCCCGACCTGGCCCGCTACAGAGAATATTAGTGTATGAACACCTACACTGCTTGTACTGCAAAAACCTTATCAATGGAATAAGATGTGGCAGGGAGGGTGACCTAGATACCTCCAAAAGATTCAAGCAGGGTGGTTACCATAAGAAAACAAACTTAACTTGTGTAACAGATGGATGATGCAATGTTTGATTTAATGTATGCTTAAATCACATCATAATAATCCTATACTAATCCTCATCCTACACCCTACAGCAGGATGAGCACTATGCCCGATCCAGGGAGTTGACCATCAGTTATATAATGAGCATCCCTGGCTCTGGTGCCACAGTGGTTGGCAATATTGTATGACGGCTCTTAAAGGTGCACCAGAGTACAAGCTTACAGAGGTAAAAAACCAAAAGAGCGTCTGATACCGTTCACTCATTTGTATGGAAATGTTCCTGCAGTGACTCAGAGCTGGAGATAAAGCAGTGATCATGGAAGCAAGGATTTTATGAACTTCCTTTTCCTTGGCCTGGAATGGCTGATAACAGGAAACAATTGATTGCATTCATCGACATGGGAAATGGAGACAAGACAGACTGTGGTTTAGGGTCCTTCTTGTGTTTCATTCAGACCTGGTAACCATTGTCTCCTCATGTCTACATATGTGAGATATTACAATAAAACATGGTATTAATAATGATAATAATAGTTACTCTTACTTACAATAGCAATACTACTACTACTAATAATGATATAATGTTTACCCCTATAATAATAATTGTACCACTATTAATGAATCGTTAGTAATGTTACTCATGCTACTACTAATAATATTAGTATTACTTCTGATAATAACACAACTAGTATCATACTTTTACTGTTAATAATTATATTATAATGTAAGTGCTACTGCTAATAATAACAGTATTGCAGATAACAGTGACAACTAGGAATGAGCGAACCTGTGGAAGTTCGGGTTCACCGGTTTGGACGAACTTCAGCTCAAAGTTCGGGTTCGGGACCCAAACTTGACCCTGAACCCCACTGAAGTCAATGGGGACCCGAACTTTACTTTATTATTTTCTGTTATAACATGGTTATTTTGGAAAATAACAGCATTCTTAATAGAAAATGTAAAAGAATATGGCCATTTACAGTGAGCCCAGTGACGTCATCGCACACCTGTCCTTTGGCAGTTCCTGCTGAATGAAGATAGAAGAAGCTGCTGCAGCAAAATCAAGTGGATGAGGTGAGTTTTTTTGTTTGTTTTTTAACCCCTAAATGGCCATATTCTTTTTCATTCTGTCTTAAGAATGCTATTATTTTCCGATATTACCATGTTATAACGGAAAATAATAAAATCACCAGAACCCGAACTTCAGTGAAAAAGTCCAGGTTTGTGTCCGTGTACCTGAACTCGCAAAGTTCGGGTTCGCTCATGCCTAGTGCCAACAAGAGCAGATCCAATTGCAAATATCGAAAAGTGCTCTTTGTACCACACTGGACAGAGTCTACGTCTGTTTCATACTATTTTCTACTTCTGCGGTTCCTCTGGAGACGGTAGGTCTGCACTACTTCTTTCAGCAGTCGCTACCGGGCCCAGGAGCCTGAGGGGGCCCAAAGACCCTGGTGCCGTATGAGAAGACACACAGAGCACTAAGGGTAGGAGGGGGGCCCAAGCTGAACTCTTGCATCAGGGCCCATTGGTCTTTAGCTACACCCCTGGCTGTGAGAGATAAAGGAATCCAAGAAATCTGGGTCTCCCCATCAAATGTAAAGTGGCCATACACATATTAGATAAGTTGATGGTGGAACAAATGACCTTCTGATCATTTTGCAGACGCAGCCGTACACATTTGTTCAACTGGTCACACATGTTCAATAATCTGGATGAACAACCTTTTTGGAATGCTGTCCCAAAGAAAGATCTTTCATCCAAAAACAACCTATCAAGGACTGAAAGATATTTCATCTTAATTTCAAATGAAAATTTCAAACATGTCTGAAGGTCTATAATGGGTGATCTGTTGGCAAAACAGCTGTGCGTTGTAAAATTTCACCCAAGTGACCGTTTTGTTTGAAGGTGTACATTCACACCACCGGGCTAACGCCATGCCCATGTTGCAAGTGCAGACAATTTGCCATGCAAAGTTGTCATGCGATGCAGAGTTTGACCCATTTACAGACCCGTGGTTTGCAGTCTGCAACAAGGGCATGGCGGCAGCACGGTCATGCAAATGTAGCCTTAGACTGTGTACGGGTGCCTTTAGTTTTCTGCGGCTTTCACTAGGTATGGATTTTTAATGTAATGATGAGCAGGTAGTTTTGGGCCTTCTATTTCCATTGTCTCCATACCAGTTCTTGTGTCATTAAGCTCACGTGGATCTACTGGATCATTAGTGGAAACAGGGCTAGAGACGCCAAATAGAGCTGGTATAGGAAGTCTGACCCGGGGAACACTGTATTGCCTGGACGTTATATTTAGGTGAAGAAATCTGATGTAGTAAGTACTTTCACATCTGCGCTTTCCCTTTCTGCTATTGAGATCCGTCATAGGGTCACAATACTGGAGGAAAACGCTTCCGTTTTGTCCCCATTGATTGCCAATGGGGACAAAACTGAACTGAAGGGAACAGAGTGCACCAGGAAGCATTCTGTTCCATTTGGTTGCAAGCATGGGATGCGTAGTAAGATGACACACAATGTTAGTCAATGGTGCTGGATATGTTTTCTCGGACACAAAAGAAAACGGATCTGTCTTGGCCATTTTAGAGATAATACAACTGGATCCGTCCAAGGGCGGACTGGGAACTTAAAGTGACCCTGGAAAAAATACTAAAAGTGGCCCCGTTTTGTAGTTGGGTCCAAATTGATGGAAGGCAGGGCCAGCAATACCATATTGTGGCAGATTATACCACCCCAATAGAGCCAAATACCACAGTCCATCACAAAATACTGCCAGCAGCACAACATATAGACCCAAAAACATCCACTGGCCGGCCGTGAGGAGGGACTAGGTGTCCCCCTGGGCATCGGCCCACCGGGAAATTTCCCTGTAAGGTCTATGGCCAATGCGCCCCTGGATCCGTCCATAACGATGCAGACGGTTCTATTATCATGCCGGAAGCAATTTCTGCTGCCGTATCCAGCAACACCTATGTGAAAGTTACCTTAGTTATCACCCAGAAGAGCAGGAGTTTATTTGGTGTTATTGGCTGGAAAATCATCTGGATAAATCTACTTTTATCTGTGAATTGTCATTGCCAACTTTACCCTCATAGTCACAGATTCCAACAATTGATGGAGGATGCGGGCAACGTGCCAGGGACAATGACATGGCAACTTGTCAGCTTTGAAGTCTAAAAACTGCGTGTGTCCTGGGTGAGATACACATTGCCTCACTCCTTTTTCCTTCTATCACTGCTACTAACATCAATAAGGGCAAAATGATTATTACATCTTATTAAAAGTATTAAATCTGCTAAAAATGAGAATACAATGACCATTACTACAATGAATTCCCATAAAAGTAGCAAAAGCAAACTGACTAATAATATTAATACTGCTAATACCACTAACTCAGGAGGGCTTAAGATATTCCAGCTTTCCCCCATTCTCCACACCTTATTAGCAGTGAATGTTCGCGGCTTACATAACACCTTCCGCGGTGCAGATGTCCATACAATACAATGGAGAAGAAAACTGCTAAAGCGGCAGAGTCCAGTTTATTGAATAAACCGTATGGCGTAAAGCGTTCGATCACTGCTAATCACATAATAAACTGTTGCGTTGCACTGAGATGCAAACGAACATGTGTCTGCCATTGTTTGCCCTAAAATTTCCGTCTGTTTTCCCTTGCAGCAGACAACATGGCTTTTTGTCCGGGGGGGTAGCAGTTGCTAGGAGAGGAGCAATGGTTCGGTTGCATCCTTTTCACTAAAGAAGAGCAATGAGTGTATTGAGGTAGAAAGGGAGACACCGCGGAGTGGGCCATGAATTACAAGTTGAATCCCTCTTTAAGCACTTTTGTTGTCGGGTGTCTGCTCGGTGGTGGTACCCCCCCCCTTTTCACCCCACTTTACTGCTTCAATAAAACCTTGTAATGCTGAGAGTCCACTCAGTCAGACAATACCTGACGTCGAGAGGGAACTTTGCGGCCGAGAACAATTTAATGAATAGCATCAGTCACCGGGTGAAAAAAAAATGAATGATTAATAATGTCTGCTCTGCCACTTAGGGAAATGCCCCCAAAAACTCTGCTTTTGGGCAAAGAAAGTTTCAAAGCCCCAGTCTAGTGTTTTGTTTTGCCCTGTTTACCAAGTCAATTCATTTGTTTCATGCTTGAATTCTGCATTAAGTTACTTTGTGGCAGAGGCTGTTTGTCTTTCTGTCCGTTACCTAGCAACGTATACAATGTAGCCTGCGCCTCACCGCCGCATACAGTAAACGCTGCTCCATCACCAATGACATACAGTAAGCATATACACATATATATATATATATATATATATATATATATATATATATTATTCATTGATTCAAATTTTCAGGTTCAAATTTCGATGACTTTTTATTCTTAAAGGGGTTGTCTCATAACAGACAATGGGGGCATATCGCTAGGATATGCCCTCATTGTCTTATAGGTGCGGGTCCCAGAACGGAGCCCTGAAAGTTAAGGAGGGCGCACTGTGCATGCGTGTTCCCATTCACTTCTACGGGGGGAGCGCTTGGTGGTGGCCGGACCGGAGTTATCCAGCCGCCACCTTGTGGGGCTCCGTTCTCGATATAGGTGTGGGTCCCAGCACTGGTACCCACACCTATAAGACAATGGGGGCATATCCTATGGCTTCATGCATTCCCCATGTAATAACAATTCTGAAACATCTATTCTTATGTCTGTATGTTGTGCCTTCCTTTATTATTTCTACTAGAAGTTATGAATGAATTGCTAGCAGTCTGCAGTAAGGGTACAGAGGGGAGGTAACCAGTTGGGGGAGTGTCCCTGCACAGACTGACTCTAGCCAATCAGTGCTGCCATTTTCAGTGTGCACGTACTCACCCCCAACTGGTTACCTCCCCTCTGTTCCCTTACTGCAGACTGCTAGCAATTCATTCATAACTTCTAGTAGAAATAATAAAGGAAGGCACAACATACAGACATAAGAATAGATGTTCCAGAATTGTTATTACATGGGGAATGCATGAAGCCATAGGATATGCCCCCATTGTCTTATAGGTGTGGGTACCAGTGCTGGGACCCACACCTATATCGAGAATGGAGCCCCACAAGGTGGCGGCTGGATAACTCCGGTCCGGCCACCACCAAGCGCTCCCCCCGTAGAAGTGAATGGGAACACGCATGCACAGTGCGCCCTTCTTCACTTTCAGGGCTCCATGTGCAGTCCTCTCTTCTTCCACATATTGGATATATTACATATAAAGTACAGGCGCTCACAGCGGGTGTTTGTCAATGTGGTTTTACTGTCCAGTCGAGATGACTGCAGCATCAAAGGGAAAGGAAGGATTTTGAAGATGGAAACAATTCAAAATTAAGCAACTTCCAGGACGATTCTTCTGATCTAAATTGAACTCGTATATATAAAGCAGTCTGAACCAGCTATGTACAGTATCTCACACAAGTGAGTACACCCCTCACATTTTATTCTATCTTTTCATGGGACAACACTGGAGATCTGACACTTTGACACAATGTAAAGTAGTCAGTGTACAGCTTGTATAACAGCGTAAGGCTAGTTTCACACGACCGTTGTGTTTTGCGATCTGCAAACGGCGGATCCGCAAAAAAAAAAACGTATGGCATCCGTTTTTTTTGCGGATCCATTGTAACAATGCCTATTCTTGTCCGCAAAACAGACAAGAATAGGACATGTTCTATTTTTTTTTTGCGGGCTACGGAACGGACATACGGATGTGTACAGCACACAGTGTGCGGATCGGAGCCCGCAAAATATACTGACGTGTGAAAGAGGCCTAAATTGGGTGTTTCCTCTAAATAACTCAACACACAGCCATTAATGTCTAAACCACTGGTAACAAAAGTGAGTACGCCCCTAAGTCAAAATGGCCAAATTGTGCCCAATTAGCCATTTTCCCACGCTGGTGTCATGTGACTCATTAGTGTTACAAGGTCTCAGGTGTGAATGAGGAGCAGGTGTGTTACATTTGGTGTTATCGCTCTCACACTCTCTTATACCGGTCACTGGAAGTTCAACATGGCACCGAAGGAGAGAGGACTGTACATGGTCTGTGCCTGGATGTAGTAGAGCAGGCATGGCCAAACTGCGGCTCTCCAGCTGTTGTAAAAGTACAACTCCCACAATGCCTCGACAGTCTACAGCTATAAGGGCATGCTGGGAGTTGTAGTTTTGCAACAGCTGGATAGCCTCAGGTTAGCCATCCCTGTAGTAGAGCATAATCGCTCACATCAGTCCATGTCTCAGGTCAAGAGATCTACAGATATGTATGTGGGCTATGGAAGAAACCTGCATGAAACGCGCACATATAGGGCGGACATGCAAACTCCATGCAGATGTTGTACATGGACCACCACTGTGTCCCACCGGAATACACACATGTTGTGGTACCTTCAGCTTCTGGCTAGAAGTAAATCCGATGCTTGTGAAGCCTATTTTTATAATCTGATGCAACCATTACATAAACCCATGTCTATGTATAGCACAGTTCTGCCACAGACTCTCTAATGTAATGTCTGTACAGGATGAGCAATGCTATTTCCTATGTGAAATAGGATCCTGGAGCCGGGCCACCGCCGTACCTTTGACTTTATTGGTAGTGTATACACTGGATGTGATTAGTCAATACTAGGAGGGGGCCAAAAATCAAAAGCTTTGTCCGGTTTCAGGAGAAAACTGAACACACGTGATTCATCTGCAATAAAGATTAGATCTCTACTTACCTGACGGATCCCACACTGTCAATGCGGCTCTCCCGAAGGGGCTCCGATTACCTGGCTACAGCTGTAACATCTGACCACTGCAGCCAATCATTGACCTCAGCAGTGAACCAAGGAGGCCAGTGATTGGCTGCTGTGGTCACATGTTCTTGACGTGACAGCACTGCTAAGGCCGGGTAAACAGAAACCTACCAGGACAGAAGCAACGCAGCCGGATCTGTTGGGTAAGTAAGGATCTACTCTGTGCTTTATGATTTCCTCCTGAAACAGCACAGCTCAGTGATTTAAAGGGCTTTTCCTACAAATAAATTTTAATTATCATAGAACGAAACATTGTGCAAAGTTCCAATATACATTGCATTTCAATTTCTTAACATTTTCCACATCCTGCTTGCTGTGAGTGAATGGAGCCAGTATCTGAAAACATGTACTGACCTAAAGGTGAAGTCACAAGTGTCAGATTTGTTACAGAAATGTCTGCAACCAAAAATCAGTTCTATATGGTAGATCCGAATAGGGTTGTTTTGGCTGCAAACACTATGATTTCTGCAAGCCCCTATAAAGATAAATGGGACAGACCAGACATTTCTGCATACAATCTGCAAAGTGTGAATAGACCCTAACATGTCTCACAGCACAACTCATCCCTCTCCTGATCTTTTGCTACAATGTATCATGGCAGGTAAATGTATCAGCCACACGTTCATGATATTAAAGGGATATTTCATTAGCAGTCTATCCCTAAGCACAGGGGCCCTCACTACCTATGTGAAAAGTGAATGAAATCGCTGTTGAGCATGCACACTGCCACACCATTCATCTCTATGTGACTGCAGTATTATCCCTGGCAGTCTCATAGACTTTGAATGGACAGTGGTGTGAATGTTTGACAGCCGCTACATTCATACTGGGGACGTGACTGGTGAGGATTCCAGCATTCAGACCCTCACCAATCTAACTTATCCCTCAACCAATGGATAGGGGACAACTTATTGCACCCCCAGGGGCGTAACTACAATAGCGGCAGACCATGCGACTACTATGGGGCCAAGGGCAAGAGGGGGCCCAGTCTTAGTTGGGATTATGTCCTCTTCTACTGGAGGTGAAAACTTGATCAGGACTCTTCCCTCTAAAGGAACAACTTTTAGCAAATGAGGCAGTGGAAGAATGGCCCAAGGGTCATTGAAAAGGATTTAGGCAGAAACCCTTCTGTCCTGTGTGGGGGGCCTGGTTTGATCCTTGCTATGGGGCCCTTACTTCTCTATGTAGGCTACTGTGCACCCGGATTACCCCTTTAAGAATGCATAGGGTTCTCTCGGCTCTACATCACTGCAGCTGTGATTAGGTCTTATGATCCAATCAATAACGTTTCTATTCAGTGACAGCAAGCGTTTACAATTCGAAAATTAAACTACAAACGCAACATGATTGCAATAAGTAAGGATTTAATAAATGGCAGTGCCAGCTGCAGAAGAGTTAATGGTAATACATCACTTGCTATCGCAGCGCCTTTTCTTTGTGTGTTACAGTGAGGTCTTTCATGCCGGGCCCCGGAGCAGCCACGGGGGAGCCCGATGTTTACGCCTCAGAAGCACCTGATGCACAGGGAATTTACTAGTGAAAAACCTGTTTGGCAGGGATGCAGGTAGACGTGGGCTCGTAAACAAGGAGAGCAGCAGCACTAAAAGGTCACGGACCGCATATACATCTTCATTCTCAGCGTCTGCAAACATCCCAAGGTTTGTTCCTATGGATTTGTATTGTGTGCAGGAAGATTTTATCAACAAGGTCAAATCCAGGATGATATTTCTTCAACACAAACAAGACAAAGCCAGAAACCGAGGGAAATGGATCCGAGAATCATGAATATCGTACATAGAGGGTTATAGTAAATGAAAGGTGTATAATATTAATGGTATTGGAAGATGGGTTCAGAAGATAAGCTGCCTTCAGATGAATGACTACCCTCATATAAATCCTTATCTAATCCTCTAATGCAAGCGCTGGCCCAAGTGTGACTGCATCTAAAATTTGTCTAAAAAGTGGCACAAATTGGTACAATTAGGGTTTCTACACTTATTCTGACTTGCTGGAAAGGGAGTAGGGCTTCACTGGCAGGGTCAGGGCCTAAGAGGAGCCATTCTGTGCCAAAATTATGGTAAAATGATGGTATTAAATTATGTCTTAAACTAGATAGATAGGAGATAGATAGATATAGAGAGACATAGATAGATAGATAGATAGATAGATAGATAGATAGATAGATAGATAGATATAGAAAGACATAGATAGATAGATACAGTAGATAGATAGATAGATAGATAGATAGATAGATAGATAGATAGATAGATAGATAGATAGATAGATATAGAAAGACATAGATAGATAGATAGATAGATAGATAGATAGATAGATAGATAGATCGATAGATAGATAGATACAGTAGATAGATAGCTAGATAGATAGATGATAGATAGATAGATAGATAGATAGATAGATAGATAGATAGATAGATAGATATCGATAGATAGATAGATAGATAGATAGATAGATATAGAAAGACATAGATAGATAGATAGATAGATAGATAGATAGATATAGTAGATACAGTAGATAGATAGATAGATATAGAAAGACATAGATAGATAGATACAGTAGATAGATAGATAGATAGATAGATAGATAGATAGATAGATAGATATAGATACACCAGTTTATTTTCCAAATGGAAAAGAAAACCATCTTACACCACCATCCTACCAGCTGTAATGTTGCTATGTAAGGTCAGAACTCAGTCTTTTAAAGAAGACATAAAGCATAACTTGGATAATAGCTAAGTCAGTGTCACATCTGAGAATGGATCTTATCAGGTGATTACCCTTTACCAGAACAGATCAGAGATAAGTGTCTTAGTTAGCTGAGAGGCCTTTGTCAGGGTCTGGGGATATTCGTTCTCATTATGGAGAACACCTAATATTCATGAGGAGTGATGTAGGCCAGGCAACACTGCTCTGGGTTTTTTGCAAAAATATATTCAAATTAGCATTTCTTACCTTTGAGACAGGCTTGTGCTCTTTTGATTTTGGAAGGGAAGTTTATTTGCATACCTTTGGGTTTCCTCATATATTTTTGTCCAAATTAGTACTACCGGTGGACTGTGCTTCCAGCATTACATTGATGATGTGCCTGACTACTCCATGTGACCACTACAGCCAATCACTGGCCTCAGCAGTCACTGGAGGTGGTCACAGACATCACTGCTGCAGAGGCAGGAGTCTAGACCACTGGGAGCACTAGAGCAGCGAGTTGGAACAATGGGGGATTGATTAAGTAAGTCAGATTTCTTTAGAACTTGTAACAATCCCGGCCTTCACTACAATTTTCTGGGGTCGTGGAAAACCCCTTTAAAAACTTAAAGCGGTTTTCCAGGATTAGAACAGTATGACTGCTTTCTTCCAACACATCTGTCCACAGATTGTGTGTAGTATTGCAGCTGAACATAATTCAATTCAAAACGGACCCCACCTATAGATGAGGGTGATACTGTTTCTGGTGGAAAGCAGTCAGGTTTTTTGGACACTCCCTTTATTGGAATAAGACGACTCAATGACATTACTGAGGAATCACTGGGTATGTAACTCAAGGACATTAATTTAAAGGGGTTTTTCAACTATTTTTAAATGATGACCTATCCTCTGGATCATCAGTAGATCATCTAGATCATCATCGTCAGTATTTGATGGGTGGCGGTCTGACACCCAAGCCCACTGCTGATCAGCGCTCCTGTGAGCACCATAGCCTTCTTGCAGCTCACCAAGTACAGCACCGTACAGTGTATAGTGGCCATGCTTGGTATTGCACCTCACTTGAATGAGGCTGAGCTGCTCTTACACTACGTGGCAGAGGAACGTGACGTCACTGGTCTAGGGTAAGCTTTCAGAAGGTTGTGGCACTCAAAGAGCTCCAGTGCCTTCTCAAACAGGTCCCAGGTGTTGGACCACCACTGATCACATACTGATGATCTATCCAGATCATAGGACATCAGTTAAACGTGTTTAGGAAATCTGATAAATGTCTGATAGGTGGCGCTCTTGCTCAGTTGCTTGTAGAACATAGAGCGAGCTGCACACATCCACATCCAGCTCTGCTCGGTTTCTCTTCCTCGTGGCGGTCATTGGCTCATACTGTCTCCATGTTACGGTAGCCTCTCGCTCGTACTCCCTACACTCCAGATTTGGTAAGTTTACCGACTTCTCATTAAAGTGTCCCTATCACGTATATATGTGAATGCATGCCTGAGAAGGCAAGATTAGAGTGTGAGCCCACCGGGGACAAGGATTAATCTTAGTGTATATATCCGATATATTACCCTGGGGAAGAGATCTCTTGTTCTCTGTTATCAGTCATTTTGGATTCCAGTCATGTCGACCGGCCTTCCAGTGAATGTAGGTCTTGTATCCCATTACGAGGGACCAGCATGTGTATAAAATGACCCATTTCCTCATCATTATTGCCTCTTGGAGAAGTCTTTCATTCTGCTTGCCGGTGAACAGACTCTCTTCATTCGCCAAATACTCGCTGATAGATCTTGTTTCAGTAGCGCATTTATTTTACCATTATCTATTTTCATCAAATTTCTGTACTTTTAGAGGTAACCCCAAGGTTGAATATGTGATAGCGGCGCTATTGAGAGAGCACACCAGACTCTTCAAAGATCCCTCAGACAATAAAACCCGGAAAATTTACCTGCGAGAAAAGAAATGATGTCCGCAATTCTGCAGTTTAGTAATATGAAGATAATGGGCGCTATAGGAGGAGCACAAAACGAAAAGATTGGATGTCTAAGCACAAGGACGTGAGGAACAGTGCGGGGAAAGGGAATAAAAGGCTCACCGACTATTGCTCTCTGTTATCTACCGCTTAAGAGAGGAATTTGCGCAAAAAAAGACAGAGCGTCTTGTGCGATTCAAGTCAGTGTCGTCTCAAGTCATAAAACCTGATATCTCCTGTATAGGATTTCCTCAAGTCCAAGACAATCATTAGGGACTGTTGTGTCTCCAAATATTTAAAGGGGTTCTCCAAGAATAATGAGTTTTTCGCAAGGTGGATTCATACTTACCTGCTCCCCGCTGCTGCGGTCTTATGCGCTGGCTCCGGTGTGTCCATGTTCTGGTCTTCAGAGTATTTATATCCAGAGCAGCATAGACATGGTCACATGATCTGCTGCAGCCAATGGCTGGCTTCAGCGTTGAGTTGATAACAAGCAGAACGTCAATGCTGCCCATGCTTCTCTAGTTGGTGACCGGAACATGAAAACACCGGAGCCAGTGCGGAGGACCATAAGTGTATGGTTGAGCTGGGAGGAAGTTAGGAGAGATAGCTGACTGTTCGGCCAACAGCTATTGAATGCGAATGGCCGCCTTAAACTTTGCAAAACCCGCTACTTCCTCAGGTGCCCATTCATGGAGGAGACATCTTTCCACCTGTTTTGGGAGCATAGACTCTGTTGGATCTTACATATACTCTGCATTTCAGTCTGCCTCTGATCTCCCTGCATGAGCTGTCTCTGATCTCCCTGCATGAGCTGTCACAGCCAATGACACCACGGCTTTTATTTTACTACAGCACTTCTTACATTACTGTAGATCTAGATTTACCAACTTATGGCTCTCCAGCTGTTTCAAAATTACAACTCACACCATGCCATAGAAGCCTGCAGCCATCCGGGCATGATGGGTGTTGTAGTTTTGCAACAGCTGGAGAGCCACAGGTTGGGGAATATAGGTCTTTAGTATTATAAGAAGTGATGTAGTAAAATTAAAGCTGAACTCTAATTAGTTGCAAAGGACAACAAACAGTTTTTCTTTTAGAGGCAGACTTAAATGCAGGGGAGGCAGAGGCAGAGTGAGAGGCAGTGCCTCAGTAGTCACTGTTACATTAGTGTATACATTTTAATGCACACTGCATTAAAATGTAATGCACTGTACAGCGGCGGCCTCAGAAAGCGCACGGCATCATAGCAACCAATGACGCCATGCGCTCCCGTCCTCAGAGGGAGCACGGTCCGGGCTTTCACGGCCCGTACCGGACCGTGTTCCACGGTCGTGTGTGAAAGGCCTAATCAGGGCCCCATCCCCCACACCTCTGCTGGCACTGGGAAGGGCCCCCTCCCTGTCTGGGCCCCTGTGCAGCTGAACATGCTGCACAGCCGGTATGTCCGCCCATGCTGTGGCCTCTTCCTAGACCAGCAACATCACGTTCATTGGTCACCTATTCAGGTGAATGATCATGAGCTGCAATACCATTCCCAGCCACAATACAATGTACGGCGCTGTGCTTGGTATGCTGTGAGGAGACCCGCAGAGCTCACTGAAGCATTGTGGCCTCTTCAAAAAGCTGGTTATTAGACTCCCACCAATCAGATATTGATAACTTATGCTAGAAAACCCCTTTAAGTGCTCATTCACACGACCGTTGCATGTTTTGCATTCTGCAAATTGAGGATCCGCAAAACATGGATGCTGCCTGTATTCGTTCCACCATTCATTCAGATCGCCAGATTTGGAACTGGGAAGACGCTTTTCCTCTAATATGGGATAACTGGTGTTACCCTTCTGGATCAACACTGTAAGGGCTCATGCACACGGCTCACAGCGGCTCCGCAATATGCGGGCACTGGCCGTGGGCACCCTGTATCACGGGTGCGCATCCATTCACTTGAATGTTTGATTTTTTTTTTGCGGTGGGATGGATCACAGACCCATTTAAGGTGAATGGGTCTGAATCCGTTGCAGAATCCCCACTGATGTTCCCCGTGCATTGGGTCTGCAAATTGCGGACCCCAATGCACGGAACAGCCATGTGAATGAGCCCTAAGACTGTCGGATGGACTTGATGGATCTGTGTCTTTTTCATCCTTTATCACTATTACCAGGAGCATAGCTAAAGGCTCATGGGCCCTGGTGCAAGAGTTCAGCTTGGGCCCCCCTCCCCTTGGTGCTCTGTGTGTCTTCTTATGCGGCACAAGGGTCTTTGGGCCCCTCAGGCTCCTGGGCCCGGTAGCGACTGCCACCTCTGCACCCCCTATAGCTACGCCCCTGATTACAATGTATCATTATCTTCCAGTCTCTGTCCTTTCCCTTCATATACTAAAGATAATCTGTATCTCTTCACATTCACGTAGATCCCCAGTCCAGGTCTTCCAAACTTCTGTTCCGTATTTCACGCCGCCTACGCCCAACCCCATAAATCAGACACCCAACAGCTCAGGACATAAGCTCAGCAGTGCCACACTGCCACCAGTTTAACCCTGCTAAACTGGGCGCCCAGTTCACTCCTGGCTACCGTCCAAATCACAGGCGGATTCTTAAGATCCGTAAAAAAGGAATACTTCTCCATAAGGCTCCACTCGCCGGAGCAGAATGCAAGTAAAACACAGCAATAAAGCCGGGGCCCTGATTGTTTATTCTGTGGGGTGGAATCAATCAGGAACATGGCAGCGAGCCATGGCGAGAAATTGGGATATCTGGGAATGCATCTGGAAGGAGATAGAGGCTCCCTGGTATGTGCCCGGTCTAATTAACATACCAAGCAAGGTAAAGTGCAATGTCTTAAAGGCGGGATGCTTCCTTATTTTGCCTTATTTACATCCTATGCAGCCCGCAACAATGGGCGAGCACACGGCACGGGCAGACAGGCGCACACACAGACGGTGGGGGATATTAAACATTCAGAGGCTTTCCAAGATCCAACGGCTTAGCAAGAATGAGCAATACGGATCATTAATACCGCCACCCGCCCCAACAGGATGGCAGCCGCTTTTGTGTAACTTATTGGTCATTAGCATGACTAACAGAAAGGCAGGTGACAGGTGTCAAGCTGAGGCAAGATGGCAGATCGGTGACGGCGCCCAGATAAATGCATTTACTACACATGCCAAGCAGGGGTTATTTACAGGAAAAAAAAAAGGGGGGGGGGGTGTTAATAAAGCACTCATCTTCTCCGATGTAGCAGAGCTGAATTTGTCATTTTGCCCTTGGGAGCTGCACTATGTAAAACTCTTTCTAGACAAGGCTCACAGACCCAGCTCTGCTACATCGGTCTACTGCCTTACCTCTGCACAGGTTTAGCAGCAGCCCTATGTAAATCAGGTTCTTTGAGATGTTCCTCTGACACAAAGCTCTGACAAATCCAGCACTGCTACATCTGTGTATTGGTGACTGGTTTAGGGGGTTGCACTGTTTGTGCACTGAATTATCAATAAAGTAGCAGAGCTGAGCTAGTAATTTAAAGGGGTTTTCAAGGATTAGAAAAAACATGGTTATTCTCTTTATAAAAAAAAAAAAGGCGCCCCGTCTGTCCATGGGTTATGTCTGATATTGCAGCTCAGCTCCAATCAAGTGAATGGGGACAAGCTGCAATACACACACAGCCTGCCGACAGGTGTGACGCTCTTTGTGGAAGACAGCATCCATTTTTTTATCATTCTGGACAACCCCCTGTCTTTAGGCCTCATGCACACGACCGTATGAAAAAAACAGATCCACAAAAACGGATCTGCAAAAAATACGGATGACGTCCGTGTGCATTCCATATTTTGCGGAACAGATCAGCTGGTTCCTAATAGAACAGTCCTATCCTTGTCCGTAATGCGGACAATAGTAGGACATGTTCTATTTTTTTGCGGAACGGAAATACGGACATACAGAAATGGAATGCACACGGAGTACCTTCCTTTCTTTTGTGGACCCACTGAAATGAATGGTTCCGCATACGGTCTGCAAAAAAAACGGAACGGACACTGAAAGAAAATATACGTTCGTGTGCATGAGCCCTTAACTCAGAGTTAAAATACTGTAGAAGGTTTACTCGCAGGCCAGCTCTGCTACATTTGAACATTGACAACTTGCTTAGGGGCTACATTGTGTGAATGCTTTGCTAAAATAACGTAGAAGAGCTGAATTTGTCATTTAAATTTTTAGTATTTCACTGGTGCCTAGGGTAAAAAAAAGGCAAAAGGCTTATATTTATAAAGACTACAGCACCAGTGACACAAAGCTCTGCTAAATCTGACACCTCAGCTCTGCTACATCTGTAGTTGTTTTGGGACTGCATTATTTGCGCACAAAATTTAACATAATTTAATGGATTTTCCAGCAGTCCTATGTAAAACAACAGATTCTTCGCTATATCCTGAGGACCCAAAGCACTATCACAGGGATCAGTCCAAACTACAACTCCCAGCATGCACGCTGACTCCCACAGAAGTGAAAGGAGGATTCTGACAGTTGAAGTTTCAGAACAGCCGCAGTGCGAGAGGTTGTGGTCCCTGCGCTACAAGCTCTGCTACATGATCATTGGTAATGTGTTTAGATGTAGCAGTGCTGAATTTGTCACTTATCTCCTAAGCAGTGCAGTGTTTGCAGTGGGTTCACATGCACTTTTCTAAACACTGCAGATTTTTTCTTACACTAAGAACTGCTAGGCCTGACACCTCGGCTCTGCTACATCTGTGCACAGACAACACTTTTTTAATATTCTCTTTGAAGCTCCAGCCTGGTTGTTTGCTAGCTGTCACTCCCGAGTGAGGATAAATATTAATGAACACACTAAGTAGATCTCTGTGTCCATGTGGACGGCTGATCAATTATTAATATTAGCAATAAGCGCTGGCTTAGGACAATGGGTTGTGAACACGGCAGAACAAAGCATCCCGAATGCGGAAACAGAAGAAAGTAAAATGGTGTAGTTTCCCGTCGCCCCGGTCTGTGAGGGGACTGTGTCAGTCCTAATGAATAGCAGGAGGCAGCAGCATATGGGAACCTGAGGTAAAACCAGGGAGCGGTGACTGCCTGAATAGCTCGCTTCCTTTAGGTGTCACGGAGCCAGATGTACGCTCGCTCAGGGAAACGTTTGCTCACGGTTCTCGCTTCTCAGGATTTCTTTTCCGTTCTTCATGAACGTTTGAAACACCTGCTCCATCATTTTTCCTGTCGGCCATCAGGAATCTCTACGTATGTTTCTTTAAAGTGTCCCTATTAGTCTACTAATAGTGCAGATGTAGCGGAGTGGAATGTGTTATTAGGCCTTTTGTGCTGCCTCATAATGATGTAGGCCTCAGTCATAGGGCGCAGACATAGGTAATCTGCCTATAAGGGCTCATGCACACGAATGAGTGCGGCCTGCGCCTGTATTGTGGTACGCAAACAGCAGGTCCGCAATATAAGGGCACCGGCCGTGTGGGCTCTGTTTCATATGGACCCATTCATTTGAACCGCAGAATTTCGGCCAGTGCTTGCGCACCGCAATAACATGTTATATTTTCTTTCTTGTGGACTGAAACTCGTGGATCGCGGACCAATTCAAGTGAATGGGTCAGTATCCACAAATGGCAGGCACACCGTCGGTGCCCGTACATTGCAGACCACAAATAGCGGTCACGTTCATGCGCAAGAGCCCTTATACAGGATCTGCTAGAACAGTGTCAGACGGGTTCCTTAGGGCCACTGGTGGAAATTATTCTAGGGGCCCGACCGCTATATAATCAATAAAGTCTAATAGGTTTTGATTAAAAGAAATGGGCCCTAACGGTAAGTCATTGTCTCCAAAGGCCAGGGGCGGACTGGGAGCTTAAAGTGGCCCTGGAAAAAATACTAAAAGTAGCCGCGTTTTGTAGTCGGGTCCAAATTAATGGAAGGCAGAGACAGCAATACCATATTGTGGCCCATTATACCACCCCAACAGAGCCAAATACCACAGTCCATCACAAAATACATCTCCAAAAACTTTCACTGACCAGCCGTGAGGAGGGCTCAGGCGGCCCCCTGGGCATCGGCCCACCAGGAACTTTCCCTGTAAGGTCTATGGCCAATCCGCCCCTGCCAAAGGCGGCTCTGAATGTTTTTTTTTTCCTCCTGGACCTTTGGGGCCCACTATGGTATGAGAGCCTGGGCCCACCGCAGAATCCTCGGGTACTCAGACGTGGCGCTAGAACATGGCACATGGAAGTGGTATACGGACCCTTGTGAGTGAGTTCTTACAGCTCCATACAGCTCAAGTTCTGCTCAGTGTATATCAGAGGATTTCCCGATCCAGCAGATGCCACTGTATAGGCGCATACATTGCCCATAAGATTCTGCATGAAAAAAATCTATGCCATGTAATCTACATTTTTTTTTTTTTTACAAGTCTTGTGTATGGAATTGCAAAAATAAAAGGACACCAACATATGCCGTCCTGTCGGAAGTCAACGGTCCCCTGGTGTCCATCAGGTGAATGGGACACTATGGATACTTTTGACACCTTTCCATCGCATAGTCCCATGTGAATAGACCCTGAGCCGTGCTATGTCCATGTGTATGAGGCCTACATTTACAGGCAGTCCTATGCCAATCTACAAACAATGAACCGTCATATCAGAAATGGCTAACCTACAATGTCAGCTCTGCTACATTTCAGCAGCACTGCTCCATTCTGTCCATTTCTTATATATGGCTAAAAAACATTTGGAAGAAGCCCCATGTGTACAAGGCCTGAAGGTAAAGCCACCCATGACATGGTGATAGAGCAGACACAGAGAATCACAAGACATTCAATGGAAATCTTATTGATCCTCACACTCATGAATAAGTTACACCCAGACTCGCCTCAAAAGACCTTAGAATATAGAGAAGCTGAGCGGGTGATGATCACAGGGCACACGGGGTAACGCTGCCCGCTAATGCTCCCTGAGTGCACATGAATGGGATACACTGAGATGTACGGGCTAGAACTGAATAATTGCCTTGGCTGCCATACATTCCATATATTAGTAAGATTGCAGATCGAGACTTCAGGACTGTACATGAGATGCACTGCCGGTCTATAGTACCAGAATGTGAGTGCTAGCGTCAGCCTGGAGCACCTATCAATAATACGGTTATTATCATCTAGATCATGTAGTAAAGTAAGTAGAGTATGTACATCTCACGTGAGGGCAACGCTATCTATCTATCTATCTATCTATCTATCTATCTATCTATCTATCTATCTCCTATCTATCTATCTATTTATCTCATATCTATCTATCCATCCATTATCTATCTATCTATCTATCTATCTATCTATCTATCCATTATCTATCTATGATCGAACTATCTATCTGTCTATCTATCTATCTATCTATCTATCTATCTATCTATCTATCTATTATCTATATATCTATCTATCTATGATCTATCTATCTATCTATCTATCTATCTATCTATCTATCTATTATCTATCTATGATCGATCTATCTATCTGTCTATCTATCTATCTATCTATCTATCTATCTATCTATCTATTGTCATATATGATATAGAATACAGTATACAGATGTGTCCCACTCTTACCTGAACTGTAATTTGATTAAGGACACCAATTTCTCATGAAACAAGTTCAATACAATGCTGCTGATTGACTGCAATTCACATTGCAACCACTTGGTGGCCACATATAAGAACATATAGGGTAGACATCTTGTGACATAATATATAATATTTTTCCAAAAATGGTCACCTGGTGACACACATATCAGGAAATTTTCAGCCAATACCGCGTGCTGTCTGAATCCGCATGTCCATTCCATGGCCCACAAAAAAGATGAAACATGCCCCATTTTTGCACTTTTTGAAGACAAGGATAGGACATATTTACAGAAGTTAAAAAATAAATGGTGGTATGCACCCGTTCGGGATCCATGTTCTGCGGATTCGCGATTTGTGGACCACAAAACACTTACGGTCGTGTGCATGAGACCTACAGATAAGGAAGGACACATCTGTATATGCTATTTTTGGTGTAGTTTATGGTTATTTGACATGTTCACATTGCTTTCTATTAGGGATATGGGTTGGGTGATGACCTTGACAACCCAAAATCTCCACCTGTATGACCTGATTCATTCTAGACCAGGATGTAATCTGCAATGTGATCTGTAGATAGTGATTACATCTAACCGTAAGAAGTGACCTTATGTTCCATCACAGTGGAGCCCATCAGCCTTCATCATCCACATCTCATCATCCTGCTGTCACTGTCAGCCCACAGCAGCCCCGGCACACACCCAAGTGCCATGAGTTTCCAGTTGTGTTCTGCTCCACACAGAATTTGCCTGGGGCCCGTTCTGCCTCAGTCGTGTTTGCTCTTAGACAATAGCAGTCTTACTAACACGCCGTGTGTCAGGCTCCTCCAATCCAGGAAGAAGGAATGTGACACAATGAACAAAAAGACCATTTTTTCCCAATGATGATCACATAAAAAGTATCACCTCAATGTGTTTGCAGAATGAATTCAGGGCCAGTATTTACCTTTCTGAACTTGATCATCTAATTAGCAATGGCAGGCTGGAATTCCTATTGACTCATTTGTACAAACGTGCCTTGATCTCCTCCATACATGAAGCTTAGAGCAATCAAAAATCATGTCTATTCCATGACTGGTGGTGTCATTATCTCCACCAGGTTCTCCTGTCAGACACATATCTATAGCCATCTTGTATATTGAGATCTATCTTGGACCATGGAGGCACCAAAGAATAGCAAGATAACCCATGCCATAGTTGACTTCCAGAACCTCATGGTCAATAATTTGGCACCAGACACCACATAGCCTGCATCTCCTCACCCTGACTTCCATGTGTAAAGCAGGAGAAGACATAGGGGCATCCCTGTATCTTGTTGTAGATGTCATAATATATGGCTATCACACCCAGTCTAGTTTTCTAGTAGGAAAGTCAACCACGTGACCATTATAAGGGATTACACTGCTATCACCTGTAGTGTTCACAGTAGTATATCTACTCAAATAATTCTATTATAGGTGGGTCCTAGGTATCTGTATACATCATATAGATCTACTATAGAAGGTTCTAGGTAAGAGATATGATTCTGTATCCCTCAAATAGCTCTATTCTAGATAGGTTCTAGATATGATGTATGATTGTGTATCCATCAAATAATTCTATTATAGGTGGGTCCTAGGTATCTGTATACATTATATAGATCTACTATAGAAGGGTTCTAGGTAACATGTATGATTCTGTATCTCTCAAATAGCTCTAGGTAAGATGTATGATTTTTTTTATCCATCAAATAATTGTATTATAGGTAGGTTCTAGATATCTGAATACATCAAATATATCTATTAAAGGTGGGTTCTAGGTAAGATATATGATTCTGTATGGCTCAAATAATTCTATTATAGGTGGGTCCTAGGTATCTGTACACATCAAATAGATCCACTATAGTGGGTTCTAGGTAAGATGCACAATTCTGCATACCTCAAATAGTTCTATTCTAGATGGGTTCTAGGTAAGATGTATGATTGTGTATCAATCAAAGAATTCTATTATAGACAGGTTCTAGGTATCTACATACATCAAATAGATTTACTATAGATGGGTTCTAGGTAAGATATATGATTCTGTATCCATTAAATAATTCTATTATAGGCAGGTTCTAGGTATCTACATACATCAAATAGATTTACTATAGATGGGTTCTAGGTAAGATATATGATTCTGTATCCATTAAATAATTCTATTATAGGCAGGTTCTAGGTGTCTGTACACTTCAATAGATCTACTACAGATTTATAGATAGATCCTAGGTAAGATGTATGATTCTGTACAGTAAGCAATGATTAGATATTGGAATACTATATATGCTATATATATATATATATATATATATATACACACATAGCATGACTTTATAGTTCTGCACCCGTCAGATAGATGTAGCAGAGCCCAATGTGTCCTTCAACTCTTAAGGACTGCCAGCGTCTGTACTATAGCAGCTACGTCAAGTTCAATTTGAGGATTTTATCGATGGGCTAGGCAGATATATGCAGTCATTGAAGGTTTAAAGAGGTTCTGCAGCAGCTACATAAAGTTGCATTTGAGCTCGTACATAGAGGATAGGCAGTCGCCTGATTAAGAGGTTCTGCAGCAGCTACATCAAATTCGATTTGAGCTATCACAGATGAGACAGGCAGGTATGTTCAGCCATCGAATTAGTTAAAGAGGTTCTGCAGCAGCCATATCAAGATCAAATTGAGCTATTACATAGAGAATAGTCAGTCGTCTAAGAGGTTCTGCAGCAGTTAAATCAGGTTCAATTTGAGCTATTACATAGAGGAGATGCAGTCTTTTAATGAAGAGGTTCTGCAGCAGCTACATCAGGTTCAATTTCTGCACCTGTCAGATAGATGTTGCAGAGCCTAATGTGTCCTTCAACTCTTAAGGACTGCCAGCGTCTGTACTATAGCATGTTACATGTAAAACCACTGTGTGTACTATCACTTTATTGTACCGTTATATCACTGATGATTAGAATACCATTGTAATATCACAAGCTCAGCCATATATGACAATCTCACGCTTGAAAAAAAAAATCTGTTGTAGCCGACTAATTTAATCCAGCCTCATTTAACAAATTCAGGTCTGCTCAGTCTGTCAATCTGGATCCTGCTACATGTGACAAATTCAGCCCTGCTACATCTATCCGTACATCTCCCTCAATATTGCCCATGCTCACAGTCACATCCAGGAGGGTCCTCTCCCCATACATAATAGGCACATTCCATTACTTTGCCTTAGCCCTGCCAGATCTCAGTTTGGATCACTGCCACCCCTCAAAAATAACTTTATTCCCTTGATTTTTTCTTCCAGCTCTCCTCTGCACATGACTTCGGCCAACGAAGCGACACCGCAAAATGTCATTACCCCTGTGTGCCTTATTAAATACCAAGAACGTTAGGAGCTGAGTGCAGTCACATCTCCACGACCCCCTGGTATGTCTGGAGACCTCCCCTCACTGCTGAATCTCAAGTTGGAGAAAATGTCTGTGAATCCCATAAAGCCAGCGCAGTGACATGTAAAAACCAGTTCTCTGCTGGATGTAACTCCTCCAACCTGCTCCTTAATAAGTAGGAGGTGTGGGAACAAAGGCCATACAGATGTGCGGTGAAGATGACTTAGAGGGCTGCACAGGCTTTCCTTCTTAACCGTAGGAGAACCTAATATGATTCTCCTTCCGACTCAATCCACTTACTGAGCTTTCCCCCTTTCAGACATATTAGTAGACAGCTGTCAGAGCGCAGGGGAGGACTAGCTGACAGCTCCCTCATATGTGGGTGCACTAATCCTATACACCTCCCTGTATGGAGCTACATGTCATCACTCAGGTTTCAGCCTCTGCAGAACCTCTTGGCAACAGAAACTACATCAGAACCTTTTCTATAACCCAACCTAGAAGGAAATGTGAAGTGACATAGTCTCTACCATCTAAGAATTGACTTGGCTATTTAAAGAAGTTCTGCAGCAGCTACATCAAGTTCAATCTGAGCTATTAGAGATGGGATAGGCAGGTGTATTCAGCCATTGAATTAGTTAAAGAGGTTCTGCAGCAGCCATTCGAGATCAAATTGAGCTAGTACATACAGGATAGGCAGCCATCAAAGAGGTTCTGCAGCAGCTACATCAGGTCTGCCTTAAGCTATTACATAGAGGATAGGGAGTTGTCTAATTAAGAGGTTCTGCAGCAGCTACATCAGGTCTGCCTTAAGCTATTACATAGAGGATAGGGAGTTGTCTAATTAAGAGGTTCTGCAGCAGCAACATCAGGTTCAATCTGAGCTATTAGAGATGGGATAGGCAGGTGTATTCAGCCATTGAATTAGTTAAAGAGGTTCTGCAGCAGCCATTCAAGATCAACTTGAGCTAGTACATACAGGATAGGCAGCCATCTAAGATGTTCTGCAGCAGCTACATCAAGTTTGCCTTAAGCTATTACATAGAGGATAGGGAGTTGTCTAATTAAGAGGTTCTGCAGCAGCTACATCAGGTTCAGCTTCAGCTATTACATAGAGGAGAGGCAGTCTTTTAATGAAGAGATTCTGCAGCAGCTACACCAGGTTCAATTTGAGCTATTACATAGAGAAAATCCAGTTGTTTAATTAAGAGGTTCTGCAGCAGCTACGTCAAGTTCAATTTGAGGATTTTATAGATGGGCTAGGCAGGTATATGCAGTCATTGAAGGTTTAAAGCGGTTCTGCAGCAGCTACATCAAGTTGTATTTCAGCTGGTACTTAGATAGGCAGTCGCCTAATTAAGAGGTTCTGCAGCAGCTACATCAAAATTTGATTTGAGCTATCACAGATGAGACAGGCAGGTATGTTCAGCCATCGAATTAGTTAAAGAGGTTCTGCAGCAGCCATATCAAGATCAAATTGAGCTATTACATAGAGAATAGGCAGTCGTCTAAGAGGTTCTGCAGAAGTTAAATCAGGTTCAATTTGAGCTATTATATAGAGGAGAAGCAGTCATCTAAGAGGTTCTGCAGCAGCTACATCAGGTTAAATTTGAGTTATTACATAGAGCTACATCAAGGTTGATTTATGCTATTAAATTGCTGATATGCAGATGTATGCATTTATTCAATCACTTGAAGAGGTTCTGCAGCAGCTATGGACCCAATTGAACTAACCAGAATGAAGAGTGAGGTTTTGTTTTTATTGCACCCCCAGGAACAGCCCTATTGCCCTGCCAGTCCTGGGCTACAGGTATCCCACCACCTGTCCTATAGGTGTGCCCTCCTGCATCACTGAGCTGCCATACACCAGGAGATGGTGCTTCACTCACTGCCTGGCACATTTTCCATCCTTAGTCCTGTAGATCAGGAAAGACAGGGTGCTTATTGGAAACATCCCTGCAGCCCAAAGCCACAAAGCAAGGTATTTGACCTCTTCCAAGTCTCCTAACACCATCCATGTGTGCAGAGCAGCAGCCTCAAGAATGCACAGCACTTGCCAGAAACATAGAAAGAGATGCTGAACTTACCAAGAACCTGACACAAGAATCCACACAGCAGGACTGGAGCAAGTAGACCCATGTTTACATAGTACCAGACATCCAAGTAATAGAATGAGCCCCAATTCCAAGAAAAGAAGACCCCCCAAGAAGCCTGAAGAATCAGCAAAAAACTTTAGTCTTCCCTAGAAGAGATGTCCTTCAGTGAGACAAGCTGTCCATAGCTTTTCAGTAATTTCTGCTCCATCTGACCCCAAATCATGATCAGCCTGTATCCTAGGTGGTCATCTCTGGAGTCTTCTCCTTGCCACCAAGACAGATCAGAAATAAAGATCCTCCTTGAGAAAAGAGCAGTAGAAAGTGGCCCAGAACTTGCGCTGTATCTGTTTCTTGCCCTCAGATCTGCAGAGCGTTCACCATAAGAAGTGCTGGGTGATGCCACCTTCCTATGTGCTCCTCATGTCCTCCTTCCAAAATTGCATTGAGGTCTGTGCATTGTGCTGTATTCCGTGCACAGTGTAGATGTCATTCAGTAGCCAGACAGCAGCTCCTAGCAATGCACGGAGTAGTATCAGCCCAGCCCTCCTCGTCACTCCTCTGGTGGTGGATGCTGCTCCTCTCCCTGAGAGCCCAGCACCAGTTCCTCCTCACTCTGGGACCTGGCTCAGCTTTCCAGGCAAACACTTGGAGAAGAGAGGGAGGAGGAGGGTTCACTGGAGCAGAGACCTGACTGTGTGATGCTGAGGGAAGGGGGAAGTGATATTCCACCGATCTGCATCAGGATATCACTCCTCTATCCATCCAGGATCATGCATCTGATAGACAGCAGCCACCCAACCCACAGCACATACAGAGGGTGCAGGGTAGACTTCTGCTGCTGGACGCAGGGAATCTAGGAGGATAAGCAGTGGTTTGGGGGTTTAACTTATATATTTCTAAGGCTGCTGCAGAACCTCTTGCTAAATGCCTGAGTAGTAATACCCATGATAATTATTTGGATAGACACATTGAACACAAAGTATTGAGTGAGTAGAGGCTGGAGCAGTTCTCATGTAGGTGGAGGAGGTGGGGAATGTGCCAGGAGGGCACCCACCATGTACTCTGTCATGATCAGTGTATTTAGAGAAGGAAGCTACATGTATGTGTGGATGGATAGATAGATAGATAGATAGATAGATAGATAGATAGATAGATAGATAGATATGAGACAGATAATGTGTACATATATGTATACTGTATATGTGTGGTTTTACACGGGAATGTACTATGTAACACTAACAATTCAGCTCTGCTACATCACTCCAAACACATATGATGTTGTATAAAGAAATGAGCCATAATACAGATATACTGCTTTCTTGTCTCCATCACTTGTCATAGATGCTAATTATTTATTTGTTCAGAGGACATCAAAATCAAGAGGGGGTCTTATGAGAAGTGCAGGCGCACCCCCTCCCCCAGCATGCTGATGGCTTCCCTGTGTACTGGCAGCACTGCACAGTGTCATGCAGAATAGCTGCACAGTGACTGATCATGATTAACTGGACCTCCATTGTCTTATCAAATAAGCTGGGATTGATCTGCGCTGGGGCTGTTTATTGGTGCAAATTGATAATGAGCCACTTAGAAGCTAATAGATATACCGTGATAAATAGGAGATAGATAGATAGATAGATAGATAGATAGATAGATAGATAGACATATGGGGCTAGATAGATAGAGAGAGAGATAGATAGACATATGGGGATAGATAGATAGATAGATAGATAGATAGATAGATAGATAGATAGATAGATATAGATAGACATATGGGGATAGATAGAGAGAGAGAGAGAGAGAGAGAGAGAGAGAGAGAGAGAGAGAGAAGATAGATATACAGAGATAGATAGATAGACAGACAGACAGACTGCACTTGTAATAATAATAATACATAGAGATGTACTGTGATAGATATATACATACTGGTACTGATACACTGCATTTGTGTAATAATACACATAGATATACAGCATATACAGTATACTGGAATAATAATACATAGAGGTATACAGTATATACAGTGTACTGGTGTAATAATACATGTACAGAGATATATACAGTATACTGGTGTAATAATACATATAGGTATACAGTATATACAGTGTACTGGTGTAATAATACACATAGATATACAGTATATACAGTGTACTGGTGTAATAATACATATAGATATACAGTATATACAGTGTACTGGTGTAAGAATACATATAGATATACAGTATATACAGTGTACTGGTGTAATAATACATATAGATATACAGTATATACAGTGTACTGTGTAATAATACACATAGGTATACAGTATATACAGTGTACTGGTATAATAATACATATAGATATATACAGTATATACAATGTACTGGTGTAATAATACACATAGATATATACAGTATATACAATGTACTGGTGTAATAATACACATAGATATACAGTATATACAGTGTACTGGTATAATAATACACATAGATATATACAGTATATCAATTGTACTGGTGTAATAATACATATAGATATATACAGTATATACAGTGTACTGGTGTAATAATACATATACATACACATAGATTATACAGTATATACAGTGTACTGGTGTAATAATACATATAGATATATACAGTAATATACAGTGTACTGGGTGTAATAAATACACATAGATATACAGTATATACAGTGTACTGGTGTAAATAATACATATAGATATACAGTATATACAGTGTACTGGTGTAATAATACATATAGATATATACAGTATATACAGTGTACTGGTGTAATAATACATATAGATATATACAGTATATACAGTGTACTGGTGTAATAATACACATCGATATACAGTATATACAATGTATTGGTGTAATAATACACATAGATATACAGTATATACAGTGTACTGGAATAATAATACACATAGATATATACAGTATATACAGTGTACTGGTGTAATAATACACATAGATATACAGTATATACAGTATACTGGTATAACATAGGAGTATATACAGTAATACACGTGGTCACTGGTTGTAATAATACAACATAGATATAACAGTAATACAGTGTACCTGGGTGTAATAAATACAATGTACAGAGAATATATACAGTATACTGGTGTAATAATACACATAGATATACAGTATATACAGTGTACTGGTGTAATAATACATGTACAGAGATATATACAGTATACTGGTGTAATAATACATATAGGTATACAGTATATACAGGTGTACTGAGTGTAATAAATACACATAGGTATAACAGTAATACCAGTGTACTGGTGTAATAATACATATAGGTATACAGTATATACAGTATACAGGTATAATAATACACATAGATATATACAGTATATACAGTGTACTTGTGTAATAATAAATATAGATATATACAGTATATACAATGTACTGGTATAATAATACACATAGATATACAGTATATACAGTGTACTGGAATAATAATACACATAGATATATACAGTATATACAGTGTACTGGTGTAATAATAAATATAGATATATACAGTATATACAATGTACATGTGTAATAATACATATAGATATACAGTATATACAGTGTACTGGTGTAATAATACACATAGATATACAGTATATACAGTGTACTGGTGTAATAATACACATAGATATACAGTATATACAGTGTACTGGAATAATAATACACATAGATATATACAGTATATACAGTGTACTGGTGTAATAATACATATAGATATACAGTATATACAGTGTACTGGTGTAATAATACATATAGATATATACAGTATATACAATGTACTGGTGTAATAATACATATAGATATATACAGTATATACAGTGTACTGGTGTAATAATACACATAGATATATACAGTATATACAGTGTACTGGTGTAATAATACATATAGATATACAGTATATACAATGTACTGGTGTAATAATACATATAGATATATACAGTATATACAGTGTACTGGTGTAATAATACATATAGATATATACAGTATATGCAATGTACTGGTGTAATATATATATATATATATATATATATATATATATATATACAGTATATACACATAGATATATACAGTATATACAGTGTACTGGTGTAATAATACATGTACAGAGATATATACAGTATACTGGTGTAATAATACACATAGGTATATACAGTATATACAATGTACTGGTGTAATAATACATATAGATATATACAGTATATACAGTATACTGGTGTAATAATACATATAGATATACAGTATATACAATGTATTGGTGTAATAATACACATAGATATATACAGTATATACAGTGTACTGGTGTAATAATACATATAGATATATACAGTATATACAGTGTACTGGTGTAATAATACATGTACAGAGATATATACAGTATACTGGTGTAATAATACATATAGGTATACAGTATATACAGTGTACTGGTGTAATAATACACATAGGTATACAGTATATACAGTGTACTGGTGTAATAATACATATAGGTATACAGTATATACAGTATACTGGTATAATAATACACATAGATATATACAGTATATACAGTGTACTGGTGTAATAATACACATAGGTATACAGTATATACAGTATACTGGTATAATAATACACATAGATATATACAGTGTACTGGTGTAATAATAAATATAGATATATACAGTATATACAATGTACATGTGTAATAATACATATAGATATACAGTATATACAGTGTACTGGTGTAATAATACACATAGATATACAGTATATACAGTGTACTGGAATAATAATACACATAGATATATACAGTATATACAGTGTACTGGTGTAATAATACACATAGATATATACAGTATATACAATGTACTGGTGTAATAATACATATAGATATATACAGTATATACAATGTACTGGTGTAATAATACACATAGATATATACAGTATATACAGTGTACTGGTGTAATAATACATATAGATATACAGTATATACAATGTACTGGTATAATAATACACATAGATATATACAGTATATACAGTGTACTGGTGCAATAATACATATAGATATATACAGTATATACAGTGTACTGGTATAATAATACACATAGATATATACAGTATATACAGTATACTGGTGCAATAATACATATAGATATATACAGTATATACAGTGTACTGGTGTAATAATACATGTACATAGATATATACAGTATACTGGTGTAATAATACACATAGATATATACAGTATATACAGTGTACTGGTGTAATAATACACATAGATATATACAGTATATACAGTGTACTGGTGTAATAATACATATAGATATACAGTATATACAATGTACTGGTATAATAATACACATAGATATATACAGTATATACAGTGTACTGGTGTAATAATACACATAGATATATACAGTATATACAGTGTACTGGTGTAATAATACATGTACAGAGATATATACAGTATACTGGTGTAATAATACATATAGATATATACAGTATATACAGTATACTGGTGTAATAATACACATATATATACAGTATATACAGTGTACTGGTATAATAATACACATAGATATATACAGTATATACAGTATACTGGTGCAATAATACATATAGATATATACAGTATATACAATGTACTGGTGTAATAATACATATAGATATATACAGTATATACAGTATACTGGTGTAATAATACATATAGATATACAGTATATACAATGTACTGGTGTAATAATACATATAGATATATACAGTATATACAGTGTACTGGTGTAATAATACATGTACATAGATATATACAGTATACTGGTGTAATAATACATATAGGTATACAGTATATACAGTGTACTGGTGTAATAATACACATAGGTATACAGTATATACAGTGTACTGGTGTAATAATACATATAGGTATACAGTATATACAGTATACTGGTATAATAATACACATAGATATATACAGTATATACAGTGTACTGGTGTAATAATACACATAGGTATACAGTATATACAGTGTACTGGTGTAATAATACATATAGGTATACAGTATATACAGTATACTGGTATAATAATACACATAGATATATACAGTGTACTGGTGTAATAATAAATATAGATATATACAGTATATACAATGTACATGTGTAATAATACATATAGATATACAGTATATACAGTGTACTGGTGTAATAATACACATAGATATACAGTATATACAGTGTACTGGAATAATAATACACATAGATATATACAGTATATACAGTGTACTGGTGTAATAATACATATAGACAGGGTCGGACTGGGGTGTCTAGGGCCCACCAGTAAAATTCCCTCTGGGGGCCCACTGTAAAGCTCACATGCCTATGCTACCTGCCCACATTATCCAGTCTTTTATATGGACATAGGCAATGTGCTGCATAGCATCTTAGGCAGCCTATTTATAGGTCAGTCTACTGTGCCATGTGTCACTTGTGCAGGAGGTGGGGGACTAGAGGCCTACCTAGCTCAGGGGCCCACCGGGGGATTCACCTGTTCCCCTGTGGGCCAGTCCGAGCCTGCATATAGATATATACAGTATATACAATGTACTGGTGTAATAATACATATAGATATACAGTATATACAATGTACTGGCGTAATAATACACATAGATATATATAGTATATACAGTGTACTGGTGTAATAATACATATAGATATATACAGTATATACAATGTACTGGTGTAATAATACACATAGATATATACAGTATATACAGTGTACTGGTGTAATAATACATATAGATATATACAGTATATACAGTGTACTGGTATAATAATACACATAGATATATACAGTATATACAGTATACTGGTGTAATAATACATATAGATATATACAGTATATACAGTGTACTGGTGTAATAATACATATAGATATATACAGTATATACAGTGTACTGGTGTAATAATACACATAGATATACAGTATATACAATGTACTGGTATAATAATACACATAGATATATACAGTATATACAGTGTACTGGTGTAATAATACACATAGATATATACAGTATATACAGTGTACTGGTGTAATAATACATGTACAGAGATATATACAGTATACTGGTGTAATAATACATATAGATATATACAGTATATACAGTATACTGGTGTAATAATACACATAGATATACAGTATATACAGTATACTGGTATAATAATACACATAGATATATACAGTATATACAGTATACTGGTGCAATAATACATATAGATATATACAGTATATACAGTGTACTGGTGTAATAATACATGTACAGAGATATATACAGTATACTGGTGTAATAATACACATAGATATACAGTATATACAGTGTAGTGGTATGCTGCATATAATAATACATATGATTACACCTTCTAGTAATAGGGGTAGAGGAAGTAATGGGAAGAAATGCAAACATCTGTAGCAGTGGAGCTGAGTGTGTAATTACACCGCCATCTCGTCAGCCTTTTATCAGGACCCTCCACTGAACATGTTGGAGCAGCTCATACCTGACATTCCACATCCCTAGATCATCTGCCTAGAAAGGGGTTTCCCGCCGTATGTACAGAGGCCATATTGATTAGATATGCCAGCCATGTCTGATCATGGGGGTCTAATTTTGGGATTCCCCGTTCATGCCTCAGGAGGCCTGCTGAATCCAAAGTGACCAGGGGAGCGCCATCCAAAATGCAAGATGAGAACTTGACCTCAGCCAGCACCTCACCTGACAAAATGGGCAGTGATTTGGAAGATATAGGGTACAATGCCATCACCAAATTAGGAATGGGGGATATAATTTTCACCCTAAAGAGGTTTTTCCAAGATATTTTAACTCCAGAGGATAGGTCATCAGTATCTGATTGGTGGAGGTCCGACACCAGGGACCCCCGTTTACAGTAGCGCAGCGGCCTAATCACAGCTTTGCTTAGGGCGCAGCTCAGCCCCATAGTGAAAGTACGGCACGGGGTCAGGTGAGCTGAGAGAAGACCATGGCGCTAATGTGAGTGCATTTGCCTGCTCAAACAGCGGGGGTCCTGGGTGTCGGACCACCACCAATCAGATACTGATGACCTTTCCTGAAGATAGGTCATCCGTTAAAATATCTTGGAAAACCCTTTAAAGGGGTATTCCTATCACAGACAATGGGGCATATTGCTATATTGAGAATGGAGCAGGGAAAGGTGGCAAAGGGCACACTGTGCATACGCAGCCGCCCTCCATTCATTTCGGCCCATAGAAATGAATAGGAACAGTGGCCACGCAAGCTCAGTACGCTCCTAGTCACTTGTATTGGGAGAGCTCTCGGCGGTGGCTGGACCCCAGGAAGCCAAGGGTCCTCCACCCACCACTCTGCCCACTCCATTCTCGGCTTAGGTGTGAGTCCAAGAAGTGGGACCTGCACCTATCAGACAATGGGGGCATATCCAACAATATGTCCCCATTGTCTGTGATGGGAATACCCCTTTAAGCAGCAAAAATGCACCTGCACTAGTGACCCCCTTTTTTAATGAAAGAGGCATACGTCTTTCTAATCATATGTCATCAATGCTGTCTATAACATAGATATAATATAGATAGATAGATAGATACATAGATAGATAGATAGATATATAGATAATAGATAGAAAGATAGATATGAGATAGATAAACAGATAGATTGAAATAGATAGATAGATAGATAGATAGATAGATAGATAGATAGATAGATAATAGATAGATATATAGAAAGATAGATAGATAGATACAGTAGATAGATAATAGATATAGATAATAGATAGATAGATAGATAGATAGATAGATAGATAGATAGATAGATAGATAGATAGATAGATAGATAGATAAAACAACACAGAAGATATAGCTACAGTAGATAGATAGATATAGATTATATATAACACCGGACATACACATTCTGGTATCACCGTGGTGTCTTACGTGTCATTATATGTAACCACATTGGATGTGAGCTGACACATCTTGCATACAATAAGGGGCGTCCAGTGAAATCACAGTATGGGGGCTCTGAGGTTTGGAGGGCTTCCTAAGATCAAAGAGCTTTTGACATGCCAGGTCTGGCCGGTGTGAGGAGCTGGATGCGTGATTTCTGATGTTTGCACTGATGATTACACGGTGCAGCAGGACAAGCTGCATTATCTGCTGGGAAGCCTCCATGAGCAGACATCATCCTCTAAATGAATCTCTAGCTCCCCCTACTGGACATTGCTGGAGGCACAGGCCCTGTACGGAAAATCTCCTCTATTGTTTTGTGCTGTACAAGAAGCAGAGCTGTATTATTAATAGCTATGATATCCTGCATATTGAGACCAGATATTAAATTATGATAATAATAGTGAGTGATAGTTAAGTGGAGCTGCCCTCCAGATGTGATTCAGTGGGAGTCCTATAAATTGCAGATGTAGTTGGGGCCCAGTGTGCGGGTGTCATACCATGTCCTGACTTGTCAGACTAGTTGCAGAATGATATAATCAGTGGACAAATGGTCCCCTCTATATACAGATGTAGTAGAGCTGAGTTTGTTATCTACGGATTTCTTTTGTGCACTGTAATGAGTTTATAATAATTAAGTCACATGAAACTGATGACTTATCCTCAGGTTAGGTCATCAATTTTTAGATCAGCCGGCGGTCTGACCCTTGACACCCCCACCGATCAGCAGTATGGAGATGCAGAGGTCCCATGCGAGCGCTGCGTCCTCTTCAGTGTTACCTGCACGTCGTCCACATTGTAGCGGTGGTGCAGTGTAATTACTGTGTAAAGGAGAAGAATCTGTAATTACACCGCACCACCATACGATGTAGACGGCATGCAGGTAGCACTGAGGAGGATGAGATCTGCGGCATCTACAAACTGCTGATCGGAGGGGGCGTCAGGAGTCCGCCAGCGTCATAGGTAATTAAATCACAAAACCAGAATACCTCTTTAAATACAAACCTAGCTACGGATGGACTTCAGGGAAAAATCACCTGTTAACAGTATCAACCCTATTTTAAAAGGCAGGGTTGATCCTGCTAATTAAAACAATATCAGTCTTGTGATAACTGGTCCAGAAGAAACAAACACCTTTATTGTACAAATGAGGGCTTCAGGGCTTCATGCATGCAACATGGAAAAAGAACGTATGTACTTTTTAGGACTTTTTTTTTTTTTTTAGCAGGAAAAAGAAAAATTAAACCAAACTTGTGAAGTAATTGTCTGCAGCATCATGATGTCATAGCTGTATCAGGAAGTAGAGAATGGCAGGGGATCGATGAAGTGAGTTCCCTCTGTTATATTCCATATGTTAAAGGGGTTTTCCAAGACTTTATAACTGATGACCTATCCTCTAGATTGGTCATCAGTATCTGATCGTTGGGGTTCCAACACCCGGGACCCCCGCCAATCAGCTATTTGAGAAGGCACCGGCGCTCCTATGGGTGCTGAGATCTTCTCTCACCTTTTCCTAGGCCAGTGACATCACGTTGATCGTTCACTTGGCCTAGAAGCAGCTCAGCCCCATTCAAGTCAATGAGGCTGAGTGCAACACCAAGCACAACCACTATACAATGTGCAGCGCTGTGCGTGGTGCGCAGAGAGAAGGCCGCGGTGCTCACAGGAGCTCCGGTACCTTCATAAACAGCTGATTGGTGGAGGTCCTGGGTGTCGCCCCCCCTCCCAACCAGATACTGATCAACTTATCACCTATCCAGAGGATAGGTCATCAATTATAAAGTCTTGGTAACCCTTTTAAGTTATTTTAATTTTGTTTTCCCCCTCCCCTCCCAGAAAACACTTTAAATATTCTTGTAAGACGTCTTTAAGGCTCCGCATTTCTGTGAACACCATTACTCTTACTGTCACATGTTATTTTGGTCCAGTGTGCCATGCAGATAGCCTTTCTAGGACACGTTCTCCGTATATCACATAATACCGTTATCTCTGCACTGAAATACATTAGCAATCAAGAAAATAAGAAATCAGCCACAATCTTACCACAAAAGGCTCCAAATAAGCAGATCCGTCCCCAAAACCTAGAAAAGTGTCAATCACTGTATGTAAATAGCGGGCGGCTTATAGCACCAGTGACTGTGCTATATAATGTCATCCATATGGTCACAGGACACTATGCCGTCAGCAGAAAAGCCGCTGTGCATATTCATGGGGATTACCGGGTAAAACCCTCATCTGCCATTCGCAGAAGTAACAGCCCAAAAGAGAGGGAGTAAGTGGGCTTAGTGGGTCCAGTATCAGCCGGAGGGGTAACCATAGGCGTATTAGTCCAATGCAAAATCTGTAACAGGAGGAGCCCGACTATTGTGTCATTTATAGTACTGACCTCCTCATGTGGGGGAGAGTGAACTTTGGGACTCCTACAGCTTCAGGACCACGACCTCTACACCCGCTATAGCTGTGTCCCTAATACCAACGAGCGCTCAAGGAGGTGGAAGTCTAATCTGAGACATGGCCATACTCCTCTGTAGTACTTCAAGTAAACTAGTGTGGACGCTATAGAATGGAGGAGAGGCAGAGGACCCACTGACCTTAAGAATTTTAGTATTCTCCAATTTTGGTTTTTGCATTCACTCCAATATAGGAAGCTATTGCTTTTAAAGTTACACCCTGTAATAAAATGTTCTGCAGTTCTCCATCAGGCTTTATTCACACCTTCAGTATTTGATCAGTGATTTCCCTCAGTGATTTTGAGCCAAAACCAGGTGCGGCTCCAAACACAGAACAGGAGTAGATCTCTCCCTTATACTTCATGTCTGTGGAGGCTCCAATCCTGGTTTTGGCGCACAATCACTGATGGAAATCACTGACCAAACACTGACGTGTGAATAAGGCCTTGTCCGCCCTTGCGAGCCAGTGTCACGTCTGTGAAAAAAAACTCTGTGTGTCATCTGTGAAGATGTCTGTGTAGGATCCGTGTTTGTCCGTGTGTCATCCGTAATCCACGGACGTTGCTCAGCTGAAAATTAATTTTAAGAGCATTTCCTATCTGTCTTCCGTAAAAAAACGTATGCACCATGGACGCCATTCGTGTTGTGTCCGTGATTTTCACTTACCTATAGACTTCAATGGGCGTGCTTGGTCCGCATCATGGATCACAGTAGTGCATTTCTCCGTGATTTTTAAATACTGAAATGTGAACAGACCTATTTAAATCAAAGGGTATGCGTGCTGTCCGCAGAAAATGCAGGCAGAACACGTCAGTAAAAAACGGAAATGTGGATGAGGCCTAAGGCGTAAGAAGGGGTTTTTCCAGACTCCTGGTATTGATGACTAAGGCTACTTTCACACTAGCGTTTTATAATTCCGGTATTGAGTTCCGTCATAGGGGCTCAATACCGGAAAAAAACGCTTCAGTTTTGTCCCCATTCATTGTCAAAGGGGACAAAACTGAACTGAAGACAACGGAATGCTCCTGAAAGCATTCCGTTCCATCTTCAGACCGGAGAGTAAACCGCAACATGCTGCGGTTTGCTCTCCGGTCCAGGCATCCGCACCAAGCCGGATCCGTTATGACCCCCAATGAAAGTCAATGGGGACGGATCCGTTTGATGTGACCAACATGGTAAACGGATCCGTCCTCCATTGACTTTCAATGGAGTTCATGACGGATCCGTCACCTGCACACATACATACATACACACATACAATACATACACATAAACATACACAGACATATACACATACAAATACACATACATACTTACATGCTCCCGGCAGGTCTCCAGAGCGCAGGAGGAGCAGGACGGCGCACACATAGGACGATTCCACCTGGCGCCCAGCAGAGGGCGCTGTGGGGAATCGTCCTACTGTATGTGTGCGCCATCCTGCTCCTCCTGCGCTGTGGAGACCTGCCGGGTGCATGTAAGTATGTATGTGTATTTGTATGTGTATATGTCTGTGTGTGTGTGTCTGTGTATATGTACTGTGTGACATGTGTGGGACCGGAGCACGGTTCCGGCCCCACACATGTCCCTGTGGCAGCAAGGATCCGGCGGCACCCTTCACCTGCCGGATCCGTGCTGCCGCTAGTGTGAAAGAGGCCTTATCCTCAGGGAAGTCATTAATATTCAGTTGGTGAGGATTCGACACCCCGCATCCCTTCCAGTCATCTGAACTAACACTGTAAATGCAGCAGGAAGCATAGCGCCGTTCAAGGTGTAGTGGCCGAGCTGAGGTACTGCAGCTCAGCTCTCATTCACTTCAAGGGAGCTGGGCTACGGTTACCCAGCATGGCCACTACACTTTGAACGGTGCTTACTGGTTAATTTGCAGAGTTAGCTCCAGCTAATTGATGGGGGTGCCCGGTGTTCAATTCTAAAGGATTGAATATTAACCCTTCCTTGACTGGGCCTGAAAAGATGTGAATGATCAGGCACTTTTTCGTGATTTAGCTGACATGGTGGTTTAGCGGCCCTAACGTTGCATTTTTTTATTATATTGTTTTTATTTATTTTTGACACATAATATGTCCCCCAAGAAGTCACTAAGACACCTCTGGGGGATGCTGACATTTTTTTTTTCTATTTTGCACTATTTATCTATCTATCTATCTATCTATCTATCTATCTATCTATCTATCTATCTATCTATCTATCTATCCTATCTATCTATCTATCTATCTCTACATACAGTATGTCTCTCTATAAATCTCTATTTCAGCTATCTTACCACTGTGCCCTGGATTCCATTGAAAACATTGCATAGAAGACATAGAAGCAGACAATTGAATCAAAGCAGATCTAAATCCCAATATTAATTCCTGAAAGTGAAATCTCCCAGGACGTCAGTGTGTTAGGCTATGATGAGAGCACCAGAGGCATAGGCAGGTCGCATTAGCCGGCTCCCCCACTAGTTTTCATTTCCAAATGGGTATTTTAGTGCAGGTTAATTCTTTCCCCGGCTTTGCTGTATTATCTATGGCTTGTGCCTCTGCACTATTTACTGTACTTCTCAATCAGTCAACCTGTTTGGAGCACAATTCTCTTCTCTGCATTCAGGCCACATACGGCGTAATACAGATAATAGTAATCCAGACATTTACCTTGTAGACAGCTCACACACATGAATATAACAAGATGCGGTTCAACTCTTGTATCTCACCGAGTCTATTAAGGGAGAACTGGATGAGTGTAAAAAGCTGCAATCAAATCAGGGTCAATCAGTCTCCGAGCAGTCTGAACAATTCTGTTATGTTTAGTGTTTGAAAATACAAAAAAAATAAAAAAAATATTCATGTTTTCTCCTGCATTTATACAATACTGAAGAACAGAGGACCAGATTGGGGGGTTCATAATGCACCTTATATGTAGCTCATGGATGATTATGCAAAATGTTTATCAGTCTTTCAAAGCAATTTATGCAGTTTATAGAAGTTTTGTGCTATTGTTTGCCCCCGAAATTACATCTGTTCTGTTCCTTTGTGTTCAAAAGCGCTGGCTCTAAATTGACTTCATAAGGATAGATTGGCACTGGAGCACCGGAGTTTCAATAAAATTTGCAAAAACATATAGTACGAAGGAAGATAAGAATGTTGTAGTATATCTTATCAAAGTAAAATGCCTCTTTTCCCACTTATCAGCCACTTCTTCTCTTCACCACTCCCCACCTCCTGCACTGATCATTCTTCCTCAAGTCAAAGCTAAAATCCACATTTGAAGACACGATTGATAACAAGCTGGGTAAAGGAGGTACAGAGAGACACAGAGATGCCGCTCACTGGCTCTAGTAATTTTCCTATCTCTCCTCAGTGCTGTATTCACAACTACACTGCTGTATAATATCCTCCATGACCAGGGGCGTAGCTAAAGGCTCATGGTCCCTGGTGCAAGAGTTCAGCTTGGGCCTCCCTTCCCTCAGTGCTTTGTGGCCAGGGACGCACATAGCCTTCATGGTGCATGAGGCAAGAATTAAAACTGCACCCCCTCATACCAAATTCTTGACCTAACCTCTTCCCTCCAGCCAGAGGTGTAACTTGGCCTGCATTGCACTTTCTATAATACTGGTGTTTTCTCATGTGGCACAAGGGTCTTTGGGCCTCCTTAGGCTCCTGGGCCTGGTAGCGACTGCTACCTCTGCACCCCCTATAGCTACTCCCCTGTCTTTGTTGCTGCCTCTGGGAGGGAGCTCCTGAGAGAGAGGCGAGCAGGATCTCCACTTCTTTATGTGTGCTGTGTATAGGAGACATCACAGCAGCTAGTCTTCACTAAGTAGTTCACAGCAAACTGAGAATTAGAGATGGAGCCCGCAGTGGATAAACTGCTAATATATACCGGATGCAAGGCATATAATGGCCATCCTAAAACAGAAAACGTTTAGAAACAGACTAAATGTTAAATGAACATTTTCCAAACTGGCCATTACTCTTTGCATATTAAAAAGTAAATCCAATTCTGGATTTTTAAAGGGCATCTGTCAACACATATGTCCAAATAAAACTGCCCATTGAGATGTGCTCTGGTCAGCTGAACACCATGTTCTAGGTTCCATCTTCCTTATTGCCCACCTTGCCAAGAAAACTGCTGTTTTATAATATGCAAATGAGTCTCTAGGAGCAACAAGGGTGGTGTCATTGCACATTGTTGCTCCCAGAGGCTCAGCTCACTGCCCCTTATGCCACATCACCACTCCTAAGACTGACAGGCCAGGCAGTGCAAACATATTCACTCCTGTCTCTAAAGTCTGGTAGGAGTGCATTCAGCCCATGTGCAGTACAAGGATGGAAACCACTGCACAGATGGCCAGCCTCCATCTTTTTCTGTGCCGAATGCACTTCCCCGAGAAATCAGGGCCAGGAGTGAATGTTTTCATTATGTGTGGCATGTAGGGCAGTTGGATCCTCTGGGAGCAACGAAGTCCAACGGCAGTGCCCTCATTGCTCCTAGTGGCTCATTTACATATTATCAAACAGCCATTTTGCTTGGCAATGCGGGCACCGAGGAAAATGGGACCAAGACCGTGGCATTGGGCTGACATCACACATCTTAAAAGTCAGACACTTTTATTTGGACACGTGGTGACAGATGCCCTTTAATATTGATGACCTATCCTAAGAGGGCATCAATATGAGATCAGTGGGGGTCTAACTCCCGGCACCCTTGCTGATCTGATGTTTGAAGAGACCACAGTGCTTGGTGAATGATGAGGCCTCATCCTAGGCCAGTGACATCACATTCATTGGTCACATGGCCTAGGGGCAACTCAGTCCCATTCAAGAGAACGGGGCTGAGCTGCAATACCAAGTACAACCACTATACAATGTACGGCGCTGTGCTTGGTGACCAGCGAGAATACCAGGTTCCTTCAAACATTGGAGATAGACCCCCTATCCTGTGTATAAGGCCATCAATATAAAAAACTTGGACAATCCCTCTGCTTGTTGTCATTCAGAGGGAACCAGGGGTGTAACTACCTTAGCGACAGACCAGACGACTGCTATGGGGCCCAGGGCAAGAGGGGGCCCAGTCTTAGTTGGGATTATCCCCTCTTCTACTGGATGTGAAAACTTGGTCAGCACTCTACCTTCTAAAGGAACAACTTTTAGCAAATGAAGAAGTAGAAAAATGGTCTTTGAAAGGGGTTTAGGCAGAAACCCTTCTGTCCTGTGTGGGGGACCTGGTTTGATCCTTGCTATGGGGCCCTTACTTCTCTATGTGCTATGGCTCGTTACAAGATGCAGATCTGATAGAAGTTCTGTAATGAGTCGTGCAACCGCATATCTTTTACATGACCAGGATAAGGTCTAATCATTACAAGTAAACAATGAAGACAAGATTCCTGAATAGCAGCAAGCAGAGGTCTGGAAAACCGTTATGAATCGGAATAAAAATGTATAACGTTTTGTTATGTAAATAATAATTTTTAGTTCCTGAAGCCGTAATGCTGCATACCTATTGAGTGGGGCACCACATGGGGTTTTGTTGGCCTGTTAGGTCATTTTTGATTTTTGGATTAATGCGCTTGGATGTGTCAGTTGCTCATTTTCCCAGTAACAACCTTTTCTGAGCCGGGGCGGCTTTCCATTGTACGTAATTACTGTACTAATATATTCACCAAGGCCCAAGGCAGTGCACACTGTAAATACAGCCCTGGGTGGTGACAGATGGGAGAGGAGGACAAGGAGACAAATTAAAAGGGTAAACGATATGAGAGAACAATGGGGAAAGGTGTGCAGCGGGACAGTCCTATAAATTAATTACAGGAAGCCCTATAACACCGGGGGTCGATCTATTTCCATGGACGCCTTCCGTTCAGCCTTGATTTGATTAGAGGGATTATAAATATCTGAATTTCAATTGCCTGCAGGAATATTATCATAAGAATATTGGTGATGGACACCTGTCTGCGGGGAGCGTGCCTGAGATCGCTGATGGACGGCATGGGACGGCTGGCGCAGTTAATGAGCTGGTGGTTCAGCACACCAGAGAACAGCTGTCAGTCTTGCTGCAGATCAATGCGCTGCGGTATTTGCATGAGACAAGACTGTTCGGCAGCGACATGTATTACAAATACTGAAAGGCGACCAAATGAAGGGATTGGGGGACATTTGTAATGTAAAACATTCTTTTTTTTTTTTTTTTTTCACGTAAGGGACCAGACCTGTTATTTTCACCGAGGAAAAACATGATGGCTGCATGGTGACATGTGTGGCCTGGAAGATGAATGACCCTACCAGGAAAAACACCAGCGCTTTCTTGACAAGGGCTTGGAGATGTAAAGTGTACTTGTAATTACTGTAGAAACGTAGGGATCCAGAGGGTGTATCAATAATAACGATCGCGCCATTATACAGTGTTGTCGTAGTGCCGTAATGTAATAAATCAGGGAAATCAGGTGCGATGTAAGAAATATGAACAGAGAAGTTACGATCATTAGAATAAAGTCCGAAGCTGTGTTTCTCAATGGGGATTTTTATGCGGTCAAAAAAAAAAAGCAATATTGCAAAGTGGCCTCATGCGCACTGTCATATAATGACCAGTACCTTGACTGTACCTGCACCGGCCTGCAATTTTATACGGATGCACAGATTTTTTGATTTTTTTTTTCTTTAGGACTCTGTAGATGATAATAATAATTCAAAGAAATAATAACAATAATAATAAGGACCCGAGTAGAGGGACGGCCATACTGGACTTAGTATTAACCAATAGACCTGACAGAAAAACAGATGTGCAGGTCGGGGGACACCTGGGAAACAGTGACCATAATATAATAACCGTCCAACTGTCATTTAAAAGAGCGTTTCTTCAGGGACGAACAAAAATACCAAACTTCAAAAAAGCAAAATTTAGCCAACTAAGAGAGGCCATAGGCCTAACTAACTGGGACAAAGTCCTCAAAAATAAAAATAGAGCCACAAAATGGGAGATTTTTAAAAACATCCTAATATCTAATTGTGAGAGGTACATACCTTATGGGAATAAAAGGTTAAGGAACAAGAAAAAACAATGTGGATAAATAGAGCTGTAAAAAAAGCAATAAATGACAAACAGAAAGCATTTAAATCACTAAAACAGGAGGGGAGCGAGAAAGCATTGAAAAACTACAAGGAAAAAAATAGAATATGTAAAAGACAAATAAAAACAGCCAAACTAGAGACCGAGAGATTAATCGCCAAAGAGAGTAAAACTAACCCTAAAATGTTCTTTAATTATATAAATGGTAAAAAGTATAAACCTGAAGGTGTCGGCCCCTTACAGAGTAATGAGGGGGGAGTTGCAGAGAGCGATGAGGAGAAAGCAAAGCTACTAATTATCTTTTTCTCCACTGTATTCACTGAGGAAAATAAACTGTCAGATGAAATGCAGAGTATAAAAGTAAATTCCCCATTAATAGTGCCCTGTCTGACCCAGGAAGAAGTAGAACTGCGTCTTAAAAAGATTAAAATAGACAAATCGCCAGGACCGGATGGCATACACCCACGTATCCTAAGAGAATTAAGTAATGTCATCGTCAGACCCTTATTTCTGATATTTAAGGACTCTACAGTCATGGCCAAAAGTTTTGAGAATGACACAAATATTATATTTTCACATGATCTGCTGCCCTCTGGTTTTTATGTGTGTTTGTCAGATGTTTTTATCACATACAGAAATATAATTTCAATCATATTATGAGTAACAAAAGCTTATATTGACAGTTAGAATGAGTTAATGCAGCAAGTCAATATTTGCAGTGTTGACCCTTCTTCTTCAGGACCTCTGCAATTCTCCCTGGCATGCTCTCAATCAACTTCTGGACCAAATCCTGACTGATAGCAGTCCATTCTTGCACAATCAATGCTTGCATTTTGTCAGAATTTGTAGGTTTTTGTTTGTCCACCCGTCTCTTGATGATTGACCACAAGTTCTCAATGGGATTAAGATCTGGGGAGTTTCCAGGCCATGGACCCAAAATCTCTATGTTTTGTTCCCTGAGCCATTTAGTTATCACCTTTGCTTTATGGCAAGGTGCTCCATCATGCTGGAAAAGGCATTGTTGATCACCAAACTGCTCTTGGACGGTTGGGAGAAGTTGCTCTCGGAGGACATTCTGGTACCATTCTTTATTCATGGCTGTGTTTTTAGGCAAGACTGTGAGAGAGTCGATTCCCTTGGCTGAGAAGCAACCCCACACATGAATGGTTTCAGGATGCTTTACAGTTGGCATGAGACAAGACTGGTGATAGCGCTCACCTCGTCTTCTCCGAATAAGCTGTTTTCCAGATGTCCCAAACAATCAAAAAGGGGATTCATCAGAGAAAATGACTTTACCCCAGTCCTCAGCAGTCCACTCCCTGTACCTTTTGCAGAATATCAGTCTGTCCCTGATGTTTTTTCTGGAGAGAAGTGGCTTCTTTGCTGCCCTCCTTGAAACCAGGCCTTGCTCCAAGAGTCTCCGCCTCACAGTGCGTGCAGATGCACTCACACCTGCCTGCTGCCATTCCTGAGCAAGCTCTGCACTGCTGGTAGCCCGATCCCACAGCTGAAACACTTTTAAGAGACGGTCCTGGCGCTTGCTGGTCTTTCTTGGGCTCCCTGGAGCCTTTTTGGCAACAATGGAACCTCTCTCCTTGAAGTTCTTGATGATGCGATAGATTGTTGACTGAGGTGCAATCTTTCTAGCTGCGATACTCTTCCCTGTTAGGCCATTTTTGTGCAGTGCAATGATGACTGCACATGTTTCTTTAGAGATAACCATGGTTAACAGAAGAGAAACAATGATGCCAAGCACCAGCCTCCTTTTAAAGTGTCCAGTGGTGTCATTCTTACTTAATCATGACAGATTGATCTCCAGCCCTGTCCTCATCAACACCCACACCTGTGTTAATGGAGCAATCACTGAAACGATGTTAGCTAGTCCTTTTAAGGCAGGGCTGCAATGATGTTGAAATGTGTTTTGGGGGATAACGTTCATTTTCTAGGCAAATATTGACTTTGCAAGTAATTGCTGTTAAGCTGATCACTCTTTATAACATTTTGGAGTATATGCAAATTGCCATTATAAAAACTGAAGCAGTAGACTTTGTAAAAATTAATATTTGTATCATTCTCAAAACTTTTGGCCATGACTGTATACTGACAGGGAGTGTTCCACAGGATTGGCACATAGCAAATGTGGTGCCAATATTCAAAAAGGGTCCAAAAACAGAGCCCGGGAACTATAGGCCAGTAAGTTTAACATCTGTCGTGGGTAAACTGTTTGAGGGTTTTCTAAGAGATGCTATCTTGGAGTACCTCAATGAAAATAAGCAAATTACTCCATAACAGCATGGCTTCATGAGGGATCGGTCATGTCAAACCAATTTAATCAGTTTCTATGAGGAGGTAAGTTCTAGACTGGACTGGACCGCAGCGAATTAATGGATGTCGTATATCTGGACTTCTCCAAAGCATTTGACACTGTACCACATAAAAGGTTAGTATATAAAATGAGAATGCTTGGCCTGGGAGAAAATGTCTGTATGTGGGTAAGTAACTGGCTCAGTGATAGAAAACAGAGGATGGTTATTAATGGTACATACTCAGATTGGGTCACTGTCACTAGTGGGGTACCACAGGGGTCAGTATTGGGCCCTATTCTCTTCAATATATTTATTAATGATCTTGTAGAAGGCTTGCACAGTAAAATATCAATTTTTGCAGATGACACTAAACTGTGTAAAGTAATTAACACAGAAGAGGACAGTACACTGCTACAGATGGATCTGGATAGACTGGAGGCTTGGGCAGAGAAGTGGCAGATGAGGTTTAACACTGACAAATGTAAGGTTATGCATATGGGAAGGAATAATGCAAGTCACCAGTACATACTAAATGGTAAAATATTGGGTAACTCTGACATGGAAAAGGACCTAGGAATTTTAGTGAACAGCAAACTAAGCTGCAGAAACCAGTGTCAGACAGCTGCTGCCAAGGCCAATAAGATAATGGGTTGCATCAAAAGAGGCATAGATACCCATGATGAGAACATAGTCCTGCCACTTTACAAATCACTAGTCAGACCACACATGGAGTACTGTGTACAGTTCTGGGCTCCTGTGAACAAGGCAGACATAGCAGAGCTGGAGAGGGTTCCGAGGAGGGCAACTAAAGTAATAACTGGAATGAGTGGACTACAGTACCCAGAAAGATTATCAAAATTAGGGTTATTCACTTTAGAAAAAAGACGACTGAGGGGAGATCTAATAACTATGTATAAATATATCAGAGGTCAGTACAGAGATCTCTCCCATGATCTATTTATCCCCAGGACTGTGACTGTGACGAGGGGACATCCTCTGCGTCTGGAGGAAAGAAGGTTTGTACACAAACATAGAAGAGGATTCTTTACGGTAAGAGCAGTGAGACTATGGAACTCTCTGCCTGAGGAGGTGGTGATGGTAAGTTCACTAAAAGAGTTCAAGAGAGGCCTGGATGTATTTTTGGACGGTAATAATATTACAGGTTATAGCTACTAGAGATGGGTCGTTGATCCAGGGAGTAATTCTGATTGCCTGATTGGAGTCGGGAAGGAATTTTTTTCCCCTAAAGTGGGGAAAATTGGCTTCTACCTCACAGGGGTTTTTTGCCTTCCTCTGGATCAACTTATAGGAAAACAGACCGAACTGGATGGACAGATGTCTTTTTTCGGCCTTATAAACTATGTTACTATGTTACTATGTTAATAACCTTTATTAATATAGCGCCAACATATTCCGCAGCGCTTTACAGTTCAGGGGTTCATGTACAAACAGTGATAAATAACATAGCAACAGACAAGTCAAAAATTACAACAAGAGGCCCTGATCGCAAGAGCTTACAATCAATGAGGAGATAGGGGTGACACTAAAGGTAAAAGTGCTTGTTTTGTACAATGGTCCTGCCATCTTGGGAAAATAGGGGAGCAGATAGAGCTGCATGAGCCAGTCACCAGCCCATATATGAAGTGATTCTGGGTGCGGTGGAGAGTTTGGTGGAGGATCAGGTTCAGGAAATGATAGATGGTCTATGTATAAAGAGGAGTTAGATCAGGGGAGGTGATAGGCCATCCTAAAAAGATGTGTTTTTAGGGAGCTCCTAAATCTGTGTATTTTGTGACTTAGCCTAATTTCCTGGGGTAGAGCATTCCAGAGAACTGGTGCAGCTCGGGAGAAGTCTTGGAGCCGGGAGTGAGAGGTTCGGATTATGGTGGGCGTCAGTCGTAAATCGTTTGCAGAGCATAGAGCACGGATAGGTAGAGCACAGTGGTAGACAGAGGTGAGGGAGGAGATGTAGGGGGTGCAGAACTGTGGAGGGGTTTGTGGGTGAGAACGAGCAGTTTAAATTGGATTCTATACTGTATGGACAACCAGTGCAATGACTGGCACAGGGCGGAGGCATCGGAGTAGCGGTTAGACAGATAGATTACCCTGGCTGCTGCATTAAAGATACATTGGAGAGGGGAGTCTGGTGAGGGGGAGACAATAAATAGTGAGTTACAGTAATCCAGGCGGGAATGGATCAGGGCGACAATGAGAGATTTTGTTGTTTCCATAGTGAGAAAGAGGGGCGGATTCTAGAGATGTTTTTGACTTGCATAAGCGGGCGAGAGATTGAATATAGGGGGTAAAGGAGAGATTAGTGTCAAACATAACAACGAGACAGTGGGCGTGCTGCCTAGGCATGAAAGTAGTACATAACAAAACTGTATTATAGTCCATCAGTTTAGTTCCATGCTACAGCACCAGCATTGTATGACAGCACATGGCTTTAAAGAGTCCGCGTTCCACCATGCAGCCTCTTTTCCATGTGTTTCTCCTCTTACATAAATTCATTCCTGGCTTTGGCTCCCAAAACTGCATCAGGAAACCTGACCGTGTGGTCATACCCTTAGAGTAAGAGTGGTCATTGCGTTTAAAGAGGTTTTCTGGTAATTCATTCATTGATGATCTATACTCATGATAGGTCAATACCAGTGGGGGCCCACTACTGATCAACTGTTTGAAGAGGCCATGATGCTTCAGTGAGTGCTGCATCCCTCTTCACAGCGCAGTATAGTGGCTGTGATTGGTATTGCAGCTCAGGCCCATTCACTTGAATAGGACTGAGCTGCACATAGTCTAGGTTATTGGCCTAGGAGGAGGACACAGCGCTCACCAGAGCATCATGGCCTCTTCAAACCAGTGATTGGCGAGGATGCTGGGAGTCAGACGCCCACCAATCAGATATTAATGACCTATTCTCAGGATAGGTTATAAGTGTTTTACCCCCGGAAAACCTGCTTAAGAGCAGAACTGCACAGAAACTAAAATTGTTTGGAAACAACTTTTTTAGGTCTTGCACGCCCAATTTCTTTGCATTTCTGGAAAATGCAGATAACCTTTAAATGCAGTATGGAGTTTTCCACAGAACCAGTACTAAGAATATTGACCTGATCGCTTCTTATTATTGCCACCTTAGGGGGCTTTTGTGTGCCATAGAGGGTGAAGTAAAGGGAAATGTGTCACCTGGGGGGCACTTGTATGATTGAAGGGAGTGGCCTCCATTTTCTCCATAAGTGATGACATCAGCACTGGAAAAAGTGTTTTATCTGCTAGGGACATTCCTACCGCCCCTGACAGTCATCTATATAATCTGGCAAGGTTTTTCTGCTCCTAGACTCTCCTTATCTTCTTCTCCTGACCAGAGCAGCCATCCCCTAAACCCCAGTAATATAGGGCCACCAAGCTGAGACATCAAGCTGTGAGACTGCAATGACCTTCTGACGATGATGTCACTAATATGACAACACATGTGATGTCATAGGTTCAACTACAGGAGGGAATCTTGATAGCAAATCATTGCTTACTCTTCTGGATTCCGAAAGTCCCAAAATTTAAGAATTTAAGAAAAAACATTAGGACTCATTTTCTGCTTCTCTTTGCGTTTAATGTGCAGCACAGGGCTGGGGCGGTCAGCAGTGGAGGCTCTAAAGGTAACAAGATGTGCACACCTTCCTCCCAACATTTTAGATTTTTAAAGGGGTTGATCAAATTTCCCGTCCTGTTTCCGTTCATAGGCATTTATCAGAACCTAAAAATGTGCTTCTTAATTAAAACGGTTGTCTGAGTGTAGAAATATAGATCTTTTACTTCGATCAAAGAACTGTGGGAAATCAAATCCTGGCATGGAACGTTATACACTGCTTCTTCCACTTTGCTCATTTTCAGCTAAAAATGAAGAACATTAGATTGGAGATCAGCCAGCTTGGAAAGAAAAGCACAGAATACCACCCAGGACTCCCATACACTTTCTGCTATTTTAACTATTTTAATATTTGGGATCTAGTCAAGCCCATCTGACATCAGACATATGAATGAAAATTTATTTGAAGCGATGACAGATGAGAGATTTGGGTTTATTGGTTTAATAGATGAAATTGCTCTTCAGATCAATATAAGAATAGGAATATGATATGTTTCTTATTATACTGCACTTAATTGAGATATGGATACCTGGAAAATATTGTTTAATTTTTTTCCCATTTAATTCTTGTAATTTTAAATTGAAATTACGGCTGAATAAAAGGAAGGGATGGGGGGCAGGGGCAGACTGGGAACTTAAAATGGCCCTGTTTTGTAGTTAGGTCCAAATTGATGGAAGGCAGAGCCAGCAATGCCATATTGTGGCAAATTATACCTCCCCAACAGAGACAAAGACCACAGTCCAGCACAAAATACATCCTCAAAAACTTCTAATGGCCGGCCGTGAGGAGGGCTCAGGTGGCCCACTGGGCATCTACCCACAGGGAACTTTCCGTGTAAGGTCTATGGCCAATCTGGCCCGGTAGGGGGGTGATGGTTCTCATTGAGGAGACACAGAGGTGTATGGAGACTTCTTTTTCATGCAATGCTCCATAAGAAATAGTACCCTTCCCCCCATGCTTTGTCTTAAGCCTATCATCTAGCAAACTAGAACCCTGTTCTGTGCTGATGAGGGGCAAGAACCCCAAAACAGTTGTGTACAGATGGGTGTTTTTTTTTTTTTTTTTTGCTGGTAAGAGCATGGGAGTACACAGATCTCACATTGCTCCATAGCGAACTTAGTATGGGCCCCATACTGCATCAAACACTTCCAGACAATGCTGAAAGCAAATCGTGATGCCCCAGATTTCACATTTATGACCTTAAAGGGGTTGTCTCAATTCAGTAAGTGGCATTTATCATGTACAGAAAGTTAATGCAAGGCACTTACTAATATATTGTTATTATCCATATTGCTTCCTTTGCTGGCTGGATTCATTTTTCTATCACATTATACACTGCTTGTTTCCATGGTTACAGACCACCCTACCTGGCTTGTATTAACTTTCTCTACATGATAAATGCCATGTACTGAAGTGAGACAACCCCTTTAACAGAAGAAGTTTTCATTAAAAAAAAAATGCAGTAAAAAAAGTTGCCCTCTGCCTCATTCACTTTATCCAACTTCTAAGTCAGAAAAATTGGAAGAGGGTCTTTATAAATATGGCACAGAGAGTATTGTACAGACAACTGGCATAAATGCATTGATAAATTTCCACCGTTTTGTGCTCCACTCAGTGTATTATAAAACTGTCTGCCTGAAGTCATCACTAGGGGGCGCTCAGTGTATAGGAATTTACACCGTTATAGCATTGACTGCAATGGAAACTGTAACATCTCTTTGCACTGAGCTCCAAGAAAGGTACACCATGAGGTAATTTGCTTACCTCCTTTTCCCATGGAAGGCAGATTAGTGTGGTAAGGACAAGAAGAACATACTAGACATATGAAATAAAATAAGGCTAAACTAGGACTACCCATCTATGACATCTGCCCTAATCTTCATGAGATATCTGCTTTAAAGGAGTATTCCCATTTGAGACATTGGGGGCATATCTCTGGGACCTGCATCTATATCGAGAAAGGAGGAAGAAAGGTGGTGGCTGGAGGTCTCAAGCACTCTCCCCTTAGAAGTGAATGGGAGTGCACCGCACATGACTGGCCACCGCTTCCATTCACCTCTATGGGGTTGGCGGAAATAGCCCAGCTAGTGCTTGGCTATTTTCAGCAACTCCATAGAAAAGAATGGATAACGGCTGTGCGTGCGCAGTGTGCCCTCCACCACTTTCAGGGCTCCGTTCTCGGTGTAGATGTGGATCCCAGAGGTGGGACCCGCACCTATCAGTCAATGGGGGCATATCCTAGCGATATGCCCCCATTGTCTGAGATGGGAATACCCCTTTAAGATCACTTGTCATCCAGTCTTTGCCTTTGGGAACGTGCCCACATTCCATAAAACCTGATAATTGCTGCTAACTGGACTCTTCTGTATTTAACAATGCGCTTGCCCATTTCTTTCTAATCAGATATTATGTGGGTAAATGGAGGCACAGTAATCTTATGTAACATCTTATCCACTTTTTACATAAGCGACTAAGGAAAAAAAATGTAGGAATTATTTAAGGACTGTATCATCCTGATCACCTGTGATACATTAGGTTTAGTGCACCTTTAAGAGTTCTGAACCATAGAGAATGACCTGGAGAATAAAGCGCAGGATCACAGTGTTTTCATTTATTGTATGGAGCATCTCCTCGGTGATTCAGAGTCCATGGTGGCTACTGTCAATCTCAATAGGCACAAAGGTGAAGACGCTGACAGGAAGCAAGCCGGCCTCAACCACACTTTTCTGCCTTTTATGACAGAGAAAAACAGCCTTAGCCTATTTATATAGGGTTTTGACAGGAAAAACAGACCTGAGTTTTTTATACTTTTAATCTAAAATAAAAACTGAAAGCAACTTTGCAATAGGTCTTAATTAGAGATGAGTGTTTGGGTACAAATCAATTCTACTCAAATCAAAAGTGCTTTAAATCAGATACCATATAGTACATGATGATCTTTTTCTAACATAGCTAGAACCAGCCCTGTACCTCACATGGGTCCAGAGATCTTCCCATTCATTGCTCTGCAAGATTTATATCAAGGGGAGTGTATTTTCTGCTGCAGCTCAGGGGGCGTGTCTCAGCTCTCCCTATCACAGCTCAGGGGCAGTTGAAGGATGAAACAGAGCATGTGCGACCTTCTCAGTGAGCTGGACAAAGAAATAAGAAAAAGAACAAAGCGCAGGAGGCGCTATACAGATACATTTTATTAAATAACTCCATGGCTATGCTAAATTTTTAATTACATGCAATTACAAAAGTATTCAGATCCAGGAGCTGGTTTGAAAACTGTTGAATATTTTTTCGTGGGACAATCCCTTTAAAAGGGTTATGTGACCTCAGATGTTGGTGGAATATCCAATGTCAAATGGGTGCAGGTTTCACCTCTGTGACCTACAATTATTTCTAGAACAGGTTTTCCCAGCTTGCTCCCCGTTCACTTCTATGCAGTTCCAAAAACAGCCAAGTGAGCACGCTCAGCTACTTTTGGAAGTATTATAGAAATGAATTGAGAGTGCACTGTGCAAGTGCGGCCACCACTCCATTCACCTCCATTGGTCTCCCCGAAATAGCTGAGCCAGCTCGCTATGGGTGGAAGGGCAATGGGTGGATGCAGCTAGCTGTAGAGCAACTGTATCCTTTTTCCTTACCATTCAACCTTTTTGGAATTAATTGATTTTATGCTGTTGTCTCATGAGGACAATCCATTTTACAACTAAGGCAAGTCTGATCACCTGGGTATAAACTGGTATCAACGTTGGTATCAACTGGGAAGCTTTGACCGGCTTAAAAAAAGACCCGCAGAGGACTCTATGGGGGCCACGTAGTATTATTTGCTGGCCAATCAAAATGATGGCAGACCTTATAATAACACTTGGATGTGCTGTGTCTGCCCCACTGCATCCTCTATGTGTGAACATATCCCATACATGGTGCTTTATAAATACATTACAATTTGTAATCAAGTCTATGATGCTGAGGCTGAGATAAGAAGATGAAGAAATGTCTCAAGTGTCCTCCATCTGTCTATCAGTCCAGCCTTTTACATTTACAGTATTATTCCACGGAATTTAATTCCACCACAACATGATCTGTCACGTAAGACTTACAATAAGGGGACGACCCAGTGTCAGAAAATGGAGGACATCCATGTATTATAGTGTTAGGGACTGATTGAATTGTTCTACAAATTAAAAAAAATATGTCATATATTACTCCTTACTGATAAGATGCTGACATATTACACAGTCCTGAGCAGAAGATGGAGTCCTTCACATCGGCCTTTGCCCTCTTAGAAGAGGCTGGAAGTTATTATAGGGCAACATTATAATGAGACAATATAGACCCGAATGAAGTGTCACCAGCAGCCCCATTCTCCTCGTGCTAGCTGCTTCCCCAGTACATGGATGCTCCCAGACAACCATATTAATCTGAAGACGAGGTAGGAGACTGCCATGAGACGTCAAAGCCACAAATTTAAAACAGAGCAAATCGTGAGACTAAAACATACATATTCAAGGCATAAAATCTAAAAATATTACAACAATAATAAGCCAATAATGAAAAACAGCTAATATAATAAAATCAGAATGAGAACTTGAACAATCAGATCCGGGTTGATTATTTATAAGCATAGGGTCCTGGCCACAAACAAACTTGTACATCCCTGCCGCCCTCATTTGCGTTTTTAACATTTTTTTTCTTGCCATTTGAAATTGTCCTCATAGGGTTAATGGTAAACTCAGGTTGCTTCTAGTTTACCTGTTTAGGGGTACCCTAGCAAATGGGAGCCCAGGGCAATTGCCCAGTTTACCAGACCTTGAAATTGTCCTTGCGTGTTACTAGTAATCGAGAAACACAATAACTCTTAGGCTGTTTCACCCTGCATTTTCTATTTATATCTTCACCATACACAGAGGAAAAATCTCCAGACATGGCAAATGTAAAGGTAAAACTCCAAAGTATGTTCCTATATGATATACAGTGGTATGTGTCACCCATAGGTCCCGTGGTTAAAAAGAAAAAGTGTGTGCTTTTCTTACTATAGCTGATAGTACAGATGAGCGAACCAGGCAAGATTCGGTTCATTTCAGGTTTGCCGAACTTTTGAAAACAGGAGAGCATCAAGTATACAAATGTGTGCTCCTCAACAATATATATGTGTTGGCTAAGGGGTACACTAGTATGCTGAATATGTTTGTGCAGTATTTTAGGCCAGGCAATGCCCCTCTGGGTTTCTGGGAAAGATATTCAAATTAGTTTTCCTCAACCTATTTGATGCCAACAGATGGTAGACATGATAATTTGCATAGATTTTCTCCAGAAGTCAAGAGGAGCATTGTCTAGCCGACATCACATATATCACCTGATCTCCCTAATAGAAATAGTACCCACCCAGAGGTTCCCCCTAAGGCCTTGCAACCAGAAAATCTGTTCTTGTCTGCTTTATTCTGATAAAGGGCTTTTTGTTCTAGTTGCAGATGTGAGGCTGGATATTTTTTTTTTTAGATTTGCTACATAAGCATGTTTAGAAGGCATGTCTGTAGATTTGCTGTGTAAAAAATAATAACAAGGGTCCTATTGAGATCTTCTTACTGTGCAGCAGCAAGTAGGTATAATTTTAGCTCTGGCTGTCTCACTATGATGTGGCAGTTCTTTCATATTCACCTGAGAACAACTTTAACAATTTTGTTTCATTTTAGATCAACTTCAGATGACCCGAAGTAAGATTAAACTGAAAGTGAGACATGAGAATTACAACATCCCACGAAGCTTACGCCTGTCCCAATAAAACATGTAACAAGAGAAACTTGCCTTATTTGGTTGACTGGCCTTGTGCAGTACTCTTTTGGGTTCATTAGGGAGACCAAAAAATATGCATGAGTATTGTATGCCAGGAGACACAGCTTTTGGTTTCTAGGAAAAGTATGTGCACATCATATATCTCAATTCTTCTGTCATTAGATAACATAATTCCTCCTTTCCTTTTGCCAGGCAAGCTAATTTGCACACCTTTGGCACTCTGGGAAAGATATTCAAATTAGCTTTTCTTCCAAAACAGAATGCTAATCTTTTCTCATGCCAGTCTCTCTCTCTCTCTCTCTCTCTCTCTCTCATTGCTCCAATTGCTCTGCTAGATTTATATCAAACTAGCATCCCAGGATGTTTTTCCTTTCAGCTGCTACTCTCTCCCTATCACAGCTCAGGGGGAAGTTAAATGATGGACCTGAGAATGTGCGACCACTTCAGCAAGGTGGACAGAGAAATTCGAAAAATATAAAACAGCAGTCAGCGTTTCACAGATATATTTGATTGAATAACTCTAGTAACTATATTACATTTTTATTTACGTGCAATTAAAAATAAATTACAGAGAGCATTTCTTTTAAATTATTCAAATTGGACAACCCTATTGTGTCAAATCTAATAGAAAAATTCAATATTTGAGTGTGGGCTATACCCTTTAATCTGGACATCAAATTCAGAACCAGTGTAGATGTGAATGGCATTTTTTTCCCCACATAAACAACCAGTTACAAACTGGTTCACAGGGGGTTCATTCAGACTTTACTTGGATTGCCAAGGTCATCGTGAAATAAGAAAGGCCATAATTCTAAGGGAAGGACCCTATAATACACTCTGCTTAATGATGTAAGTAGTCACAAAGCATAAAACAAAGCCAATAACATAAAAACTGTGAGACCTGTCAACTTGTAAAAGTAACAGGTGGGTGTCTGCAAACAACGTTACAAGGTCCAAGGAATGATGTGCGTAATATTATTAATCATTGACATCTTTACAATGCATTGAGCTAAAGGACATTCCTCATAGTAGGGGCTCCATGGTCGGCTTCAGGGGTGTACACAGATTTCAAAGGATCCCATAGCAAAAGTTATGATGGAAACAACATTATTTGTTATGCTACGTTTTTTTGCTTGGATGTTTCTGTAACTCCGGACATCCCTGACCTGAGCTCATGAAGCTTATTCTGATCTCAGCCATGAAATGGGATTACCCCATTAATGGAGGGAATTTTCAATTTAAAAAAAAAAGCTGTGTTTTGCTTAATCCACTTTTCCCAACTTCATGTCAAAAAAGTGGACCAGATGCTTTATAAAAAATGGAGCTCATTCTGAACACCATATTGTTTAATGTATTTACACTGGGCTAACTGGCATGAATACATTGATAAATGTCTCACAAGAGATCTAAATAGTCTGATTTTTTCATATAGTACAGTATGTGATAAAACTGGCTGCCTGCATCCACTACTAGGGGGAGCTTGGTGCATACTGTTACCATGGAACTTAGTGAACGCTAAAAACTCTGTGTGCACTGAGCTCCCCCTAGTGACGATTGCCGGAAAACATGTCGGGAACAGAAGAAGGTCAGAGCTGGGCCCCGGCAGCAGAGCGTGATTATACGGCATGGCATGCCGCCAACAAGCAATCATTTTTAAACCTGATGAAAGATTGTGATTGCCTGATGAATGAGCGTTTGCTCATTCATCAGGTAATCTGTGGCAGTATTGCACAGGCAGATCATTGCTAAAGAGCGTTCCTACAAACACTTGTTCGCGATGACCTGCCTGACAATCGAGTGGTGTAATATATCCTTAAGGCTACCTGCAAACAGGTGTGAGTGAATGTGCAGACGACCTGCATGAATTTCTGTGCGTTTCTAATTTCGGTTTTTGGTGCGGATTTGATGCGGTTTTGCCGCAGATCTTATATGTCATTTGAAAAAGGGTGAAATCCGTAGCTCAAATCGCAAACATAATTGACATGGTACAGATTTGGAAATCCACACTCAGGTCAGTTTCCGGTGGAGTGATATTCTGATAATATAAAGCCCTATGGCACATTTTTATAAATGAATTTACACCACCATTGTGGCACTAAAAAAGTCTCAAATTATGGCTCACACCATATTTGCGCCATAATTAGAGACTTTTGACCTTTTCTAAGATGGCAAGAAAATGAGTTGGCCTTAGCGGGAAGTGCAGAGCATATTAAGGCTTTTTTGCGCCAATAAACTGGTGTAAATTATAGCTCACGTATACACCAGCTCCTGGTTGTCATGGACTTCAATTTCTAGTGGATGGAGTGCATCTCCCTCTTAATAATTTAGTCGCATCTTACACCAGCCCACATGGGATCAAGACTGGGGTATGGGAAGGTCAGTCTTGATAAATGTCCCCCATTGTGTTGCATCTTCCCTTCACCACTTTCTAAAACAACATCACAGATTCAACAACTTAAATCATAACTTAGGTGCAAACTAATAATGGTGCAGACACAATATTTTAGCACAAAGTAAACCAATCTTAATATATTTTCACCAGTAGGTGCATATTTTGTACATTTTAGAATCCTATATAAATTAGTAAAAATCCTAATACCCTCAGTAATTACCTCACACTAATACAACCACAAGTAACTAGAAAAGATTTCACCCTATTACTTCTATTAGCAGGTAATTGTACTGGTGTGGATGATAGGTATAAAGTATAAATGTGCAGTAATTTGGTACATTTTGGGTTGATAAACAGTAAAGTGTGTGACCTTTCTAGGGCTTTCCATCCCCTTCCTTGTGAGACGTTTTACAGAGCTCCGCAGTAAACGAGATTCAGGAATTATGTTACTGTCTATTTGCAAGTTACTGAAATAGAACAAGACAATCGCTGACTCAGTTCCTACAACTCCTTCTCCGCTGTATAAATATTTAAAGTCTTATCTCTACGGCCCGTCAACATCTCTGCATGCCGGGGCACTCTCCACTCTACAGAACTGGGTGAAGGGTTCAGCATAACGATGGAAGAAAAAAGTAACAACGTCTTTTATTTTTGTTTACAAATATAAACAAATAAAAATAATCTTGATACTTTGTTTAAAAATATCAAAAATATCAAACCATAGTGGCCCTCAGCTGTAACATAATGTGCTTTTTTTTAAGCAGAAATAATAAATAAATTACTGACTTCATCCACTTGCACACACAGAGGCAGTCGCTTTTTTTCTTGATGCTGAAGGACCTGCCAAGGACCTGTGCTCAAGCATGATGACGTCACCATAAGTTCCCAGCATGATCGCTTGGAGCATGGTGACATCATCACGTTTGAGCGTAGCACTCAGCCTCAGCGTGGCCGGCGTTCTCCCCACCCACCTAGGCAATGAGCAAGCGGGGCCTTTGAGCGCTGGCAAGGAAAGCCAGCGCTCAGCTGTTATTAATTCTATGAATTAGGCCACATGACGCTGGTCACGTGATCTACCTAGGGGCCTATTTAAGCAGGCAACCTGCTGGCCACAGGTTGCTTGTGATTGGTCCTTTTACCGTCACCTGCGTTTGGATTGCTACTACGACTATTGTGTTTTGACTTTGGCTTTTGATCTTGACCTCGTCCTCGTCTCATCCCCTTGTACTACGTTACCTCTCAGCTTCTGACCTCGGCTCGTGTTTTTGACTTTGCTCCTGTTTGCTCCCCTGGTTTTGACGTGACTTCCTGGTTTGACCTTGGCTTGGCGATTATTCTCATATTGTGTTTTCTTTCTTTTGTCTATTGTGTTCTCCCGTTGTTTCCCTCCCTGTACGCCCCAGCATGTACCTAGGCTAGGGTCTACTGTCCAGTTGTACGCCATCACCTAGGATGGGCCGTGCAAGTAGGCAGGGTCAGTGGTGGGGTTAAGCTCAGGGCTGCACTTATCCCTGTATTTGTGACAGATAATGCACACAGTTATGTCGTAGTACGGGAATAATGTACACAGTGATGTCACAGTACAGGAATAATGTACACAGTGATTTCACACTATAGGGTTAATGCACACAGTGATTTTGCAGTACAGGAATAATGTACAAAGTGATTTCACACTATAGGGATAATGTACACAGCGATGTCGCAGTACAGGAATAATGTACACAGTGATGTCACAGTACAGGAATAATGTACACAGTGATGTCACACTATAGGGATAATGCACACAGTGATGTTGCAGTACAAGAATAATGTACACAGGAATTTCACACTATAGGGATAATGCACACAGCGATGTTACAGTACAGGAATAATGTACACAGCAATGTCGCAGTACAGGAATAGTGTACACAGTGGTGTCACAGTACAGAAATAATGTACACAGTGATGTCGCAGTACAGGAATAATGCACACAGTGATGTCACAATACATGGAAAATGCACATAGTTATGTCACGCTACAGTGATAATGCACAAAGCGATGTCAAAAAAGTGGTTTAATGTGCATAGTGAATAAACAGCACAAGTATAATATACATAGTAATGTCACAGTACTGAAATAATGGACATGGTGGAATACTGCACACAGTAATCCAACAGTACAGCAAAAATACACACAGTGATGTCACAGTACAGGAATAATGCACACAGTGATCTCACAGTACAGGAATAATGCACACAGTGATGTCACAGTACAGGAATAATGCACACCATGATCTTGTAGATAGGGGATAAGTTAAAATCCTGGCACAACACATGTAAATTAAAGCTGAAGCACTTGCTTATCTCTTGGACACAACTTTGTCTGGGTGTATAAAATTGAGTTTTGCAATATTTCACAAAAAGTAAAGAAAAAAACCCAGTGCCTTGACCTTGTGGATTCTTACAATGTGTGCCATAGAGGAGTAAGTCAACTCAGTGTTGTTTAAAGCGTCTTTTACTGTCACCTTTATTGGACAATCACGGTCCTGGAAAAGCTGCAAACCAGTTTTATTGCATTTGGGAATTCTGTGATCGATGAGGAAAGCTCAGGTCCAGGAGAATGATTAACAGTTTTGCTGTGTAAAAATAATTTAAGATGTAATTGGAGCGCCAAGTCTCAAAATCCCATCTACAATCTACAAAGTCCCAAAGCTGCTGGTATTGGGATATCTATGTAAAATATGTAATAGATTGATTATTATGTCCTGGAAATGGTCACATAGAATAAGCAAATTCATTAAAAAATGAAAACAACAAGAAGAAACCATTATTAATTGTCTAATATGTGCTGTATGCTTCATTAATATTAATATAGACAGATATAATAAAAAAGAGTTGTTCAATTTGGACAAACAATCTGTTAATAAAGTAATCACAACTGTGATCCCTAGCGATCATCTACAAAAGGTGGGGTAACCCAGTAGTAAGTGTTCAGTTTCCCTGCACTGCCCCCACAGGTGAAATTAAGTAATACACAATTCTTATTAAAAACTGTAGTTTGTAATCCATGGACATGTTGGGTCCTCCAGAGCAAGGGAAGTTCTGTACAACTGCTTTGACTTATACATGCGGGTTCTGAATGGGATACAACTCTCTACTTCTCTGCTTACTACCCCTAATAAGGTACTTAAAGGGGTTGTCTCATCTTGGACATTGGGGACATATTGTTAGGATATGCCCCCAATGTCTGATAGGTGTAGGTCCCACCTCTGGGACCCGCACCTATCCTTAGAACGGAGCCCACTAAGCAACGGAGGGCACACTGCGCATGAATAGCTGCCCTCCATTCATTTCTGTGAGACGCTACCTATTCATTTCAATGGGATTTTCAAAAATAGCCAAGCATGCCTCTCTGCTATTTTTGGCAGTCCCATAGAAATGAAAGGAGGACAGCAGTGCATGCGGGGTGCACTATCTGTCACTTTGCAGGCTCCATTCTAAGAATAGGTGTAGGTTCCAAGGGTTGGACCTGCACCTATCAGACATTTGAGGCAACTCCTAGCGATATGGCCCCAATGTCTTAGATGAGACAACCCCTTTAACCAACTAACTGTTTTGCCCGAGTCCAGCTCGGGCAGTGTTAAAAGTAACTAACTGGAGGAGGTCTGCTTTAGATGCTGCTATCTCCTGAATGGTAACAGCTAAAAACATGCAACTGGTCTTGTTTGAAAGCTGACATTCCAAGATTTCATATAAGACCAAAATGAGAAATCGGGTCAGGAATAATCGCAAGTAAAACCTGTTTTTCACTTTCAGCTGCATTCACAGCATCCCGGTTTCTATCAGTGATATCTTCCCCTGTTCTGAACGTATTGCTGTTATTTTGATATTGCTTGTCAGACAATACAAAGCGCATATCTCTAGATGGTACCAAACCAGAGATATGAGCAGCTAAAGGAGCCCTCCCCCTCCAGTTAGCTACTTTTCCCACTGCTGGAGCTGGACGGGGTAAAACAGTTAGGTGGTTAGGTGGTTAGGGTTCTAAACCAGACATCCCCTTTAAATGTATGCATACAATTATTATTATTGCTTGCCAGACCAGCGTATAGTAAAACAGTAAAAACTATACAGAAAATAATCTGAAATTTAGGCAGGGAATTGGGATCTTCTTTGCTTCTAACATAGATTCACGTGACATTGAGCATGAACTTGAACTGAAGAGGTTACTTAAAATATGTTACCTCCTGCACATAAAAAAAAAAACAAAAACACTTTTGGGTACTGCAAATGTCAGAGTCATTGTCAAGCGCATTGCTTTAGAGGAGAATCAGGGAGAGAAAGAATATCCTTTCATCAAACCATGTCTAGTGGGCTCCAGTCCATATTGGTACCATCACACACAAAGACCTTCTGCTAGCATACTATATGTGTTACCAGTACATCCGGTGGTGTCTGCTGGGTCCCGCTCATGGATAATAGATTTTTAGGTATTTATTGATTTATGTTTTCTATAATGTGTTTGTGGAAAGACTTTTTCTTCTCAAAGTGAAGTTTTTTTTAAACCAGTCATCCTTTTGAAATGCAAACACACTGGTGATCAGCTGAAATCCTGAACGATCTTCCATAATAACTAAGAAAGCTGCGGGAAGCTATGTAGTAAGGTGGTTTTACATGGTGTACATTCAAATGAATGGGCTACCATGTAACGCACCAGGAACTACACTCAGCAGCACCTTGGCTAATAGATAGGGGCAGAGGAGTGACCCCCATTAACACGGCATATGAAAAAGGAACAATGTATTCAGATTTTTACATTTATTATACTTGTGTTGATGTAGTGCTTATATATCTTGCGGCACAGTCCAGAGATTGTCATCAATTCAGTACCTTTGCCCATTGGGGCTCATAGTCTAAATTTCAAATGAACCTGTCTGTATGTGTGGGAGGAAGCAAGAAGGTGAATTTTAACTAATGTATTTACTAGTTTTTGGTTTTCATGTACAAAAGAGGTTGTCCAGTTTAAAATCAAATCCATCATATATATGGTATACTATTAAAGGAGTTATCCAAGAGTATAAAAAGCCCCCCCATAAGCCGAGCTCCCCACATTGAATATACTTACCTGGCTCCCCGATCCCTGCGCCACTCCTGGTCCCCACATTGCCGCTGCTGCTTCTTCCAGTGCGAGGATGAAAACATCTGGTGTCGGGGGGAGCAGCCAATGGCAGGCGGGGGTTGATTCTAGGGAGGATCGTCCCTGTCCCCGCCTGCCATTGGCTATTCCCCCCGACACCGAATGAGAGGCGCAGGGAGCGGGGAGCCAGGTAATTATATTCAGTGTGGGGGGCCCGGTATATGGGGGGCTTTTTATACTCTCGGATTACCCTTTTAATGATTTATGAAATACTAGAGGGGGCATCTGTTCAGTATCCACATCTCTTAGGCCTCGTCCACATTTCCTTTTTTCACTGACGTGTGCTGTCCGCATTTTTCACGGACACCACACGCACCCATTGATTTAAATGTATCTGTTCACATTTCAGTATTTGTTTACTGACCGTGGGTCAGTAAAAAAATCACAGGGACATGCACTATTTTGATCTGTGATGCGGACCAAGCACGCCCATTGAAGTCTATGGGTCCGTGAAAATCACTGACACACATCCGTGTTGTGTCCGTGATGCGTCAGTTTTTCACTGATGACTAATAGGAGATTCTTTGGAAATCAATTTTCAGCTGAGCAACGTCAGTGAAATCTGGATGCCACACGGATGGTAAAAACAAACACACGGACCAACCACGGATCCTTCACGGACAGCTTCACGGATGAAACACGTACGCTTTTTTTCACGAATGTGTCACTGACACGGAAATGCGGACGGGGCCTTAGTCAGAGTGGAAATTGGAAAGCTCTGGAGGACCTGTCTTGTCCTGCATTCCACAGACAGCCCAATGATCTGAATGGACACTGTGTAATGCTTCATTCCCCCTGTGGGGGTGCTGCAGAGAGATTAAACTCTCACAGCCCAATTTCCCCAGTTTGTGAGCTGCTTATTTCCAGGCCAACCTTTCCAAAGCAGAGAACCCCCTTGAAACATTAAAATTACGTAATAAAATGAAAAAACATGAAGCTTAGTTGTTGAACTAACCATTGACACAATAAACTTAACATATAAATCTGGAATAAAGTTGTGGTAAGAATTAGAGATGAGCGAGTACTAAAATGCTCGGGTGCTCGTTATTCGAGACGAATTTTTCCCGATACTCGGGTGCTCGTTTCGAGTAACGAACCCCATTGAAGTCAATGGGAGACTCGAGCATTTTTGCGGGGGACCAAAGCTCTTCACAGGGAAGTTTGCCTGAAAACCTGGAAACCTCAGAAAATGATGGAAACACCACGGAAATGGACAGGAAACAGCGGGGCAGCATGCATGGATGCCTCTGAGGCTGCTTAATCCCACCATTACCCCAAATCCTCAGGCAACAGCCTGGTGGTTACCCTCATGGCAATTGTGCTCACCCAGACCAAGAAAGGCGAGGCACATGCCCATCACATGTTAGGGAAGCACCCAACTAGGTGCAACGAAGGTCCATCACCGCCTGCAGGTGACACCACTGCTCATGCTGGCACTGCAGCTGAAATCAAGTTTAGTATCTGTTCTTATCAATTGCTGTGCCTGCTGGTGGTATAGTGGTGAGCATAGCTACTTCCCAAGCAGTTGATCTGGGTTCGATTCCTGTCTATTGCAGGAGGCAATTCAGAATCAGTACAATATCTAATACGTCCCCCTACCCAGGAAAATTGTTTGGAGAGAGGGCCTGTAGGTGGGGGGCAAGGAGGTTTCAGTGGAAGAGCCAGAGGAGTGCCCCCTGGGCTAGCGTGTGTGGTGGTGACAACAGCCGGAATGCATTTGGAAATGCTCTAGCATCAGCCGGTGCAGTATCGATTCTTCTCAGTTTAATACCGTATACGTCCCCTATCTTGGGACCCTATATTTAATCGATATTTCGAACACGGAAAAGGGAAAAAGAGCTTGCTCTGGCCAGGGGAGTGTCTTTCCCACTGCAGCTAAGGGGAAGTGTCCATGCTCTGCCTATCACAGGTCATGAGGCAGATAAAAGAAGAACAAAAACAAACATGAGTACAACTTCGGATAAGTCCCCTATCCGGCTAAATTGTTTGTAGAGTGGGCCTGTAGGTGGGGGGCAAGGAGGTTTCAGTGGAAGAGCCAGAGGAGTGCCCCCTGGGCTAGCGTGTGTGGTGGTGACAACAGCCAGAATGGATTTAGCAAAACTGTTGCATCAACCGGTATGGTATTGATTCTTCTCAGTTTAATACCGTATACGTCCCCTATCTTGGGACCCTATATTTAATGGATATTTCGAACACGGAAAAGGGAAAAAGAGCTTGCTCTGGCCAGGGGAGTGTCTTTCCCACTGCAGCTAAGGGGACGTGTCCATGCTCTGCCTATCACAGGTCATGAGGCAGATAAAAGAAGAACAAAAAAAAACATCAGTACAACATCTAATACGTCCCCTATCCGGCTAAATTGTTTGTAGAGTGGGCCTGTAGGTGGGGGGGGGGTCAGGCTGGGGGGAAGGAGGTTTCGCTGGAAGAGCCAGAGGAGTGCCCCCTGGGCTAGCGTGTGTGGTGGTGACAACAGCCAGAATGGATTTTTGAAAACTGTTGCATCAACCGGTACAGTCGTAAATTATGAACTTGATCAAGTGTAGCATGTGTTCTCTGTATTCTTCTCCGTTTAATACCGTATATGGCAGCTATCCGGAAAAAATAGTTTGGAGAGAGAGAAAGATAGGAAAAAGACGTCAATTGTTTGGAGAGTGGGCCTGTAGGTGGGGGGCAGGGTGGGGCAAGGAGGTTTCGCTGGAAGAGCCAGAGGAGAGCCCCCTGGGCTAGCGTGTGTGTTGGTGACAACAGCCGGATGGAGTTAGAATGACGACGCAGGACCCCAACTTAAAAATTTAGCATCAACCGGTACAGTCGTAAATTATGAGATTGATCAAGTGTGGCATGACTTTTTAGATGGAGATTGCATGTGGTCACGTACTCCCTGGAACCCCATAGTCACCCCTTCTCTGATGTGCTAGCCCAGAACATTCTCTGCCCCAATTCGCAAGACCTTTTGCTGTTTCCGTGTGCTGACAGTGTGGATTTACCAATGTTGTCTGAGGAGGTGGTGGACAATGGCGAGACACAGGTGTCGGGGGGGTGAGGTAGTTGTATGGGAAGCAAGTTACAGTGGGGACTCCTTGGGGGGGAATTTCTCATGATGGGACAGATTCAACTTGGGTGGATCAGGCACATTAACAGATGAATTTTTTGGGGGTTTATTTAACTTTTATTTAGCAAAAATAACCACAGAGATATTTATTTGTTATCTTCTCTGCGCAGTCTGGCGTTGGGGTTCCTCACTTTGATGGCGAGCTGTGCCGCTCTCTCCACAATGGTCTGTGTGTTCTTAGATGGAGACTTTGTCGGCGATTTCAGTACAGAAGGACTTGTTGCTCATTCACAGAACCTCATCCTCCTTGACATTGTGGACAAGGAATTTGCGGGTGGACCAGGAATTTGCGGAACCCTGTGAGCAGCATGTGTTTGGTCTTCTACTTGCTACCGTATCCAATGTTGGGCAATATAGATTCGCAAGTAATATTATTTTTCACACCTATCCCAAAAATAAAAATGTATGCAGTATGCACAAATAAACTTGGAACTGGAATTGGAGAGAGGGCCTGTAGGTGGACCTCCGGAAAAATTGTTTGAATAGAGGGCCTGTAGGTGGACCTCTGGAAAAATTGTTTGAATAGAGGGCCTGTAGGTGGACCTCTGGAAAAATTGTTTGAATAGAGGGCCTGTAGGTGGACCTCTGGAAAAATTGTTTGAATAGAGGGCCTGTAGGGGGGCCCTCCTGAAAAATTGTTTGAAGAGAGGGCCTGTAGGTGGACCTCTGGAAAAATTGTTTGAATAGAGGGCCTGTAGGGGGGCCCTCCGGAAAAATTGTTTGAAGAGAGGGCCTGTAGGTGGACCTCTGGAAAAATTGTTTGAATAGAGGGCCTGTAGGTGGACCTCTGGAAAAATTGTTGGAATAGAGGGCCTGTAGGTAGACCTCTGGAAAAATTGTTTGAATAGAGGGCCTGTAGGTGGACCTCTGGAAAAATTGTTGGAATAGAGGGCCTGTAGGTGGACCTGTGAAGAAATTGTTGGAATAGAGGGCCTGTAGGGGGGCCCTCCTGAAAAATTGTTTGAAGAGAGGGCCTGTAGGGGGCCCTCCTGAAAAATTGTGCTAAAAGAGTGCCAGTTGGACCTCTAAAAATGGCGTTTTTTGGGTCAGCATTAGGCAAAGACGATATGGAGGAGGAGGAGGAGTAGGAGGAGGAGTAGAGAGGAGGAATCGGATACATAAGTTATTTAAATCTATAGCTGCTTTCCCCCAGAGGAGATTTGAATTCCGGTGAAATCCAGGCTTTGTTCATTTTAATAAGCGTCAGCCTGTCAGCGCTGTCAGTTGACAGGCGTGTACGCTTATCGGTGATGACGCCACCAGCTGCACTGAATACCCGCTCTGACAGCACGCTAGCGGCAGGGCAGGCCAGCACCTCCAAGGCGTACAGCGCCAGTTCAGGCCACGTGTCCAGCTTTGAAACCCAGTAGTTGTATGGAGCAGAGTGATCGGTCCGGACGTTGGTATGGTCAGCTAGGTACTCCCTCACCATCTTTCTGTACAGCTCCCCCCTACTCTACCTAGACTGGGGACAGGTGACAGTGTCTTGCTGGGGTGACATAAAAGTGGAAAAGGCCTTGGAGAGCGTTCCCCTGCCAGTGCTGGACAAGCTGCCTGCTCGCCTCCTCTCCCCCGCTACTTGGCCCACAGAACCATGCCCTCTGCCGCTAGCGGCGTCAGATGGGAAGAATTGTTTCAGCTTGTGCACCAGGGCCTGTTGATACCTATTCACTCTCATACTCCTTTCCTCTGCAGGGATGAGAGTTGAAAGGTTCTGCTTGTACCGTGGGTCCAGGAGAGTGAACACCCAGTAATCGGTGTTTGAAAAAATTCTTCTAACGCGAGGGTCATGGGATAGGCAGCCTAACATGAAGTCTGCCATGTGCGCCAGAGTCCCAACACGCAAGAATTCCCTCTCCTCACTGACCTGACTCTCCATTTCCTCCTCCTCCTCCTCCTCCAAGTCCTCCTCTTCAGCCCATACACGCTCAAGAGTTAAGGACTGAGCACTGGTACCCTCCACTATCTCGCCGACATTCTCCTCCTCTTCCTCCTCATCCTCATCCCCCTCCTCCGATAAGCGCTGAGAAACAGACCGGAGGGTGCTCTGGCTATCAAGCGACGTATCTTCCTCCACCGTCTCTTGTGACAAGTGCAAAGCATCCGACTTGATGCTGAGCAGTGATTTTTTTCAACAGGCAAAGCAGCGGGATGGTGAGGATGATAATGGCGGCATCGCCGCTGACCATCAGTGTTGACTCCTCAAAGTTGCTCAACACCTGGCAGATATCAGACATCCACGTCCACTCCTCATTGTAGACTTGAGGAATCTGAGAGACCTGACTACCAGTTCTGGTGGAAGATGACATCTGGCAGTCTACAATCGCTCTGCTCAGCTGGTAAACTCTGGATAACATGTTTAATGTGGAATTCCATCTCGTGGGCACGTCGCACAACAGTCGGTGAGCGGGCAGTTGTAGGCGGCGCTGTGCTGCCCTGAGAGTGGCAGCATCTGTGCTAGACTTGCGGAAATGTGCACAGATGCGGCGCACCTTGGTGAGCAAATCAGACAGATTGGGGTATGTCTTGAGGAACCGCTGAACTATAAGATTAAACACGTGGGCCAGGCATGGCACATGTGTCAGTCTGCCGAGTTGCAGAGCCGCCACCAGGTTACGCCGGTTGTGACACACAACCATGCCTGGCTTGAGGTTCAGCGGTGCCAGCCACACATCGGTCTGCGCCGTGATGCCCTGTAACAGCTCTTGGGCGGTGTGCCTTTTGTCACCTAAGCTCAGCAGTTTGAGCACCGCCTGCTGGCGCTTACCCACGGCACTGCTGCTGCGCCTAGAGCTACCGACTGAAGGCGCCGTGCCCACGGATGGTAATTCGGTGGAGGAGGAGGGGTCGGAGGAGGAGGAGGCATAGTACGTCTGAGAGACCGTGACCGAGGTAGGCCCCGCAATCCTCGGTGTGGGCAGTACATGAGCGGCCCCAGGGTCATTCTCGGTCCCAGCCTCCACCAAGTTAACCCAATGTGCCGTCAGTGAGATGTAGTGTCCCTGCCCGGCAGCACTTGTCCACGTGTCCGTGGTTAGGTGGACCTTCTCAGAAACAGCGTTGGTCAGGGCACGGATGATGTTCTGTGACACGTGCTGGTGTAGGGCTGGGACGGCACATCGGGAAAAATAGTGGCGGCTGGGGACGGAATACCGAGGGGAAGCCACCGCCATGAGATTTCGAAAGGCCTCGGTCTCTACCAGCCTATAGGGCAGCATCTCCAGGCTAAGCAATTTGGAGATGTGGACGTTGAGGGCTTGGGCATGTGGGTGGGTGGAACTATATTTCCTCTTGCGCTCCAGCGTCTGCTGTAAAGACAGCTGAACGCTGCGCTGGGACACGTTGGTGGACGCTGTGGAGGATCGTGGAGGCGAAGGTGTGGTTTTCCGGCGGGAGGCGCTCGTGCCGGGGTCCTGGGCAGGGGGTTGACTAGCAGAGGCAGCGAGTGACGCGGGGGGTTGACTAGCAGAGGCAGCGAGTGACACAGGGGAAGGAGCAGTGGTGTGACCCGCAGGAGGTGGTGAACGGCCTTGGTTCCATTGAGTGGGGTGTTTAGCACTCATATGCCTGCGCATGCTGGTGGTGGTTAGGCTAGTAGTGGTGGCACCCCTGCTGATCCTGGTGTGGCACAGGTTGCACACCACAGTCCGTCGGTCATCCTCACTTTCTTTAAAGAACCTCCAGACTTGCGAACATCTAGGCCTCGCCACGGGAGCTTCACTACGTGGAACAGTTGCTGCTGATGCACCAGCTCTGGCCCTGCTTCTCTCTCTGGCCACACCACTGCCTCTTACAACCTGTTCTGGTGCAGCACTCGCCTCCGCCTCAGAAGCACTGTCTTCACTTGGCATATCAACCCCTAACAACAACTTCACCACTGTCTGACAACCGTGTCTCCTCATCGTCCGACACCTCTTTACAAACTTCTTCCACTAAGTCAACATTGTCATCATCATCATCATCACCCACAGACTGCGACAGTTGGAAAACTTGGGCATCGGGAACGAGGTCAGCAGCAACCTGAGAAGTGGTTTGTGACTCTGGGAAGGGTCCAGAAAACAGTTCCTGAGAGTATGCCGGATCGCATTCCAAATTTTCCTGGGAGGGGGCAGACTGGGGGGAAGGAGGTTGAGGTGGAGGAGCCAGAGGAGTGCTCCCTTGGGTAACGTGGGTGGACTGCGTGGACAAATTACTTGAAGCATTGTCCGCAATCCACGAGATCAGCTGTTCGCACTGTTGTGGTTTCAACAGTCCTCTACCACGTGTCCCTGTAAGTTGAGACATGAAGCTAGGGAGTGTAGCTCTGCGGAATTCCCCTGCTCCCTCATCAGCGGGTACTGTCTCACCCTGCCCAGGACCACGGCCTCTGCCCCCTGCAGTAATTGAATGCCCACGCCCACGCCCTCGCCCTCGACCCTTAGCCCTGGGGTTCAACATTTTTTGTATATAGGTGTATGATAAAAAAAAAAAAAATTAAGTCCGGTAGAATTAAGTGACGTACAGAAAGTGTCACCAGGACAGTATATACGGATGTGAGCGAATGTTTTGAACTGAGAAACAGAAAGGTTACACGCAGCTGAGTCAAATGGATTTGTATCACTGAGCTAAAACAACTGAAAAAATAATTTTTTTTTAATATTTTCTTTTTTTTGGGAACGTGACGTGCAAGAACTATGGTAGGACTGACTGACACCCTGTTAACGGTGGCTATTTAGTCTGCGACCCAGAGAAATGTCACACAGAGAATTTTCTGGATCAAGCTGTAGATGATATTGGTAGCAAATGACTTGGTTGTATTCTGTGACGTACAGAAAGTGTCACCTGGACAGTATATACGGATGGGAGCGAATGTGCTGAACTGTGACACACAGAAAGGTTACACAAAGCTGAGTAAAATGGATTTGTATCACTGAGCTAAAACAACTGAAAAAAATTATTATTTTTTTTTATATTTGTTTTTTTATATTTTTTTTACAATTTTTTTTTTTGGGAACGTAACGTGCAGGAACTATGGTAGGACTGACTGACACCCTGTTAACGGTGGCTATTTAGTCTGCGACCCAGAGAAATGTCACACAGAGAATTTTCTGGATCAAGCTGTAGATGATATTGGTAGCAAATGACTTGGTTGTATTCTGTGACGTACAGAAAGTGTCACCTGGACAGTATATACGGATGGGAGCGAATGTGCTGAACTGTGACACACAGAAAGGTTACACGTAGCTGAGTAAAATGGATTTGTATCACTGAGCTAAAACAACTGAACTAATAATTTTTTTTTTTTTATATTTGTTTTTTGGGAACGTGACGTGCAGGAAATATGGTAGAACTGACTGACACCCTGTTAACGGTGGCTATTTAGTCTGCGACCCAGACAAATGTCGCACAGAGAGTTTTCTGGATCAAGCGGTAGATGATATTGGTAGCAAATGACTTGGTTGTATTCTGTGACGTACAGAAAGTGTCACCTGGACAGTATATACGGATGGGAGCGAATGTGCTGAACTGTGACACACAGAAAGGTTACACAAAGCTGAGTAAAATGGATTTGTATCACTGAGCTAAAACAACTGAACTAATAATTTTTTTTTTTTTATATTTTGTTTTTTTGGGAACGTGACGTGCAGGAAATATGGTAGAACTGACTGACACCCTGTTAACGGTGGCTATTTAGTCTGTGACCCAGAGAAATGTCACACAGAGAATTTTCTGGATCAAGCGATAGATGATATTGGTAGCAAATGACTTGGTTGTATTGTGTGACGTACAGAAAGTGTCACCTGGACAGTATATATGGATTGGAGTGAGTCAGTGCTGAACTGTGACACACAGAATGGTTCCACAGTGCTGTGTGCAATGGATTTGTATCACTGAGATAGAAAAAAAAAAAAAACAGGGTTAGATATGGCGATAGCTGCACTACTAGTGCCAGCCAGCCAAGTGACAAAAAAAAAAATAAACAAAATGTCTTCTAGCCCTTAGAAGGGCTGTTGGGTTCTTTGTGGGTGATCCCTGCCTAACAGACAACTAAATGCAGGCCCTAACACTGTCCCTGAAAGGCAGCAGCTCTATCCCTAACGACATCCAGACGGCATCTGAGCCGAGCACCGCGGCCAGTCGGTAGTATATTCCAGAGTCACCTGATCAGGCCAGGCAACCCCTGCTATCGGCATGTAAGGGCCCCACGTGATGCTGGGTGTACTGTAGAGTCTCCTGGCTTGTGATTGGCTGTGTTTTTAGGCGCCAGAAAAGCATGATGCGGAAGTTGCCATTTCCTCGAGTATGGCGAGATACTCGTCCGAGCTGCGAGTACTTACGAGTACCCTAATACTCGAACGAGTACCAAGCTCGGACGAGTATGCTCGCTCATCTCTAGTAAGAATGTAAATACATTAGATTGAGGATATCTGCTGATATGTTCCACAGTTACACTGTTAGGATCTCCATATTCCTCTCTGTTTTATCCTGTCAGTCACGTAGGTGTAATTAAAATACCTCTTTTATGAACAATTATTCCAAAGATAAATGTTTGTTCAAAAACTGTTGTGACACAATGGAAACCATTGGGGTAGACGTAAACTTTTGCTCAGCCTTGCTGGTTTGATTTAGCTGGAGGCTATGAAGAACTTTTATCCCTTTCATGTTTCTTCACAGGTGACTGCCGTTACAACAAAGAATTCAGGGAATGCTATTTATCATAAGTTGGAAAGCTGACAAAAGAAAAAAGTTCTCCTAGACTTGAAGAACTTTAGGTTTCTACTACTGGAGAAGATATATGAATGATGTCCCGTCTGGCCATGCTCCCCATAATACACTGCGGTCACTGTGACTAGATGGGGTTAAAATTATTATAAAATGTTGATAAAAATAAAGCAAAGCATCTGATATCTCTCACCTATAGACAGGAATGTATGATCGCTGGGAGGCGACCCCCCCTTTTCTTCTAGGACCCCCGCAACCACTAATATGGAGGTCTAGAGTCTTCTGTTCATCCTGACCACAGGACTGCAGTGAGGAGGACTTTCAATGGTCGAACATGCCCGCTGTTGTGCCATTCAGGGTCTATGGAGCTGATGGAAACAGTTGAGTGCGGTACTTAGCATTGGCAGATTGGCCATAGACCGTACAGGGAAATATCCTGGTGGGCCGATGCCCAGGGGGCCAATTAATTCCTACTCTTGGCCATCAGCCAGGTACATAAAGATCTGATGCTCTCAGCATTAATAAATGTAGGAGCATCAGACACTAACACCTGGTTAGTGGCCGCAGGTGCCATCCTGAATTTTTATATATCGCTTCCTCAGAACAATGATATAACTTCATACTATGGGGCAAACGGTAATATTTTGTGCTGCACTGTGGTATGGCATTTGGTTCTGCTGTGGTGGTATTTTGTGCTGCTGTATTGTACTGCTGGCACATCTACTTCTGTTGTCCTACCTTCTGTCAATTTGGACCTATCTATCTCTGTCTATCAATCTATCTATCATTTTAAATTACGTATTAGTGCAATATACATGACATAAAAACGTTGTAAGGTTTTTATATGTAACTTTCCTTTCTTGTAACGCCCCCTGCTGTTTATCGTTCTGTCCACCTTCTTCATTCAGTGGTGGACTGACATGCTCAGTAGGTTCCCTTCTCATCTCCTCCTCTCAGTGCGGTGGGATCTCATAGAGAAGCAGGTGATCTGGCCTAGACATGTTCATTCATTCATCCCTATTTCTACATTTGCAGAAATATATAGCTATATTTCTCTCAGGACAGTGAAGAAGGAAATTGTGGGAGCATTACATACCATATGTATCTCTGGGGCTTTTCGTGATTGTCTATTTTATGTGCCAACAAAGAAGTTAATAAACACTAAGTGCAATGCATCTTGGGATATGCAGGACTTGATTGTCCCATGTGAGCTACTGTCAACCTACAGAAATGGAAGAAAAACCTCCAGGCAGGTGAATAAAAAAAGTTTTTAAATAGTTGGAAAAACCCTTTGAAAAGAGAATGTATAAGCAAGGGTCCAAGCAAAACATTGAGTAATTTTCTAATTTCTCAGCACCTGATCAGTTTTTAGTAAATGACCATTAGTATGAATGTAATTGTCATGAAAGGTAGGGAACAGTTCAGCGCTCTACTCCACCCACACCACAGTTCCTACCTACTTGCACAATCTGCCCTAAATGGCGGCCCACAACTTGGCAAGAGTCCCTGTAGGAGCCTAAACCTTAATAGATAATCAGTAGTCAGACAGAAAGAGGTCAAAATCAGACAGGCAAAACCAAGACTGGATCAGAATCCAAAAGCTAAACAAGGTGAAACAGGAAGATAACGTCAGAGACAAAATCAGCAGGCAAAGGCGAGGTCACAAAATAGTGTAATACAAGTGTCCAATATCAAGCAAGGTAAAATGACAAGCAAAGTCAAGAGAAAGAGGCAAAAGGTCAGTGATCCAGAGAAACAAACAAAAAACCAGCTAGTGAGACAGGAATACCAATCACAGGTAACTGAGGCCAGTAGCTGCCTCTTTAAATAGCGCATACACAGGAAGCATGTGACTCTGGCGCCGAGCCTGATTGGTTTGGTGTCCCTGCTCTGTGATAGGTTCAGTAGCCTTACTTTAAGGGGGCTGGTTGCCAGAGCAAAAGGGCACCACCGCGATAGAGAGGCCAGACTCAGGACCGCATAAGGGTGATAATTAATTCTTAACAATTGGCCCTATTCTTGGACAGTGTAAAAGGGCCCTTACCGTCACAATAGCAATTTAAAGATATTCAGATCACATCCAGATAAATAAGGCATTACATTTCAAATTAGTTGTCCATCTCTGTGGATGAAAGCAGTAGAAGCTTGTAGAAGCTCGTTCCCCCGAAATCTTTTGGGGGAAATAGTTGTTCATTGTGAATGTTAACCAAAGGGACCAAACAATAGTAACAACCGTCATATTGTATTGGTGGAGGGTCTCAGGGGGGCAGAACTTTATAAGTAAATAGCGGGAGATTCATGGGAGCGTGAAATTACACATTGATGTATTTTCCTGGCAGTAAGGATGTGTAGACTTGAACTTTTCCCCGTGGACTCCGGAGACACCGGACACCGAATATTCTGTGACACCGTGACACTGAGTATTCTGAAACCAATTAATTAGTGTTCTCAGGAAGTGGTGGATTATAAAGTTGTCAGAAGTGCGGCAGTCTGGTGGAGACTTGTGATTAAACCTGCCACAAAGGCTCCGTACACAGCGCTGCTCCTCTGTGTGAACTGGTGTCAGAAACAGGATACGTGTGAGGGAAGCCAGAAGTGGAGCCGCCATCACATTACACATGAACACATGTTCCATGTATGTAATGTATATAATGTCATCCATCTCTCTGCCAGTTAGAAAGTCACAGTCATCCAATGTAGGAATGGCATCAGTCCGGGGCCTATTCTAAACACATTCTGCAAGTATACAAGGAGTAAGAAAGGAGAGAATGTGATATTTGAAGTCTTTCTACACAAAATAATTGACTACATATAAAAAGATCTATCTATCTATTTATCTATCAAGCGCTTGAGAAAGGCTCAGTCTGGGCCGAAACGTCGCAATCCCGCATGGGTAAATAAAGACTTTCATTTTTTCACTTTTTTACTGGAGAGTGCTGCCTCTTTTTTCTTTTTTATATGCTGGGACCTTGGTCTGGTCTGTTTAGCGTGCACCTCGTTTTTTCTCATTCAGTGCTGCTGAGACTTGTTTTTTGCTCTATCTATCTATCTATCTATCTATCTATCTATCTATCTATCTATCTATCTATCTATCTATTTCATATCTATCTATCTATTTCATATCTATCTATCTATCTATCTATCTATCTATCTATTTCATATCTATCTATCTATCTGTCTATCTATCTATCTATCTATCTATCTTTTTTTTTGTCACTGCTTGAGAAAGGTCACATTGGGCGTACCGAAACGTCGCTTTTGGGTGAATAAACACTTATCCTTTTTTACTCCGTGGAGTGCCGTGGATTTTCTTCAATTTGCTTATTTGGATATTGGATCATTTCCTCAGCCACTGGCACCCAGCTAGTACTCTTTTGTCTGTGCGGTCCACCACTGTTTGGTATCTATCTATCTATCTATCTATCTATCTATCTATCTATCTATCTATCTATCTATCTATCTATCTCATATCTATCTATCTATCTCATATCTATCTATTTCATATCTATCTATCTATCTATCTATCTATCTGTCTGTCTGTCTGTCTGTCTGTCTATCTATCTATCTATCTATCTATCTATCTATCTATCTATTTCATATATCTTTATCATCTTTCTCTCTATATCTCTGACCATTAGTGCAGCAGTATTTCCAGACATGACCACATCTCGGATATTTCCGCAGATGATTTCCCCTGCTCCTACATCTGGCATGCAGTTCTGGGTGCTGTGTTCTGTGTGAGTGAATTATGGCCGTGCAATGTGCGCAGCGCTGGTTGTTTTTATTGGCGGTTCAGCCAGTTTAAGACAAATGTTTATATTTTCTAATTTCTACAAATGATCTAATCAGATGTTTGGCAGTGCAGCCGCCATTTTGTTTCAAGATTTTTTTTTCCACCCCATAAAAGCTATGATGATTACAATGCCTCATTAAGTCAACTTGGAGTTTATTAGAGAAATCATTTAAAGCGATGTGACATTGTCTCTTCTGATTTGCTTTAGACAGAATGCTTTGGAGCAATGTTTTTCCTTGATTTTAATTTGTTTCATGTTTTCTCATCCAGAGACAGACTGGCAGGTTTGTCTTCATGCCTAATTAATGCATTTTAAGACCCGGAGTCTGTGTGGGCTGCAGGCACTTACCAACTTGTTTGTGCATTAAGCAGGCTGTGTCTATTAAAGCCAGAAATTAACAGAGTCGTCTGAAGTTTATTTATACAGAGTTTTATCTCGGACCATTTTTATTGTTCCTTCTATGTAACACAGCTATGGCCTGTCGTACACAGGAGATAGCTGCCAGCCGACGGCTATCCCTCCAAACACATGCACACCCAGCCGAGCATGCATGTGTCAGGAAAAGGGAGAGGGGAGAAGGCTGCTGACAGACAGGGGCGAAGCTATAGGGTTTGCAGAGGTGGCAGTCGCTACCGGGCCCAGGATCCTGAGGGGGCCCAAAGACCCTTGTGGTGTATAAGAAGACACCGGTATCAAAGAAAGTGCATGCAGGTCAAGTTACACCTCTGGCTGGAGGGAAGGGGTTAGGTTGAGAATTTAGCCTTTTGCCTCAAGCAGCATTATGGCTATGTGCTCCCCTGCCCCTGGACACAAAGCACTGAGGGAATGGGGGCCCAAGCTGAATTCTTGTACCACGGCCCATGAGCCTTTAGCTATGCCCCTGCTGACAGACAGCTCATCTTTTCAAGAACAAAAGGATCAAGCAGCTAAAATCCCTCTGCCCAATCCTTATCTCCACTGCCATCAAAGAAGAGTCATGAAGCTCCCATACACATTAGATGGTCATCGGGTCCTGCCAAAATCAGCCGTTCATCCAATATATACCTAATGATGTATACTAGGGATGAGCGAATCAAATCCAATGAAGCGGAGTGTGATCCGAATTTCAGGATAAATTCGATTCGCCGTGAAGCAGAATTTCCTCATGCTTTATGGTTGCCAATAGATTTAACCTGAAATAGTGTAACCCTCCACCCCCCCCCCCCCCAAAAAAAAAAAAAAAAAAAAAAATCATACTTACCTGCTCTATTTGCTCGCGACGGGCCAGGCACTGCCGTCTTGATTGAAGATCTCGGCTGAAATCCAATGAGTAGTGATGTATGACGTATGTCTGGCTTGATGATGTTATCTCAGGCCAAACGAGATTTTGCGCATGATCTTCAAGCAAGATGGTGGCGGCCGGCAAATGAAGGTGGTAAGAATTATTTAATTTTTTTTCTGTTAATTTTAGACTGTATTATTACTCTCAGATGCCACGATCATGTATGAACGCGGCATCTAAGAGGGGGGCGATGCTATCGCAGCTCCTTCTCATTGCACCTGCTACTTACAAAAAATGCGCTTCGTGACAAAGTAATTTGTCACAAAGTGAATTTTTTTGTAAAATTTGGCAATGCAGCGGAATCGAATTTTCCAAAACGTCGCTCATCTCTAATGTAGACTGTATGGAGACAATCTAAATGACTAACCCCCATAGGGTGTGCAATGTGTTGGCAACACATTATATCCCATTTACACAAGGACTGGTGCTGACTAGGGATGAGCGAACCGAACCGTAACGAACCAGATTCGTTACGAACTTTACCGAACGTTCGGTTCGTCCCCGAACCGAACTTTCGTCAAGTTCGTATGAATCAGGTTCGTAAATAAAGTTTACTTTTTCCACAGAATAGACCAGGATACAAGGGATTATTTATTACTCCTACAATCCCTTGTATCCTGGTGTGACCCTCGTGTCAAACCACCCTTTTGGGAGGAGAATGGCCGAGATGGGTTATTAATAATCTGGTTCGTTACGGTTCTGTTCGCTCGTCCGAACGAACGTTCGGACGAACGAAAATAATAACTTATTATTTTCGTTCGTCCGAACGTTCGTTCGGACGAGCGAACAGAACCGTAACGAACCAGATTCGTTTAAGAACTTTTAAGACGAATCTGGTTAAAATAAAAACTGCACATCAAATGCGTACATATTCAGTTAAGTAGCGTACCTTTGACAACGCTAGACTGTATGTTCGTTATTTGTGTGGGAATGTTCGCATTAGCGTACGTATTAGTGTAGATTCTCAAATATGCGTATATTCGTTCGTATAAGGTTCGTTTTAGGTTCGGTTCGTACGAATCCGAACTTCAAGAAAGTTCGCCGAAGCGAACCGAACCGAACTTTTCAAAAGTTCGCTCATCCCTAGTGCTGACAGTTATGATTCAGCCGGCATTCACCTGATGGGTAAGCTTGAAAAAGCCTAGTATGGGCGGAGACATTGCACATATATAAGAGGATAAATTACTGGCTCTGCTTCTATGAAATATCTGCAATCTTCTGTTTTACTGTTATTTCAAGGGGTTGTCCCACAAAAAATATTCTACAGTTTTCAAACCAGCATCTGGATCTGAATACTTTTATAATTGCATGTAATTAAAAAATGTGTATAGCCACTGAGTTACTCAATAAAATGTATCTGTATAGAGCCACCTGCTCTTTGTTCTTTTTCGTATTTCTTTGACCTGCTCACTGAGAAGGCCGCACATGCTCAGTTTCATCCTTCAACTGTCTCCTGAGCTGTGATAGGAAGAGTTATACACGCCTCCTAAATCTAGCAGAGCACTGAATGAGGAGATCTCTGGATCCATGTGAGGTACAGGGATGGTTCTAGCTTTGTTAGAAAGAGATCGTCATGTAGTATATGATGTCTGATTTTCATTTTTGACCTTAATAGGCAAGCAGAAGAAGGAGCAGCACTCCAAGCAAAGGATTTCCATAGACTGCAAAATGTATTTACCCAAGAAAACAACACCCGAACCATTTGGTTTGATAGGGAGTGTAAATCTGTAAAGAAGGTTCTAAGAATGACCTTTAATGGGTTGTCTCACTTCAGCAAATGGCATTTATCATGTAGACAAAGTTAATACAAGTCACCATGCAATCCAGCAGCTGTGGCCGTGCTTGCACAATATAGGAAAAGTTGCGGGCCTCTCTGGTGGCTGGGACTGCGGGAGTGCGCATAGTCCATCGTTTATTCCTATAGTGTGAAAGCACGACCACCACTGCTGGATTTCAGGGTGGTTGTAACCATGGAAACAAGCAGTATATAATGTGATGGAAAAATGAGTCCTGCCAGCAAAGGAAGCAATATGGACAATCACAATACATTAGTAAGTGCCTTGCATTAACTTTGTCTACATGATAAATGCCATTTGCTGAAGTGAGACAACCCCTTTAACTAAACAAACACAGGAACCCAAACATACTCGTTTGAGGGAAGCTTACTATACCGTACAACAGCAATACAAAATCATCCTCAGAAAGAAAAGGGAAGTCCACATCTCCACCAAACTCCTCCAACTCCAAGATGCCTGCAAAACAACTCCTTCTGGGAACTATGGAACCACATGGACAAGAATAATCTCCAAAACCATCCAAAACTGCAACATGTTTCTCCAGTACTTCAAGGACCTGTACAAGGACATCTGGAAGGGAAGACCAAAGACCAGAACAAACATAGATAATGAGAAAACTGAAGAATATGAAGGAAAAAAAAGGATTTCCAAAACCCTTTAGATACATCAATCACACAGCAGATTGATATATGGCCTGATTGATATACAGCCTGCCAGGTATACAGACCACAATAGCAAAACTTTTCAGTGTTGTACTGAGTGGTGGCTACTTCCAAAAGAGCTGGAACCAAGGCCTCATAATCCCCATACACAACAGTGGAGACAGGTATGACCTAGCCAACTGCTGAGGGAAATGTGTCAGCAGCAACCTGAGAAACCTTTTCAACAGTGTCATGAATAAGAGGATCCTCACCACATCTACACCCTGCACAGCCTCATAAAGAGCCACATCCATAACACAAATAATGATTCTGGGCCAACAGAAATATTCTTCTTCCATTGGAAGTCCATTTGAGAGCCTCAAACAGCCCCTGTTGAGCAGAGAAGGGCAGATTCCCACAAAACTGTACCTTGCTGTCCAGAAGAGGGCAATATCATTCCGGGCTCATGTACTGTACTTAGTAGCAGTCCGAGCTCCTACCATCACAAAGTCCTGCTATAGCCAGAACCCCCAGGAAGACGAATCACCCCTCAACAATTGTCCGGAACACAGCCTGACCAAGTCACCAACCAGTACACCCTTACAATAGGTGAAATCCAGAAGACAATACTCAAGGATACACAAGGAAAAAGAGGAATATATCAGCATCTAGAGCAACAACATAAGAGCCTCCAGGAAGCTGACAATATACCAGAGCCTAAAGAGGGAGTAGAAACTGGCCCCATATCTGGAGTAACATCAACCCCAGAGACTGACAGATCCTGAGCTGGCACAGAGTGATCGCCCACAGCCTTCTCATCGAATCTGGGCGGCACCAACAGAAGTACAAGCTCAGAGAGAGCAGATTGTACAGCAGTGCGACTGGAAAGCCATGGAGGATGAGACCCATTTCCGGCTGGGGTGCCTAAAAATCTCAATAGTGAGGGACACACATCAGGAGACCGTCTGATCTCTGCCCAGACTTTACCTCCATGGTGGAGGAAGAGAGACTATCGATACTGCAGGGGGAGAGGAGAACACAGCAGCAATAACAGTACAATATGTCAGTGCCTACCATAGACTGAGGGGAGCCTGATACACCATGGACTTCTATACCAATACCTTGCACGTATCACTATCCCCATTCTATATACCATCCCAATTATTTCCTACTTGCTTTTTCAATGCTAATATGTATTTAGTCCTGCCAATAAAACTTATTTCAATTAGATAGATATTGTAGATAGATAGATAGATAGATAGATAGATAGATAGATAGATAGATATTGTAGATAGATAGATAGATAGATAGATAGATATTTTTCATCTAACAGGAAAACTGTTTGTGAGACTGTATGGTGTTATTTTAGGACTGCATTAGAAAATCCAACACTGATTTAATTTCCAGAGACACCACTGCTCTGGGCACAATGATGGATGTCACATATATGATGGGCAATGCTTCCTCAGCGAACAGAGTTGTATTTTACAAATAGGTAGTGTTATAACAAAGGAACATTGTACATAAAGTAGTAAAAATGTAAAGATAAATGTATGTCTTTAGATTGTCAAGAAACTGTCAATATTCATTGGTTCTTGCCTCTCACAAGAAGTAAAATTGCCTAATTAACAGGATCTAGCAATCTAATAAGTCTTGCCATTTCCCTTTTCCCCTAAAAAAAAAAAACTAAAAGTTTATATGTTGTCATTTGCATAAATTTGTTCTTAAATTGTCATTTACCCCCTTCCTCATCGACACATTTTCATTTTGGTTTTGGTGCATGCAGCTTCGAGAGCTGGTTGGTTTGCTATTTTTATGCCTTTTTTATTGTGGTATATTTTGTTTTTGGTACCTGAGAAAATGTGAAAAATAAAAGTGGAATAAAAGTCCACTATTCAAATTTTAAATAACATGAAGTGCAACAAAAATACATTTTTGAATTGAGTTCCCCTATTCTCATTGTTACCAGAATGTCTAAAAGCAACAATAGGCATGTGTCTATTTTTTGTAAATATTTCTGCATTAATTATACTGTTACAATTTGTATATAATTTACTATCTTCTAGATACTTACTGGCCAGTGGGTTATTTGCAGTTTCCATCATAAATGAGTTTTCTATATGTAATTTCTTTGGTTTTACAGGTTCATACAAGTAATGAATGCATGCATTTTATTGTATGGCAGTTTTTCCGTGCTTGCCCTTGTTTTTACCCCCTTTTAGTAGTGTTTTTTGTCTCATATACCGACACACCCCTGGTAAAGTGTTGCACAGTTTCGCACCTATGGAAGCTCTGAAGAGCTGGGAAAGAATCAAGACTGGAACAAGTGCAGTTTTAAGCTGTCTGAACTCGATTATACATCATTTAATTAATCAACCTCTCACTTTGTACGGTAAGTGAAGTGTCTGAAATGTTTCTATTATATTTATTCTTTAAGGACATGTCAAAGGCATTACATTATTTCATTATTTCAAGCATCATGTTCCAGAACACTAGGAAATAATTTAGATTCTGTATACAGTAGATGTTATACCTATTATGTCCCATAATTGTACAGGATGAACAATGGAAATATATTTGGTGTTGCGCCAATAAATCCAGTGGACTGGAGAGTACTCTTCAATGGCTTTGAAGGCTCCTGCACTACTGCCACCTGCAGGTTAGGAGGCTCATGAGCAATACAATGTAAGCACAATCAATACAAGGTAAACTTGCATAGCAGCTGCTATGGGGAACTACCAGTCAAAAGGGCCCAACAGATTGGAGATCTAATCATGTTTTCATTGTATTTATGCTGAAGGCATTTTCTGAGGACTGGGGCCCCATTCCAAATTTTCTTTTAAAGAGTTTTTTTTCACCTTTGCATAGCTTTTCTACAGGTCCCACAGCGTAGCAGGACCCGCAGTGGTAACCATTCTTACCTAATCTACTCCACCACTTTCAGCTCTGCAGGTCCTCTGTTTCCTTGCATCAACATCTGGTTTCACATGGGGTCACATGACTGCTGAAGCCAATGACTGGCTGAAGTGGTGACGTCACCCATGTGGCACATCATGCAAAGGTGACCTGCTCCCACTGCATCACAACAAATGGTCACATGGAAAAAGGGGAGCAGGTCACCAATGATGGCAGTGATTGGCTGCAGTGATCACTTTGCACTGGCCGGGTTTGGGATGGCCACAGCACTACGCTGGGTTTCCTGGACACTGTCGAGGTGTCACCACGTGTTGCTGCTCTCTGGAAGGGATGGTAAGGATGTGGTACACCCCAATGGGAAATAAGTCTAGAGAGTCAGGGTCTGCAGTAAACCAGGGTGCTTCTTTACTGGAGAAATTCAGGTACAAAACAATACAGGCGAGGCATAGGGCTGGCTTTTCCAGTCTACTCCCTGGCAGAAGAAGGTTTGATGTTGAGGAAAGGCCTGAGCTAGCTGTCCCTCTTTCTCTTCAGAAGGCTGGTACCTTGGTCCAAGGCTGGTGACCCATGGTCTATGGCTCAGCATCCCCATCTCAGCGTCTTCTTCTGGTCACTCAGTAGTCTTCCAGAGTCTCCTCTTCCAAGCACTGTTCCCTAACTGCAGCACACTAAGTGCTCTGACTGCTCTCCTTATATGCAGTTTCTAGCTAGACTAGAACTTTCTAGTAGGAGGGGTGGAGTGGAGAAACTCAGAACAAGCAGATACATTGTTTCAACTCTCGTGTGGTATAGACTTACATTAGAATTTCAGTGATACTCAATGGCAATGACACAGCAGTTTTTCCAGACAAAAACAAGTTTCCAGACATAACAGCATAGCTAAAACCAGACATTTAAAAGGTCAGTCTGTCTGGTTTTGGTGGTAAACAAGTCTGTGTTTTTCTCTCCAAAACATGGTCTTCTTTAAACCCTATGGCAGCTGTGGAAAATTACCAGCTTCTCAATCAAAGTCCTTACAGTCTCTCAGTATTCATTAACCCTTTCCACAGAGCCATGTAAATACAGTGATAATGATACAGGATGTATATCACAACATATATATATATATATATATATATATATATATATATATAAAATGCAGTAACACAGTAATAAACAGTTCAAGTTAACCCTTTCAAGAGAAATAAAGTAAGAAGTTTTAACTTTGCATAGGGGATATAGGCAAAAGTCCACAAATGTCCAAATGTCAAAGTACTCCCTGCTCCAGGGCACTACAATGTGTCTCCTCATCAACATAACGTTGATACCAGGAAGATGAAGAGCCAGCCAGGGCCCGATATCGACCGAACCAAGCAGCTGGGACGAGGTAAATATGATCACCACTGTGGGTCAGCAACTCTGTGAGCTCTAATATCATGTTGGATAACTCCTTTACATTTTGATGACCTGCGGTATCAAATGCAGCCAATGAAAAGGGTGGCGCTGTGTTTTTCAGTACCCAGTAGGTAAACGTGTTTTTCATAAATTCCAATTCACTGCACAGCTAACCACTATGGTAAAATACAGCATGGGAAATCTGCTACAGCATCACCCTACATGAATGTGGCCTTACAGTAACAGTTTACAAATAAAGTGCAATTTTCTGAACATTACTAAAGTTCTTTAAGAAATCGATTCATTTTCCAAGATTCTGTCAACTGTGAGGTTTAAAAGGATTGAAGGAATAGGAAATTTTAGAAAAATATTCTACAAAATATCCATCTTTAAAGAGGGCTTGAAGTTTAAGGCAAAAGAAGCTCGTGTCTTCCTCTAAATCTCTTAAGTTTTTCCCATTACCATGGCAACGTCTTAAGTATGTTATACTCAAAATGACATCTTTTCATCTAGCAAACTAAATTACAAAAGTTGATGGAAAAAATGTCCTTTCACCTCTAAATTGCTACTTGTGTCACTGAATAATCAAAGCCGGCGTGAAACAAAGCACTGACTGATCAAGTGACTTTGAAAGCCGAATACTTGGAGTCATCCAACTGGTTCACTTCATGCTGAGTTCCCTATTACACAAGTGAAAATTCTAATATTTGGTTTCATATATTTATTCATCAGACTGGTACTTCTTAAGACACAAAAATAAAACCTACTTAATTGGTTCTGCCTGGGTCACTTGGTGCTGATGAGCAAAGTGCCTATGATGCCTCCTCGCTGCCGGAATCCAGTGCGCTTTTTACATCTTGATTGTACAATGGGAATTTAAATCTAGAAGACGATGTGTCGGAATCAGGGGCGTAACTACCATAGTGACAGACCATGCGACTGCTATGGGGCCCAGGACAAGAGGGGGCCCAGTCTTAGTTGGGATCATCCCCTCTTCTACTGGAGGTGAAAACTCGGTCAGGACTCCGCCCTCTAAAGGAACAACTTTTAGCAAATGAGGCAGTTGGAAAAATGTCCCAAAGGTCATTGAAAGGGTTTAGGCGGAAACCCTTCTGTCCTGTGTGGGGGGCCTGGTCTGATCCTTTCTATAAGGCCCTTACTTCTCTATGTACGCCACTGGTCAGAATGATTCAAGCTCTTAATTTTGTGCAAAAGACTCCAGAACTGGACTTCACCTAGAGCAACGTCCTTTTCCAGTACTAACAGTATGTCCAAATTATCCCCAAGATTGACAGTAGGGATGATTTATGCAACAACCGGACACAGTCAAATTAAAAAAACAAAACAAAACATGAAGAAGGTGTTACATCATTATTTCTAGGGAGAAAATGTAAAAATATTTTAGCATTAATAAAATAATTGTTAGTTGAGTTCAAAGCTCAATAGAAGAGCTGAGCTAAATGTGCCAGATGACTATGGTATACATACCTTGCATGTGACAACTGAAGTGACCGTGCAGGTCCTTTTTATACAAGCTCCTGCAGGTCTCAGGTTTAGGGTGTAGGTCCCACGTGTCCAAAATTTGCTAGAAAATCATGGACCAAAGTAAGCCAATGAATAGTTGGTGTAAAGTTAGACAAAGGTGTCTAAAGTGTGTAACGAGATGCACCAAATTTATCATCGAGCACTGTGATCATGTTGGTGCATCTTCTGGCGGTATGCCATCTTTTGCACTTATCAGCTCCAACCTGAGATACGTTCTACAATTTTACTACGTTTTGTTGTAGTGCGGTGTGACCATCTACAGCGACGAGGGAACGTCGCTGAGGAGGCTACAAGGAGGCATTGTTGGTGAGAAGATTGCTCCTTTGGAATAAAGCAGGTGTTTTGACCTTTGCTGCCAATATAGACACCCTTATTAATTTAAACTAGTGGTGGGATTTTTGAGGTTCACCTTTTGCGCTCTGGATCCTTACTTGGTTTATGGTTATTAATTTATGTTCTGTTTGCAGAGAGCAACGAGACCTGCTTGAGTAGGTTGAGCTCTCTGTTTTAACCATAGTTGTGTTTCTATCTATCTATCTATCTATCTATCTATCTATCTATCTATCTCATATCCAGTGGCGTACATAGAGAAGTAAAGGCCCATAGCAAGGATCAAACCAGGCCCTCCCACACAGGACAGAAGGGTTTCTGCTTAAACCCCTTTCAGTGACCCTTGGGACATTTTTCCACTGCCTCATTTGCTAAAAGTTGTTCCTTTAGAGGGTAGAGTCCTGACCAAGTTTTCACCTCCAGTAGAAGAGGAGACGATCACAACTAAGACTGGACCTCCTCTTGCCCCCCTTTTGCCCAGTCTATCTATCATCTGTATCTATCTATCTATCTATCTATCTATCTATCTATCTATCTATCTATCTATCTATCTATCTATCTATCTCTCTCGTATCTTGTATACCGCACACATACATACATACATAGGAATAGAAAAGAATCCTCTATGAAATAAATAGAATGAGATGGACAGAACAAATGTGACTCTGATCCTGGCATTAAAAGCTAGAAAAATGATTTTTTTTTTTAATGAATTGCTGGATCAGAACCAACCATGATCGGGAACCTGCCTCCATCTGACAGAGAAGCTCCTCGCTGTCTATATGGAGAGTAGACTTCCTATTACATTTCGAGTCTATCCTGATATTCATCTTGATGACACTTAATGGATTTCAGAGTCGCATTATTAGTCGCATTGTCAAGGTTAGCCCCCACTGAGTCTACTGGAGTGTTATTTGCTTGAAAAGGACAGGCGCACAATATAATAACAACTTTCAGACGCTGTTAAGGAGACTTCCTTGTCACCGGGGGTAGAGGGTCCTCGCCTATTATAGGAAACATTTTACTAGTAACTGCCAGGAGCAAATCATAGGTTCTTATGAATTATGCATAGTCTTTCCCCTCCAGCACGGAAAAGATTACAAAGTATACTCAAGGATTAAGACTTTGCAGGGCTCTATAAGTGTCATAGAAGACATCTCTCCAATTCATTAAATGCCTTAGCAAACAGAACAATTTCTTTATTTCCAAGCCTGGAACCTCTTTTTGATTTTAATGCAATCAGAAAATGTACATTTAATGACCTTTCCTGTTGCTGCCGCTCAGGTCACACATTAACATACAAAATTAATAGACTGAGGAAAAGGTTCAAGTCAGTACAAAAGGTTGTAGCTTTTCCCGGTTTGCTTACCTTCAGCGTGAAACATTACACTACTACTGTTCAGATGTAGCAGAGTTGAAGTTGTTATTGGGTACTCTATATCTATCTGTATCTCATACCTGAGATGGACATAATAAATTAATGGAGTGGCCTGAACTTAATAAATATTTGGTCAGCCCCTATAATAAATGTGTTAAAATGACAAAAGAAGCAATCCCTTTTCTCCCCGGCCGCTTCCAGTGATAAGCTGCAGGCTTTTCCACTGCTGATGTCATCTTCCTGGCTGCAGCGGTGACATCCCATGTACTGCTGAGGTCCTGTGTCCTGTGTGCAAGGAATGTCACCGGCAGCGCAGGAAGATGATGCAGGGGGGACTGGAGCACAGCCATGAACGAAGCAGCGGAGAAAAGTGGCAACTTTCTCTTCTTTTCCATCTTTCTATCTAACTCATATCTGTCTATCTATCTATCAATCTATCTATCTACCTATCTATCTATTATCTATCTAATTATCTATCTATCTATCTATGTCATATCTATCTATCTATCTCATATCTATCTATCTATCTATCTAATTATCTATCTATCTAATTATCTATCTATCTATCTATCTATCTATCTATCTATCTATCTATGTCATATCTATCTATCTATCTATCTATCTCATATCTATCTATCTATCTATCTATCTATCTATCTATCTATCTAAATAAAAATCGTAATTCCACAGCACCACCAAACGTAAATTGAAGAAAAATGTGATTTATTTCACCAAGACAGCGACGTTTCAGTCCTCTTACTGGGACTTTTCTCAAGCAGTCATGTTAGTGATATCAGTGTTACAGAGATTTATATAATCATTACAATGTGCTCACAATAAAACAATCAATTACATAATCAAGTACAAAAAAATATATATCCATGATTATTCAGTGTATAAAAAAACTCAAAATTCTTGCATCTCCGTGTCATATACATGATTCCGTGTAAACATCAGTGCTCATACCAATACATAAACAATGAAAAATCAAAGTGCATTAATTACTTGTTAATCACAAATTCATTATAATTGTGCAAACCATGTGTCATTAATACATAATAAATACAAGATATTTAAACTAACCAGCATCCGTCCTTCCTTTCAGTATGTGTGGCATGGTGGGGTATCAACTGAGCATGCGTTACTGGCCAAAAGTCGGATGTGCGTTCCAGCTTGGAGCGCACATGTGGATCATCATGTGATCCCTTAACAGGAAGTAATAAGAGTATCGGGATATAGAGTATCGCGCATGCGTATCAGGGAACACAAACCATGTATTCCACCCTGGAACGCACACGTGACCCCCACTCAATGGTCACATGATTGATATATCCATGTGAGCTTAAAATTGTCCACCACCGTATCAAAATATCCATATACCGACCTTCTAAAATTAAGGGGTATGTGCCTCACATGCAATATTGCATGATCCTTATGTATTTTTTTCTGAATATAGAATATTATTGTAAGTGCGTGCACCATTCTAATGAAAAGGACCAATCAGATCCATAGTAGTAGAAAGGGAATCTATAGTACATTATGAACACTCTGTTATTAAAGTATAATATATCATCGGGGGGTCATTCCATGTATTGCGAACATTCCCATGTCCCCTATTACATGGTGGCCGGATGTGGTGACTGTTTCATATCCACTCGTGGATAAAAAACAGCCATCCAATCATCTCTACCCCAAAAGTATCATCACGGTCTCAAGGTATGTGCAACGCACACGCCAGTGGCCATTGTCCTATTACCCTGGTCCCAAAATATAGTGAGTTTTAGTGTTCAAAGTACATGATTCCCAAATAACGGATATCAAATACCTATGTGACTCGGTGTTCGCACTACAATCATTCTATTCTCATACATGAAGGACGGAAAGGGCGGCGGGGAAAAGTTAAATCTCTACAACAGAGGGAAAGAAAATATGCATATAAAAGAAAACAGAGAAAAAAATAAAAAGATAAAAAAAGAATTAAAAAATGCTTCAGTTGATATATTCACACCCGCCAGAGGCTGAAAAAGAGGACTGTTGAAAATCGATGCTGGTTCACACAATCCATCAAGGTATTGTGAGAAAATCTGCAAGAGACAAAAAGATATATATATATATAAGTATTAAGAATATAAACACTGATATTATATTTATATACATTATATATTATAGTAATATATATGACTCGTGTTTATCTATCTATCTATCTATCTATCTATCTATCTATCTATCTATCTATCGGAGTCCATGTATATAAAGCTCCTCTCAGTCTATGGTAGGCACTGACATATCGTGCTGCTATGGCCGCTGTGTTCTCCCCTTCCCCAGCAGTATGGAGAGTCTCTCTTCCTCCTCCATGGAGGTGAAGTCTGGGCAGAGATCAGACAGTCTCCTGAAGTGAGTGTCCCTCACTGCTGAGTATTTGGGAAACTACAGCAGGAAGTGAGCCTCATCCTCTACGCCTCCCGGTCTCAATGCTGGTACGGTCTGCTCTCGTCTTTCAGTGATGGCCGGATTCGATGAGCAGGCTGTGGGCGCTTAGTTTGTACCAGCTCAGAATGTGATTGTCTCTATCTATCTAATATCTATCTTATCTATCTTATCTATCTTATCTATCTATCTATCTAATCTCATATCTATCTATCTCATATCTATCTATCTATCTGTCTATCTATCTATCTATTTCAAATCTCTTATATCGTACACATGCCAGGTCCTCCAAATCTAGTAACTGATATCCAATTTAGGTAACATAGAATTAACTCAGACGATTCTAAACCAGAGATTACAAGGGCTGCCACATTAGGACTATTTCTTTTCATATGTCCCATTAGGGCATATGCACATCACTTATGGAGGGCACTGCTGGGTACTGTACGCTACTGCAAAAAGTCACTCTTCCCCTGCAGTGGTTGATCAGCAGTGGGTCTCCATTTTGAAGAGTGAGACAATCCTTTTAAGTAATTTATATGTAAAACGTGAAAATAAGGCTCAGCATCATGAGATAAATCTGGGTTGAGGAAAGGTTGGTCATGCTGGATTTAAGCATGCTTGATCCTTTTGTTCTCAAAGAAAATAAGTTTCTACCAAAAGCTTCCAGCAGCAGCCTACTCCCTTCTTTTTATTGAGAAAGCAATATGCATGCTCAGCCAAGCTGAATGTGCATGTGTACTGTAGGTGAGGTTGGGAGTAGTAGTACATCTTAAGAACACTGTTAATTAGGGATGAGCGAACCCGTGGAAGTTCGGTTTAACCAGGTTTGGACGAACTTCAGGATCCGAACTTGGTTCGAGTTCAGGATCCGAACTTGACCCGAACCCCATTGAAGTCAATGGGGACCCAAACTTAACTTTATTATTTTCCGTTATAAAACAATAGCATTCTTATGACAGAATGCAAATGCCCCCATTGTACAAGATGAGAATGCCCCTTTAATTGAAAAAGTCCGGGTTCGGGACCGGTTCGTCCCGAACTCACAAAGTTCGGTACGAACCCGAACTTTGCAATTCGGGTTTGCTCATCCCTACTGTTAATGCACTCAGCAGTAGTACTACCATACTCTAAACTAAGGTACTCATCTAGCGTTCGTTACACAATAACGGATGATATGAAGTATAGATGTAGCAGAGTTCAATTTGTCACTTACTGCTACTTTTTATGGAACATGATAACTTGCTAGGCTTACTAGGTCCTACGTAAAAACACTGGAAAAAGCTATTCAGATAGTTTGTCAAATATTTCTACAATCCTTTACATAGAGAGAAGCGGTTAACTGCTAGGTTTTTTGTAATGATACAATAATTAATGTAAAAGATTAACATTCCAGCTACAGCATGTACAGGTAATTATGAAGGCAAACAGTAAATTCACGTCTCCTGTACATGAACACAACGTACAAATATTGACCTGAGATGACGGGCCTGTCAGGTGTCTTTTCACTTCTATGTCTTCTTCATGGTTCACTTCTTAAATGGTTATTTGAGTAATAAATATTTTACCTCTCGACAGGTTCACAGAGGCTTGTGATGTATTGCTCCTTCACTTTGTCGTTCCCCGGCCTGACAGTGTTATTTGCAGAACTTTTCTTGGGTGTTTGTGTGTGTGTGTAGCTCCGGCCACGGTTGAATGATGTCACTGGTGCATGTGAAGAAGGACCTGTGTTCCTTTGTAGTTACGTCATGCTGCCATGACATTACACTGAGCCGGAGTTTTCAGTTAGAAGTTTCTTACAAATCGTTTCTCCTTAATCACAAACCTATGACAGGAAAAGTCTTTTGCAAACAGTTGTTAGTTGCTTGACACGAGAAGATCGGTGGAGCTGACATTGCGTTACCCTATCTTGGAGGAAAATCACACTTGCAGCATCAGTCCACTCATTGGAGCGGCTAAATGCACTCAGTTTGATCCGAAATTGGCCCTGCACCACATGTATGATGTGTTTTAGACATTTTTTGTGCATTAGTATGGAAGGGTGTGGCATAGAGTGAGCAGGGTGTGATTTAGCAAAAATAGGCATGGATTAAAATTGTTAAAGTGGGTCCCAGGTTTCTTCAGCCTGCCAGTGCCGACCCACCTCCTGCTCTCCTCTTCCTGGCAGGCCCAGCTGCTGGGTTTGCTCTATACTTCCTCGTAGGCTGCGGCCTACTTCCTGGCAAGGCCCCTCCTCTTCTACCCATAAGGCATGTGTATGCACTGCATCCGGTTTTTAAAAGACTGAGTGTGTACTAGGTTTGCAGCTATCGACTATTTTTGTAATTGAGTATTCTATCAATTAATTCAACGATTAATCAAGTTCTCTTATAACAAAAAACTAATTAAAAGAACGTTTTTCTTTATAAAATCTCATCAGCAACCCCCCCCCTTCCAGGCCTTCAGGCCCCCCCAGTGCCAGCAGTTGCCCCCTCAGTGCCACCAGCTTCCACCCAGTGCCATCAGGCTCCCTCTCCTAGTGCCATCAGGCTCCCCCCTAGTGCCATCAGCTGCCCCCCAGTGCCATCAGCTGCCCCCTCAGTGCCATCAGCTGCCCCGTCAGTACCACCAGCTGCCCCCCAGTGCCACCTTCTCCCCCCCAGTGCCACCAGCTTCCACCCAGTGCCATCAGCTACCTGACATCATTTGTCCCCAAATACCATCAGCTGTGCCCCAGTGCTATCAGCTGCCTCCTCAGTGCCATCAGCTTGCCCCCCAGTGTCATCAGCTGTCCCCAGTGCCACTAGCTGTCCCCAAGTGACACCAAGTTTCCCCCAGTGCCATCAGCTTTCCCCCCAGTGCCACTAGCTGTCCCACTGTGTCACCAGCTGTCCTCCAATGTCACCAGTTGTCCCCCAGTGCCACCAGGTTCCCCCAAGTGCCACCAGCTGCCCCCCAGTGTCACCAGCTGTCCCCCAGTGTCACCAGATTCCCCCCAGTGCCACTAGCTTGACCCCAGTGCCACCATCTCCCCCTTCTAGCCATGTCCCCAGCACCAGTGAAATAAAATACTTACCTCTCCTATCGGGGCACCCCTTCACAGCTCCTTTATCTTCTTCTCTATAATTTATATAAGTAGACTATACAATGCCGGCTCCTCAATGCCATCACACATCAACCCAACACACCAAGGACAACCTCAGGATAATAGATAAATCCTACATCCTTCCATTACTAAAGACATAATAATGGTCGTTATTCATTGGTTCTTCCTATACAACACACATGGCCTCCATGTTTCTCAATGACTGGAGGAGAGACGACATCAATATGTTATAAAAGGGGCAATCGAAAATAACCTTTTCACCTAGCCGCCCTATAAACATCTGTATTAGGTGTCCATCCTTGGAGCTGATTTGTTTCCTGACTCAACCATAAAAACATCACCTGTCTCCGACAGCTGAAAACTGAAACGTAGATTAGTCTTCATTGATTTTTAGTATGGGAAACATAAACTGACATATGTCAACAGGCCTATCGCACAAAAATCCTCTTGTCAAATGACCTCTCGTAAAAGCCAGAGATCGGCCAGTCCACTTCATTATTGGAAGGTATCTTCCATTGTCCTCAATGTTTGCTCGTTCTCATCTTCTCTTAAGCCTAAACAAGTGTATATTATGTACGTGGACCCGAATTACTTAGTATTTTCCTTTTATTTGTGCTTGAATGTACACATGAGGAGCGCCACTCCTGATACCCAATGAACTGGCCACTGAATTCGTCCTCTGCAATGGTCTTCAGATCAATAACTAATTTTGAAAACTGATTAGTTTGCAGCAGGAAAGTAGACATAGTCTTGAGTCTTGCCAGGGGATATAATCAGCTGGTAAACAGCAGTAATAGAGCAATAGTAAAAGGAAGATTTTGGATGGATAAGGAGCACAGCCTGTTATGCCATGAGACCTTTTAGAACGCGGCAAGAAAACGAGTGTTCCCATTGAACTTTGAGGATGGAAGACCTCGTTCTCCTGTATTATGGCGTCGGTTAATAGGAAAAAGTTCATAGTAACTACAGCAATCACAGCCTATTGTACTTATTAAAGGGCACACATATTTTTATACATTCATTTTCCAGAGGAACCAGCTGTATCCATGATAACAAATTCCTCAAACCATGTTACGACCCATACAAGATAGGTGTCTTCTTATAAGAGTGGAAGTGTTTCCATGGTGATTTCCAATCCCCGACCATGCAGAAGAAAAAAAAATAAAATTGCTTATGGAAGAAAAGCTAAAAGCTAACGGTCAATCAAATGGATAGGGCAAGGAATAAGTGAAAGAGCGGCCCCAGTACATTACGCCCATGCTTTAGAAAGAGAACTTGTATCTATGCTCTTGTTTATGACCCCGGCTGACATTGTGTTTTCAATCAGAGAAAATTTGTATCATTAAAGGAATGCTGATGTATGAGGAAGATGGAGCGCTCAGTCCATAGGTTAAAAAAAACAATTAAGAATAGGTTAGATTTAATTAAAGGGAATGACTAATGGTTTATATGACATTTTTAAATTAAAAGGGTCATTCCACGAAGCATATTCTACATTTTTCAAACCATCTGGATCTGAATACTTTTGTAATTGCAATAAATTAAAAATTTTGTAAATCCACAGAGCTATTCAATAAAATGAATCTGCATAGCTCGACTAGTTTGTTTTTTTCCTTATTTCCTTATTTATCTGTCCACCTTACTAAAGTGGTCGCACACGCTCAGATTAAATCTTCAACTGTCACCAGCTATATCTTCCGCTAGAAGCTTTGACAGTTACACAGAAAGAGCTACAGAAGAGAGGTCACGGTCCTTGAGGCAGGACACACCAACATAGAGCGATTCAATAAAATGTATGTGCTTAGTGCCACTAGTTGTTTTGTTTTTTCCTTATTCCCTTATTCCTTTGTCCACCTTACTGAGGTGGTTGCACACGCTCAGATTAAATCTTCAACTGTCACCAGCCAAATCTTCCACTAGAAGCTGTGACAGTTACACAGAAAGAGCTACAGCAGAGAGGTCACATCCTCTGAGACAGGGCACACAGCCTGAGTTGCCAGCCTGAAATAAATCTAGCAGCACAACTGTGAAGCAATAAATTAGAAGATCCCTGGATCCATGTGAGGTAAAGGGCTGGTTCTAGCTTTGTTAGAAAGAGATTGTCATGTACTATATGATGTCTGATTTTCATTTTTTTTTACATCGTGACATTTTTAATTTTCCTTGTCTCTATCTATTTAAAAAATCCTAAAATCCTGCAGTTTTCGCATAGGCCACTAATCCTAATAACAGGTGCTACTTCTTGGTCTGTACAGATCACATTACTGCAGTTATGTGCTTATCATCACAGGCAGAATTACACAGGATCCACCGTTCACAATAGGTGATATCACAGCTTATCTACTCCCTCTTGACCTCTGCACAGGTCACAGAGAATGCCTAGAAATTTCTCCCATAGAAGTCAATGAGGTCCCGTCCTGACCATTGTGTCTATGACCCATTGGGCTGCCGTAAAACATATCTCTAAATGCTGTTAACTTCAGCTCAGTCAAGATGGCCGCCCACATAATCTAATACAGGAAATAGAATTAAAAAATCTACAATGTCTTGCCATAACTCCTAGAGACTCTGCTCTCTCTGCAACTGCCGCGTCCTCTCCATTTTGATTGACAGGGTCAGGTGTGATGACATTTTCACTGCCTGGCCCTGCAGAATTGCAGAGAGAACTGAGTCTATAGGAGTAATGGCAATGCCCCCGTTGCTCCTAGAGGCTCCTTTGGATGTGGTGGCCATACTAGTATGAAAATGTCCCATGAATTGAATAAATTGGAAAAAACAAACAGACATGAATGAGTTTCACTTATCACTTATGTCTTGTTTTCCATAGCAACCAATCACAGCACAGCTTTCATTTTCCCAGAGCTGTTTATGAGATGCAAACTGCGCTCTGATTGGTTGCTATAGGCAACAAGGCCAGTTTCTCTCATCAAGGAGGCTGCCTGTTGTCAGAGCGTTTCATACAGGATTCTTTTTAATGATTTCATGTGTTTAATTACAAAGGAATTGGATAATCATTTACAAATACCGAGAGCGTGCGCTTCATTGAATGGTGAAAGTCACCTGTGTTTTCTTTGTCAGATTAAAACCTCTAGACAGAAGTTAAGCCTGAATGTTAAATTCACTTAATAATTTGCTGCAGTCGTCTGCCAAGAAGAAAAAGGTTTTCTCCGGAGTCTCAAAAGACGGAGGAAATCATGCAAAGACTTCACAATTTAAGCAAACAGTTACCAACATTACTACAGTTAATGAGTAATAAACCAGATGTGAGCACTCACGGCTATTGTACAGCGCTCGCGCACATACACAGGGCCCGAATACAGGGCATATACACATGTATGTTATCTGCATCCATTAGAAGGGAAAAGCATGGCACATTCCACCTGATGCCATAATAATTTCTAAAAGTCTTCATAGATTTTGGCCTCATGCATGCGACCTGAAGTCTGTAAATCACTGATTTGCAAAATATGGATGCCGTCTGTGTGCCGCCTGTATTTTTTCTTCAGTGGGTCCATGGCCCACATTTTTCTGGCATATTCTGTATTCTGTCCGTACATACGGATGCAGAAAGCACACAGATGTTCTACAGTATGTCTTCTGCATCCGTATGTCTGTTCTGCAAATCGATATAACATATCCTATACTGGGCCGCAAAGCACAGACCAAGGACCCATTGATGTCAATAGGTCCGCGGATGTAACGCGTATTTTGTGGACTTGCATTTTGCTGATATCATACCTGACGCCAGCATATTCTGCATTGCTGTTCAGAGGATTTTCTTTTGTGTGTGTTGGAATAATTTGCTCCAAATTTATCAAATGCTTGAAACTGTAAATTTGGTGCATCTGGATATTTCTTTTGTCCATGTATATCACTTATGTTTTTCTATGCCGCTTCTCCACTGAAGTAAGATTGCGTCTTTTTTTGCATTTTTCTAAACCGCAGTGACTGGTGCAAAAATGTAGAATGTCACACAAATATTATGCAATTATGCCCAAAAAGTCACAAAATCCCTATTTTTCAAATGTTTTAAGCCAGCACTGAAAGATGACAGTGTAAATCGCTGGGGTAAAAGCCTTGCTTAAAACCTAAAACTGAACATAAAAACCTAAGACTTGAGGCAGGTTTTACACAGGGACATATATAATGTACTGTAGTTAAAGGGGTTATCCAACCCCTATAATGACCCACTCAATGCCCGGGTCCCTCGTATACATTATACTTCCCCGGCACCCACGTCACTCCGTATCCCTGCGTCCCCATTCACTTCTATGGGAATACTACGGAGCAGTCCCATAGAAGTGAATGGGGACACTATGCTTGTAATTACAACTGCTCACCACTGCAATTGCGCTACCTTCTCTTCAAACAGCTGATCGGCAGGAGTGCAGGAAGTCAGATCCCCATCGATCTGATATTGTTGACCTATCCTGAGGATAGGTCATTAATAGTAAAAAGCGGACAACCCCTTTAATTTAGCAAGCTTGTTCAGTTTTATCTTTAGTAACCATTTCTGGTTGTTGTCCATGAGATTGCAACTCTATTTTTCACTTCACTTCACTTCAATGAAAGCATTGCTCTGCCACCAGGTGAAAGGTATTCTGTAAATAGTTCTTGCAACAGTGACACCTACAGTCCAAATTAGGTAGTGCACTGAAGAAATAAACCTGATAAACGAGAGAAAAATTTGTATCTAAAAAAAAATTATATATAATCTAAATTATATTATATATCCTTACTTATTTATTTTTTTCTACTGTATACTTACTTTTAAGATTTCATGCTAATTATTTTTGGAAGTATCCCAAATGATTCAATGATATCTGGAGGACACAGTCTAACATGTGGTCAACGGGCCTTGTACTTTTCATACCAGGATACGTTTTCCAATAAAGTATATAACAGTGGATTTGATAAGCGGTGACGCTAGATTTCTTTTTATTGATATCTCTTTTTCTTTACGCTTCAATCCGTAAAACATTGAACTCAATCTGAATGTGATTCGGTGTTGTAAAAGGTTGATAATAAACGACTTCTCCTCTGCTGAAAACCGCCTGAAACAATTAAGATCAAATAAAATGAATGGGATCATTAGCCCTTTAAATTGTTCCTTACCATATTAATGGCTGACTCTTTTAACCAACTAGCCAACATAGCATCATTTACACTCTTTACATCCTTTCTGTGAGTCTCTGAAATTGGCAAGGAATGTGATAAATTTAAAATTTTTCCATTTCTAAACTCAGTGCTTGCCCGTATGTATAAATGACATGACGACGGCAGTATATTCCTTGTTTTGACAGGTTAGACTGATTTACTCATTAGCAGAAAACATGGAATAGGCTCTATAAATAAAACATGCAAAAGTGGTGTTAACGACCCGAAGCTGAATTCCAAAGAGGAATAATTGGGGGTCTTAACGCAGCAAGTAATATTTACTGATGTCTACTTCTGTAAACTAGAAACCATGTCACTTATACCCTGCTATTTACTGTTTCCTTATAAAAAAAAATATGCCGCCACCAAAATATTTATGTTGCTAAAAGCTTAATTCATATACAGGTTCTGGTATGCTCCTATGCTGGATTAAGCTGTCCATGTGGCACTGAAACATAGGATACACCATCCACGTGCCCACCCTGACTTTAGCTTGAATTTCGTTAACGACTCCCAATTTTCCATATTACAACATGCTAGAAAAACCTTTGACAGGCTTCAACTCACATCTCAACCACTAGGGGGCCACACATAGACTTGTATAGCATAGACATCTTGTGACAGAATATCCCAAAAAGCTGGTCATCTTGTTCCACACATCTCGGGATACCTTGAGACAAGAGCAGGGGAGTAGCTAAAGGGGGTACAGAGGTAGCAGTCGCTACCAGTCCAACGAGACCCTTGTGCCATATATGAAGACACCAGTATTCTAGAAAGCGCATGCTGGTCAAGTTACATCTCTGGCTAGAGGGAAGGGATAGGTCAATAATTTGCCATGAGGGGGTTGCCGTTTCAATTTTTGCCTGAGGAAGAAGGAAGGGGGGCCCAAGCTGAACTCTTGCACCAGGGAGGAGAGCCTTTAGCTACGCCCCTGGACATGAGGATAGATAAGGAAGGACATATATGTATAGGACATGGGTCACCAACATGTTGCCAATCTCTGTGTTGTGTACTGAACTGTAATACAGCACCCGTATAAGTGCATGTAGCCGTACTTCAGATCCAGATTCCCTATGAATCCAATAAAAAAAGTAAAAACTGCAAAAAATTGTGTCTCCAGGTCCATGGTATGGAGCTGCAGGGACTCTCTATGTGTCACTATTTAACCTCCTGCAAATAAATGATAGAGAGGTGATACCACTTGCTATTTGTAGCCCCACCAAATAAAAAATAAAAAATTAAATCTTAATCTGACCATGATGGTGTTCGATCAACAGATTTCTGATTTGGAAGGCTGGTCTTAAAGGGTTGGCCAGTTTCCTATATTGATCACATCCTCAAGATAGGTCATCAGTATCAGATTGTCGGGATCTGACTTCCAGTACCCCCATCCATCCATCAGCTGTTCGAAGAGAACGTAGTGGTCCTGCGAGCGCTGCCTACTCTTCACTGTTTACCCGCTGGCCGTTGACATCACAGAGACAAGCAGTTTAATTACAGCTCCTCCATCCCCATTCACGTCAGTGGGAAGGAGCAGAGAGAGTGTAACTTCTCGTTACCATTGAAGTGAATGGCGAGAGTCTATAGTGAGACTACAATATTTTCAGTGCACAATGGACCTAAGCAAAGATAAATCTTGGCCATGGATTTTGTCAGCCAGTATGGCTGTTTTTTTTTGTTTGTTTTTTTACCTTTTTTCCCATTTTATACCATTTCTGTGACTCTTGGGCCCCTTGCTCGTAATTTTTAAGAATCAAGGTCCTCTGTAGATGGGAGTCATTCACAGGTACTTTCCATGTAATAGCAAAGAGGATGGGACCAACAAGGACTGGGTTCTTTTAGAGAGGGACCCAACAAGTTTGCCAACTTCCGTTAATCTAAATTCAATAATAAAATTCACTGTGACAGTAAAATGGTGACAACTAAGATCACAATATTCTGAAGCAGCATTTTTTTTTTACATAAACTGGGAAAATGCTGGGATTTGTAGTGGCAGTTTTTCAACTACTAGATGGAGAGCTATAAGTTGTTTCTTGACTGTTGAAGAAGCTTTTACTTAGTGGACCCAAGTGACAACTGAACTTAGTAACATGGTATTTCATTACAGCCAATTGTCTGAAAAATGCATTGTACTGAATTATTTCTATAATGCTAATTTTTCCGGGACCTTTTTATGTCAAACTTTGGTTGAAATGGAACCTTCAAACCTTCTGTATAGCAAACCTTCTGCTTGCTCATTCCATCCTGCCCTCACCATGAAATGCAGTACAATCTGGAGGCAGCGAGTTATAGAACAGGAGGAGCTGAGGAGATTGATATAGTGTTTTATTAAATCTCTGCACTTTCTGAGCTCAAGATGGCTCTTTTGGCTATTATTAGTGATTGATAGCATTCTCTGTGTAAGTGTGTATACAGAGATAGTTGTCAGTCACTGATAGTTGTACATGAGGAGAGATGTTATCAGTGATTGCTAACATTTCCTGTGTAAGTCTGTATACAGAGATAGCTGTAAGCCACTGATAGCTGTACATAGGGGAGGTGTTATCAGTGATTGATAGCATTCTCTGTGTAAGTGTGTATACAGAGTTAGTTGTCAGTCAATGATAGTTGTACATGAGGAGAGATGTTATCAGTGATTGCTAACATTTCCTGTGTAAGTCTGTATACAGAGATAGCTGTAAGCCACTGATAGCTGTACACAGGGGAGGTGTTATCAGTGATTGATAGCATTCTCTGTGTAAGTGTGTATACAGAGATAGCTGTAAGCCACTGATAGCTGTACACAGGGAGGTGTTATCAGTGATTGATAGCATTCTCTGTGTAAGTGTGTATACAGAGATAGTTGTCAGTCAATGATAGTTGTACATGAGGAGAGATGTTATCAGTGATTGCTAACATTTCCTGTGTAAGTCTGTATACAGAGATAGCTGTAAGCCACTGATAGCTGTACATAGGGGAGGTGTTATCAGTGATTGATAGCATTCTCTGTGTAAGTGTGTATACAGAGATAGCTGTAAGCCACTGATAGCTGTACACAGGGAGGTGTTATCAGTGATTGATAGCATTCTCTGTGTAAGTGTGTATACAGAGATAGCTGTCAGTCACTGATAGCTGTACACAGGGAGGTGTTATCAGTGATTGATAGCATTCTCTGTGTAAGTGTGTATACAGAGATAGCTGTCAGTCACTGATAGCTGTACACAGGGAGGTGTTATCAGTGATTGATAGCATTCTCTGTGTAAGTGTGTATACAGAGATAGTTGTCAGTCACTGATAGATGTACACAAATGCTTTTTAATTACATATTAGGTCTGAACACCATTATGTACAATCTATAATTGCCAAACAACATTGGGCTGTGAAAAATGATGGTATGACATTGGTCCAATTTCACATTCCAGTACAGCCCTGTCTCCAGCTTTAGATTAACAGAGTCTCTAAAAAAAAGGGAAGATTGTGAGTGAGCCGGAGAAAGAGCAGGTTGGACTGCCTGGCATATTGTATTTTTCATACTTCCTCCAAAGGGTTGAGCAAAAATGTAGGGTGTGAATTGATCACCCCCTTAAAATCTGACTTAACTTTGAAGTTTCTTTGTATGGGGAATGGGGTGTGCAATGGATAACCACAGAGTAGGGAGATAAAGTGAGATTTTCACATTATGAGACGTCAGCTAATTTAGATATTGGAGTTTGGGAAATTAACTGTTTTACATTAATTACAACCTTATGAAAACACTATAGTAAATCATATCTAGGTGTCAAGCAATAGAAAGTTCAGGAATAGCAGTCACATCTCGGCAGTGGTGTCTGGAGGGCACAAAGAGCATTCTGAAAAATAAGAAGATGCTAATATTATAAATATGGCACATGGTGAACCATTTTTTAAAACTTTTTTTTCCAAAAACTTTTCTTTTAGCTACACAAAAAAGTGTTTACGGTAAAAAAAAGTAATAAGGAAATGGATCCGGGTGCTGCTCTGAATATTCCAATTAACACATTGGCCCACAATGACTACTCGGTGCTATGTCAAGTTGTACCGATTCCTTGCACCATGATTTAAGGTGAAGATATACTGTACACCTATTTGCTTACTCTGCTTTCTATATATGCTATAATACTACACTCAGATCAGTGTTGTTGTGTTATCTCTCTGCATTCTCTAGACTGGACAATTCAGAGTCCTGCTACATTGGTAAATAAGATGTTTTAGGTATAACAGTAGTAATAACTCACAGCTACTGGACTCATTGTATTTTCTCTTGAAGACGTTTTGCTGGTCCTACTAGCTTTCTCAGTTAGATAGACTTGTACAAGGAATCTCTGGAATTAAATACTGGCGACTCATGTTTCAGTCAGCATAATCTGTTTATCATAATCAACACTAGGTCAAGGATCTCATGGAGGTAAAATCTTGATCTCATTTGCATGACTGAAGCTATTAAATGTGATGTAACTGCCACTGGAGAGGTGTTAGAACATCATTGTAAGTGGCAGACAATCCTCCACCTGCCAATTATTCCTTGTACAAGTCATTCTTATTAAGAAAGGCAATCAGATGATTACTGAAACATCTTCAAGAGAAAATACATGTCCAGTTTCTTTGACATTACTACTAATATACTATGACCTCGATGAATGATAACCTTAAAAGTGTTTTAGGTATATTTTTTTTCTTTTTAGATCTTTTTTTTTCTGTCAGAAATGTACATTACACACCGTAATAACCCAAGTTCATAATGCATTTGAAATGAGTGTGGAAACAGCTATAACCCTGCTGATGAAGGCTGACTTTACACTGTCTGACCTTTACCCTTCATAGAAAAAAAGATATTAAAGAACAGATCTTTGACCCCAAAGGGGAAATAACAAAATGAACACAAACTAAAGGAACAGAAATCTCTTGTCCATATGTATACAATAAGACCGTGGCATGAGGTTGAAGGTGGATCAGATAGTAAAATGTCAGGATACGAATTGCAGAGAGCAATATACGAACCCTGACCTCCTGTATTAATAGGGATTTGATTCTAAAAATGTGTGATAACTCAAATTCTACAGGAAATATTTATATCATTTCCCATTGTCGTAATTTGTTAGAATTCCGAGGGGCCATTGAGTCAGTGATATATCATTTTTAGTATTTCATTCTTCTGTTATGTTCCATAATTTTAGAAAACCAATCATAACGAAATGGTTTTCCTTATGATTTGTCTGCTCAGTGGATAGCTCTGGTGCCTTGCGGCATTGGGGACCTGAGTTGGAATCCAACCAAGGAGAGCATCTGCATGGAGTGCGTCTGCTCTTCCTGTATTTGTAAGGGTTTCCTCCTGATAATGTTCCTTGGGTACAGTGGTGTAAATAGAGAAGTAAGGATCAAACCAGACCCCCACAGGACAGAAGGGTTTCCTCCTAAAACCCCTATCCTTTTTTTCTAATCTGTTTTTATTTTTTGATAGTAGATTTTTTAATTCTATTTCCTGAACATTATTATGGAGGCGGCATCTTGCCTGAGCTGCTCTTAACAGCATTTACACAGCATTAAAAAACTGCTTTATGGCAGCCCCATGGGCCATAAACACACTGGTCAGGAGGGGACCTCATTGAGTTCTACGGGACAGTATTCTAGGCACAGGTTCTGTGAGGTCATGGTACAAGGAAAGAATAGATAAGCTCTGACAATCACCTATTGTGAATGGTGGATCCTGTCTTATCTATACACAGAGGTGATATCATTACAGGCAGGATTAGAATAACAGATAAGCAGATAACTGATCTGTACAGACCTAGAAGCGGAGCCTATTATAAGGCATGTTGGCCACTGGGAAACATACAGGATTTTACGGTTTTTGTTGTAAATATAGATATTGACATGGAAAATTAAAAACATCATCAAAAATTCTTTAAAAATATGTTAAACATAAAAACAGGATTTAAACAGTAGGTAATTTTCTAATGACATATTCCCTTTAACATTCAGAGAGTGTACTTTAGATATTGATGATCTATCCTCACGATAGGTCATTAATATCAGATCAATCGCCCATTGTGAATTGAGGATCCTGTCTTGTCTATACACAGAGATGATATCATTACAGCCAGGATTAGAATGACAGATAAGCAGATAACTGCATTAAAGTAATCTGTACAAACCAAGAAGTGGGGCCAATTATTAAATATAGTGGCCAGTGCAAAAACTGCAAGAGTTTTGGTTTTAGTTTAAATATAAAAAGTGACATACAAATTGTTTAAAAATATGTTAAACATAAAAAATTGATTTAAAGGGAACCTGTCATCTCTAAAACACCCCGTAAACTAGAGTAAGCGGTGTATAGTGTAAGTGACGTTGAGTCCGGTTATGTAATTTTTATCTTCATACTCACTTCCATTCTCCCACAAACCTGCAGTAAAATGCACTCAGTGGACTCCAGTAGAGATGAGCGAACGTGCTCGTTACGAGCACTGTAGCGCTCGGCTCCCCTGCACAATGCCCACAGGCATTGTGGATCCTTCCTCAGCTGCATGTAAGTCAATGGGGAAGGATCGTTTGGTATGACACTCATACCAAACAGATCCGTCCCCATTGACTTGCATGCAGCTAAGGACGGATCCGCAATGCCTGCGGGCATTTGTTCGCAGGGGAGCCGAGTGCTACAGTGCTCATAACGAGCACGTTCACTCATCTCTAGACTCCAGTGCTCACTCACATAATGGAGAGGACTCAAAGAAGAGTCCAGTGAGTGCATTTCACTGCAGGTTTGTGGGAGCACAGCGTCGGAAAGGAAGTGAGTATGAATATAAAACTTTCATATTCGGATTCAGCATCACTTACACTATACAACGCTTACTCTAGTTCAGGGGGTGTTTCGGAGATGACAGGTTCCCTTTAAACAACAGGTCATTTTCTGATGACACATTCCCTTTAAAGAGGACCTTTCACCACTCCTGACATGCCTGTTTTAATAGCTTCATACATTCCCCATGTCATAATAATTCTGGAGCATCTATTCTTATTTCTGTATGTGCAGTGTATGGGAAAGGGAGTGTATGCTGCAGTGTATGGGAAAGGAAAGCGACACTGCAAACTGTTTATGTATGCTAGCCATGTCGCATTAAAATTGTATTTAACCTTCTATGCTGCAAGAACCTTTTTGGGCTGGGTAGCTGCCATTTTACCATCACGCCACTAGGTGGTGCTGTTGCTTTATATATATATCCCTGCAACAGGTTAGAACCAGTTCAGTGCAGTCCAGAGAGAAAGAGTGAGTTCAAGTTAGTGCAGGAGAGAGAGGAGAGAACAAGATGCCTCACCACCCTGAAGTTGCCATGTTCACCTGGCTCTGACCAAGTCAGGTATCCTGTGGCCTTTACCAAGTCTAAGCACCTAGTACCTGAGCCAAACTGGATAATGCAAGTCTGGTGAAGGTAAATGCCTATTCAAGGTTTAGTGGACTTTGCCAGCCCATGTGTTTTAGGAGTTGCCTCCGGCGCCTACCCAGGTATCTCACAACTCCTGGTGTCAAGGTGTATTCTTGCCCACATTTGTCCCTCCGGGAATTGTGGAACTATCTGACTTAATGCACCCAGAAATAATGGAGCAGATGATGTGATGCCTGTTGTCCAGGGATACCGCCCTGTGGGTTGCTGAATTAAAAAATAATTATTTACTGAATAATATACAGAGCCAGGACTAGTTCAGGTGGGATTGAAAGAATTAGAAACTAAGAAAATGGCTTTATTTGGTTACAAGAAGAGAAATACCTATATTGAGATCTCCACTGAACAACCAGCCTAAAGAGGAAATTCTTGCAGCATCCTTACTGATATTGATTGCCAAGTGAAGCAACTGTAAATTGCACTTTAAGAAGGACTTACTCCAAGGCAAAAGTAAAGTTCAACTGTTTTTGGATAAAAGCTGCCTCTTCTTTATTTCATGATCTCTACTTTGCACCGCAAGGTGCTGGCGTCACGTCAATCATCAAGGACCCTGCCGACTGACACCCTAATACAATACCACCAAGGGCACCTCACCTTACCATCCGTCAGAGCTCCTGAAAACCAGGGATTGCCCCGAAGGAATTGGTGTCCCCCTTCCACACACTTGCACACCAGCCCAGGGAACAGTAATCACCAAACTGTGAGTAACATATCCACCGGCACCATCATCACTGTGACAACCCTATCACACTCATATACATGCCCCTGCAGCCTGGTACGCTGCATATGTTGTGCCATTCCTTTATTATTTGCACTCTAAGTTATGAATGAATTGCTATTAGCCTTCAGTAAGGGTACAGAGGGGAGGTAACCAGTTGGGGGAGTATACCTGCACAGTCTCACTATATCCAATCAGTGCTGCCATTTTCAGACTGTGCAGGTACACCCCCAACTGGTTAACACCCCTCTGGACCCTTACTGAAGGCTAATAGCAATTCATTCATAACTTCTAGTAGAAATAATAAAGGAATGGCTCAACATACAGCCATAAGAATAGATGCTCCAGAACTGTTATTACATGGGGAATGCATGAAACTATTAAAACAGGAATGTCAGGATTCCTCTTTAAGGTGATGTATTAAAAAAAATATAGGATAGTTTTTAATCAAAACTATTTGCAATTTTTTTTTTTGTGATCTGATCAATTAGAAATATTGTTGCAAAAGTGTGCATACCCTGTAAGGCCAGCCATACACATTAGATAAATGGCAGTCAAATGCTCGTTCGGCCCAGTGGCCCCTACGGCACGTGTATTGATCAGTTGAAGTCCAACTACCCATCCTTATTCTCCCCAACATCTGACACTGGTGGGGGCCCCTATACATATTTGATGGCTGTCTGGCCTAGCAAAATCGGCAGGTTCGGCCAACATTTATCTAATGTGTATAGCCAGCTTATAAATCATGATTATCAGAGGAAAGCAATGCCAAACAATGTTAAATGAGGTTGTCATGAAAATGATGTATATGAAACTGTTATAAACAATTTAAAGTACAAAATAACTTGTCTTATATAAGATGATTGCAATGTAATTAGAAATCTGTTCTATGGACAGATGGAGGCTGCCAAACTCATTGATTGTGTAATATTTATCAGCTTTGTCAACTATATTTGGAAGTGCGGAGTGAAAAAAAAACGTAATAAGAAAACGTGAAAAGGGGAATAAAGTGACTTATTTCACAGAGAAGTTCTGCAGGATTTTATGACTGGGATGGTCACAATGACGGCCGCCTTTGTGTCTCATTTACTTTGAGGGTAAATTCAGATTTTGATCTGTGAGACTGGTTGAGGTCAGTGGGTGACAGGAAAGAATGTGATGATCTTCGTCCGATGGTGAAAATAATTAAGTAGAGTGTTTGAGGGTTCATGTTCTCTGCTTTGTGACCTTGTACAGTAACTGGATATTGTATCTTATTATGTACTGTCTCCAAAACTATTTATCTCTCTTAAAGGGGTTCTTGGATATCCAAAATCATAGTGACAACAAGCCCATTTGTTATAGCACCATGGCTCCTGTCAGGGACATAGCTATAGGGGGTGCAGAGCAGTTGCTACCGAGCCCAGGAGCCTGAGGAGGCCCAAAGACCCTTGTGACGCATAAGAAGACAACAGTATTATAGAAAGTGCATGCTGGTCAAGTTATATCTCTGGCTGGAGGGAAGGGGTTAGGTCAAGAATTTAGCATGAGAGGGTGACCAATGACCACAGAAGCTTCATGCAGAAATGTCATGAGCTATGGGTGTTTTTATTTATTATTACTGCTTGAGAAAAGTCCCAGTAAGAGGACTGAAACGTCGCTCTCGTGAAATAAAGACCACTTTTTGAAGCACATTCCTGGGAGTGTCATGGAATTATTTTTATTTTATATATTGGATTGGATCATGTCCATAGCCTCTGGAACACTGTCTTACCTTTTGTTTACTAAGCTGTGCTGCATTACATCTATCTATTATCTATCTATCTATCTATCTATCTATCTATCTATCTATCTATCTATCTATCTATCTATCTATCATCTGTCTATCTATCTATCTTATATCTGTCTATTATCTATCTATCTATCTATCTATCTATCTATCTCTCTATCTATCTATCTATCTATCGATCTATCTATCTATCTATCTATCCCATATCTATCTCATATCTGTCTATCAATCTATCTAGTTTCAAAAAAGATTTATTGACATGTCCAAGTAAAACATTTAGTATTGCCAAAGCAAAATAAATAATAGGTATTGTAGGGTTTGATGTGGGAATTAAAGGGGGTGGATGGTGGGTTAAAGGGGCAATATAGGGGTATAATAGTCCATGGTGTCCCAACATGTAGTGGGCAATAAAGGGGTGGGGTTTTAAGGGAAGTATTGGGGCAGAACAGTCCATGGTATCTCATCTTCCTCTCAGTTGGTGGCAGGTGGAGACATATTGGGCAGTGATCTCCACAGTGGACTCCTCTGCAGTGTAGTATTGTATCATCTATCTATCTATCTATCTATCTATCTATCTATCTATCTATCTGTTATCTATCTATTGATCCCTGGATCTCCATCTCCCTATATTAATATAATAGTACCAGACAAAGGATTATGGGGATTTAAGTGTAATCACTAATTTCAATCCAAGCAAATGAATTTTTACAAATCTCCGTCAATGTAGTTCATCTGTCTTAATTGAAACTCTCCAAGTAAGCTATAAATTGTGAAGTCAATCAGATAGCCACCTCGATGCAATTATCTTAATGTTTTATGCCATGGCTCCATTACATTACTAATGCACACCTATAAAATTTACATATTTTTCATCTAATAGACTCATTACAATATGAAAATGGCATTTTGATAAAGGGAGGCAGGAAAATAGGTAAAACTGCTGATAGCGACCAAAGATCTTACACTCAAGGGCAAATATTGCAATATCAGTCTGCTTTTAGACCAAAGTTAATGACCTGGAAATTGGAATGAAATAACGGTACTGTATATGCATATTGATTTCTTATAAATGCATAATCCTATACTGTGCATTCAACTCCAGACCTGTAAAAGGGAAATAGAAGATAATACATGGATTCATTATTTTTGCTAATTTATTCCATCTCTCGGAGTATTCTTCCGTATATATATTTATATATACCAGATTGCCATGGGCCCCCAAAGTGAAATGACTATGCGCAGAAATTAGGTTGAGAGGTTACTTTCACACCAGTGTTTTTGCTGGATCGAGCTGGATCGGTTGTATTATCTTTAACATAGCCAAGACGGATCCGTCATGAACTCCAGTGAAAGTCAATGGGGGAGGGATCTGTTTTCTATTGTGTCAGATTGTGTCAGAGAAAACAGATCAGTCCCCATTGACTTGCATTGGGGGTCATGACGGATCCGTTCTGCTCCGCATCCCAGGACGGAAAGCAAACTACAACATGCTGCGGTTTGCTCTCTGATATGAGGAATGTATTTTGGAGCACTCCGTTCTGTTCAGTTCAGTTTTGTCCCCATTGACAATGAATGTGGACAAAACGGAAGTTTTTTTTTCTGGTATTGAGCCCCTGAGACGAATCTCAATACCGGAAAATATTAACGCTAGTTCTTTAAAGTGTTTTTCAGGAATCTTAATAATTGATGACTTCTCCTTAGGACAGGACATTTGTATCAGTCTAGTGGAGGTCTGGCACATGGCAACTCAACTGATCAGCCGATGGAAGGAGTGGTGGTGCAGGGAAGCTGTGTTGTGGCCGAGGAATGTACTGCAAGTTCAGTCCCATTCAGGGAACCTTTTCTATCCTCCACCGATCCAGCACAAACACTCCAGCGGTCTCCCGTTTAGCTTGTGTTACAAGTAGCCAGCATGTGACCACTGCAGCCAATCATATTATTTTTAAACTGTAGTTACAGACATGGAAAATTAAAATAAATCACCAAAATTCTAAAAAATGTATTATTTAAATACTTCATTTTAATAGATTATTTTCATCTGACACATTTAGTGTAGAGCGAATCGAAGCTCACAAAGTGGACTTCGATCCATATTTCTGGGAAAATCTGATTCACCGCGAAGCCGAATTTCCTCGTGCACAGTGATACAAAGAGGCCGCCGCCATCTTGATCGAAGATCCCGCATGTAATCCCGTGCGTGGTGACGTATGACATCACCACACCAGATGACGTGCAGGATTTAGCAGTGGATCTTCAATCAAGATGGCGGCGGCGGGCTTTTTGCGTTCAAACAGATGAGGTAAGTATGATTTAATTTATTTATTTTTATAACAGACTTAAATATTAAAGTAAGATGCTGCAATCCGCAATGAATGCGGCATCTGAGAGGTACAATAACGGGGTTGCCGCTCCCTGTCATTGCACCCACTGTTTACAAAGAAATGCGCTTTGTGACGAACTAATTAGTCACAAAGCAAATTTTATTGTAAAATTTAGCAAAGCAGCCAAATCAATTTTCCACAACTTTACTCAACACTAGACACATTCTCTTTGATAAAAATTAGTCCAAAGTTATCTAAAGGGAACCCTCAGTGATAGGATCTGTAGTTTGTCTTGGGAAAACCTAACCCTGTCCCCAACCCCAGTAAATAAAACTAGAGGACGTGAGGCCCAATATACTACATCCCCATTTCTACAAGGCAAGTGAGGATAAAGTCCATCAACATAAATGCAAAATAGCAGGTTGGATTTATGATTGTTTTCATGCACTTTATCACCGCCATTAAATCTGACATTGGTTTTATGTTTCGGGACATTGATTACTCAGGTGGCTCATACCACTTGGCAGTCAGGAGAACATTTTTTTTTTTTTGTTTCATAGTTGTAAAAAAAATATGGCCGGTAAATCAATAAAAAGCTTATTATTAATCAGAATAGCGAACAGATGTCTTCATTGTCAGGAAAAAATACATGACAAATTGTTGTGCTTGACACTCCTGGTTCCAAAATGTCAGATGTTTACCGAAAATTGTATGAGCATCAAAGCAGGCCTAGAAGTATTTCAAACCAGAGTTTGTAGTATGCTGCAAAAATATCCTGAAGAAATGTATAGAGGATGTCATACATACTATAATGGGGCATCTATGCCTTCAACTTTGAGCTCCAACCTGATGTCAGTCCCATTCACAGCTTCCACTGCCTCCCTAAAAGTGGGTCTACCTCAGCCAGATCCCTCAACAGCACCAGATATTACAATACATCCACTAAAAACGAATTCATTAAGACTAAGATTTTTGTTACATGTCAGATTACTCGCATTCCGAACCATAAATTCTAAAACATGGATACATGGAATTTTCCATATGTATGAAAAGCTAACTTCATGCAAAGTCTCTTGGGTCATGGGAGAATAATGGTCCTATGGTCCAGCCAAAAGCACTGACTGGACCATAGGACGGGCTGAATATTTGGACCATATTTGCCAACTTTCAGCAGGAGACCCCTAGATAAAGAGAAGAACTCTAGAACGAGATGGAAAATCTCCCACATACTCATGTCTTACAATTCCTGCATTTCCCTCTGCTCCCAGGCACCACCACTGGTCCATATACAGAGGTTATGGTCTGAGGTTTGTATAAAAAGGGTCTGGTCTGGGGTCTCTATGCATGGAGTTCTAGTCTGGGATTTGCATAAAGGGCTGCACATCCCTTTAATGGGAAAGTTAGAAGAAGAAAATTGTATGCATGCTGGACACAAGTGGAGCACATAGGAACATACTGCACACACACATTACACACACTGTATATATTGTACATGCTACTGCACCAACCAATCCTGGGAAACATACTGCACATACACAACCCAAATAAAGTAGGACACATTACACATAGGACTCAAGCCACAGACACCAATCATGCATGTCACACTCATACGTAAAACAAGTGCTGCACGCAAACCATTTACATTGCCTTGAAAAGGTATTCACACCCCTTGAACTTTCTCACATTTTTTCACATTAGACCTGCAAAATTAAATGTATTTTATTGGGATTTTATGCCATAGACCAACACAAAGTAGCAAGTATGTGTGATGTGAAAAGAAAATTCTTCATTGTTTTCAAAATGTTTAATAAATAAAAATCTGAAAACGGCCCACACATGCAGGCCCATGTCTCAATTTGCCTCTGTGGGACAGCCAGAAATAGTAGAGACAGCGCTCAGCTATTTCTGGGGCTGTGATGGAAGTTGGCCTCGCTTCTATCAAATTTTTTAAGCCATTTGTTCAACTGGACAACCCCTTTAATTACATAAAACCTAGCCAAGGCCCTTGCACCCTTGTCATCACTAGGCACTCCTAAACAGGACGCCCAGTCTAAGTCACCTACTCCCCTCATTCCTATACAGCCCAACTTAATATGTACTGCTGAATCAGCATCTAGATAAAATATACAGTACGCTGGCATCTGAAATTTATACAGCACTGGTCCTGGTTGCAGCGAGGGATCCATAGGCCTCCCGTCCGCTCTCTCCTCCCATCTTCTTCCTTTGACAGTCAACAGCCTGAAGAAGTGCTGCAGTTACTAACATTTCTCAGTTTAAGAGTCTCACATGATGCTTCTGCATCTTTGTATGATGCTGTCACCTACTGGTCACAATAAAAATACCTGTTCTAAAATAGAGGAGAGATAATTATTACAACTTTCACACTGCCTGCCACCTAGGCCAACCTTTCTCCAGGCTCTTGTGCAGGTGAACCATCTGTATAGGCATCATGTCAACCTACCACCACCAACATTTTTGTTATGATATACAAAGTGATACCATAAGACACAAATCACTATTCCCTCACACCATACTTATGCCTCGTATCCCTACTTGTTACAATATAGTAACTCTACACTAAATACATCACACAAAAGGCTGTTCTCCAGTACGTTTTGTTAGAATGCTGATATTGGAATGGTAAAAGCTAGGTCAGTTACTCTCTCTCTCTCTCTCTCTCTATATATATATATATATATATATATATATATATAGTGTTCAATAAGTTATCTACCCCAGCATGTTATGTCAGTGTTAGAGAGATGCAACACACACAGTAGCAGTTCAGTCTGATGAAAGCAGTGGAAGTGACAGGATGGCAAGTTCAGTACAATGTGGGTCTACAAAGAAAGTGAGGGATTTAGAGCTTTGTTCTATGATTAAATTCCTTACAAAGGAACAAAAGAAGCCTAAAGAAATCCACGAAAGGATGATCTCTGTATATGGTGATAATACACCTTCCTACTATCAAGTAAAGTTTTGGGCCAAGACATTTAAATGGGCTAGGGAATCAATTGAAGAAGACCTCCGCTCAGGGCAACCTGTCAAAGCATCTTCAGAGGAAATTTACCATAAACTGGAGGCCATGATTTTGGAAGATTGTCAGGTCAAAGTCAGTGTTATAGCTCATAAATTAGGCATTTCAGTTGGCACAGTTTCCAGTATCATTCATGATGTTTTGATGATATCAAAGGTCAGTTCCCAGTGGATGCAAGAAATGTTGACACCTGAGCAAAAATTTCGCACCAGCAGTTTAGCCAAGATAATTTAGACATGCTTAAAGAAAGTCCAGGAGACTTTCTTTTCTTAAATTATTAGGAGTGATGAAACATGGGTCCACCACCATGATCCTGAGACCAACCAAGAGTCCATGCAATGGAAGCACAAAGGGTCACCAACTCCAAAGAAATTTTGGCAGCTGGAAAGATCATGGCAACAGTTTTTGGGATACAGAAGCGGATTTTTACTAGAATCCGTGCCACACAAGTTAACAATTACTGGAGACACCTATGCTTCAACAATGAAGGTATTATGTGAGGCAATCAAAGAGAAACGCTGTGGGACATTTTCGGCAGGTGTGTTGCTGCTTTATGACAATGCGCCAGCTGACAAATCCAGACCTGGCTCCCAGTGACTACGTTCTCTTTAAGAACCTGAAAAATTATCTGTGGGCCATTGATTTCCTCATGATAATGCAGTCAAAGAGGAGGTGACAGGGTTCCTGCAGCAGCAAAAAGTCTCCCCTTATGTAAGTACCCCTTGTGTGTGTGTATATATATATATATATATATATATATATATATATATAGTATTTATCATGATAATGGTACATATACTTCAGTGTGAAGTCCTTGAAAGTGTTAACTAATGCTGCTTTCTCTTCTAATTAAAAGTGTGCAGGAAAAGTAATAGCTGTGATGTTTAGAATCATTCCTTAGAAACAAACATGATTTACAGCATAAAAAATGACCACAAGGCATTCTGAATGATAAATTGAGCATAAATCCTGCTTGACCCAGACTAATGTAGCAAAGAAAATGTGCTCTGAATGTGACATAAGTTGTGTGAACACCAGTCTGTGACAACGTCGCCAGAATTTCACGAGAAAATATACAGAATTTCAGCCAATGGATTATCTCTTCTTAGAGATGAGCGAGTACTAAAATGCTCGGGTGCTCGTTATTCGAGACGAATTTTTCCCGATACTCGGGTGCTCGTTTCGAGTAACGAACCCCATTGAAGTCAATGGGAGACTCGAGCATTTTTGCGGGGGACCAAAGCTCTGCACAGGGAAGTTTGCCTGAAAACCTGGAAACCTCAGAAAATGATGGAAACACCACGGAAATGGACAGGAAACAGCAGGGGCAGCATGCATGGATGCCTCTGAGGCTGCTTAATCCCACCATTACCCCAAATCCTCAGGCAACAGCCTGGTGGTTACCCTCATGGCAATTGTGCTCACCCAGACCAAGAAAGGCGAGGCAAATACCCATCACATGTTAGGGAAGCACCCAACTAGGTGCAACGAAGGTCCATCACCGCCTGCAGGTGACACCACTGCTCATGCTGGCACTGCAGCTGACATCAAGTTTAGTATCTGTTCTTATCAGTTGCTGTGCCTGCTGGTGGTATAGTGGTGAGCATAGCTACTTCCCAAGCAGTTGATCTGGGTTCCATTCCTGTCTATCGCAGAAGGCAATGCAGAATCAGTACAATATCTAATACGTCCCCCTACCAGGGGTAAATTGTTTGGAGAAAGGGCCTGTGGAAGAGCCAGAGGAGTGCCCCCTGGGCTAGCGTGTGTGGTGGTGACAACAGCCGGAATGCATTTGGAAATGCTCTAGCATCAGCCGGTACAGTATCGATTCTTCTCAGTTTAATACCGTATACGTCCCCTATCTTGGGACCCTATATTTAATGGATATTTCGAACACGGAAAAGGGAAAAAGAGCTTGCTCTGGCCAGGGGAGTGTCTTTCCCACTGCAGCTAAGGGGACGTGTCCATGCTCTGCCTATCACAGGTCAGGAGGCAGATAAAAGAAGAACAAAAACTAACATAAGTGAAACTTCTGATACGTCCCCTATCCGGCTAAATTGTTTGTAGAGTGGGCCTGTAGGTGGGGGGCAGGCTGGGGCAAGGAGGTTTCGCTGGAAGAGCCAGAGGAGTGCCCCCTGGGCTAGCGTGTGTGGTGGTGACAACAGCCGGAATGCATTTGGAAATGCTCTAGCATCAGCCGGTGCAGTATCGATTCTTCTCAGTTTAATACCGTATACATTCCCTATCTTGGGACCCTATATTTAATGGATATTTCGAACACGGAAAAGGGAAAAAAAGCTTGCTCTGGCCAGGGGAGTGTCTTTCCCACTGCAGCTAAGGGGACGTGTCCATGCTCTGCCTATCACAGGTCAGGAGGCAGATAAAAGAAGAACAAAAACAAACATGAGTGCAACTTCGGATACGTCCCCTACCCGGCTAAATAGTTTGTAGAGTGGGCCTGTAGGTGGGGGGGGGCAGGGTGGGGCAAGGAGGTTTCGCTGGAAGAGCCAGAGGAGTGCCCCCTGGGCTAGCGTGTGTGGTGGTGACAACAGCCAGAATGGATTTTTGAAAACTGTTGCATCAAGCGGTACAGTCGTAAATTATGAACTAGATCAAGTGTAGCATGTGTTCTCTGTATTCTTCTCAGTTTAATACCGTATATGGCAGCTATCCGGAAAAATAGTTTGGAGAGAGAGAAAGATAGGAAAAAAGACGTCAATTGTTTGGAGAGTGGGCCTGTAGGTGGGGGGGCAGGGTGGGGCAAGGAGGTTTCGGTGGAAGAGCCAGAGGAGTGCCCCCTGGGCTAGCATGTGTGGTGGTGACAACAGCCGGATGTATTTAGAATGACGACGCAGGACGCCAACTTAAAAATTTAGCATCAACCGGTACAGTCGTAAATTATGAGATTGATCAAGTGTGGCATGACTTTTTAGATGGAGATTGCATGTGGTCACGTACTCCCTGGAACCCCATAGTGACCCCTTCTCTGATGTGCTAGCCCAGAACATTCTCTGCCCCAATTCGCAAGACCTTTTGCTGTTTCCGTGTGCTGACAGTGTGGATTTACCAGTGTTGTCTGAGGAGGTGGTGGACAATGGCGAGACACAGGTGTCGGGGGGTGAGGTAGTTGTATGGGAAGCAAGTTACAGAGGGGACTCCTTGGGGGGGACTTTCTCATGATGGGACAGATTCAACTTGGGTGGATCAGGCACATTAACAGATGAATTTTTTTGGGGGTTTATTTAACTTTTATTTAGCAAAAATAACCACAGAGATATTTATTCGTTATCTTCTCTGCGCAGTCTGGCGTTGGGGTTCCTCACTTTGATGGCGAGCTGTGCCGCTCTCTCCACAATGGTCTGTAGCTTCTTAGATGGAGACTTTGTCAGCGATTTCAGTACAGAAGGACTTGTTGCTCATCCACAGAACCTCGTCCTCCATGACATTGTGGACAAGGAATTTGCGGGTGGACCAGGAATTTGCGGAACCCTGTGAGCAGCATGTGTTTGGTCTTCTACTTGCTACCGTATCCAATGTTTGGCAATATAGATTCGCAAGTAATATTATTTTTCACACCTATCCCAAAAATAAAAATGCATGCAGTATGCGCAAATAAAACTTGGAACTGGAATTGGAGAGAGGGCCTGTAGGTGGACCTCCGGAAAAATAGTTTGAATAGAGGGCCTGTAGGGGGCCCTCCCGAAAAATTGTTTGAATAGAGGGCCTGTAGGTGGACCTCTGGAAAAATAGTTTGAATAGAGGGCCTGTAGGGGGCCCTCCCGAAAAATTGTTTGAAGAGAGGGCCTGTAGGTGGACCTCTGGAAAAATTGTTTGAATAGAGGGCCTGTAGGTGGACCTCTGGAAAAATTGTTTGAATAGAGGGCCTGTAGGTGGACCTCTGGAAAAATTGTTTGAATAGAGGGCCTGTAGGTGGACCTCTGGAAAAATTGTTGGAATAGAGGGCCTGTAGGTGGACCTCTGGAAAAATTGTTGGAATAGAGGGCCTGTAGGTGGACCTCTGGAAAAATTGTTGGAATAGAGGGCCTGTAGGTGGACCTCTGGAAAAATTGTTGGAATAGAGGGTCTGTAGGGGGGCCCTCCTGAAAAATTGTTTGAAGAGAGGGCCTGTAGGGGGCCCTCCTGAAAAATTGTGCTAAAAGAGTTCCAGTTGGACCTCTAAAAAATGGCGTTTTTTGGGTCAGCATTAGGCAAAGATGATATGGAGGAGGAGGAGGAGTAGGAGGAGGAGTAGAGAGGAGGAATCGGATACATAAGTTATTTAAATCTTTAGCTGCTTTCCCCCGGAGGAGATTTGAATTCCGGTGAAATCCAGGCTTTGTTCATTTTAATAAGCGTCAGCCTGTCAGCGCTGTCAGTTGACAGGCGTGTACGCTTATCGGTGATGACGCCACCAGCTGCACTGAATACCCGCTCTGACAGAACGCTAGCGGCAGGGCAGGCCAGCACCTCCAAGGCGTACAGCACCAGTTCAGGCCACGTGTCCAGCTTTGAAACCCAGTAGTTGTATGGAGCAGAGTGATCGGTCCGGACGTTGGTATGGTCAGCTAGGTACTCCCTCACCATCTTTCTGTACAGCTCCCCCCTACTCTGCCTAGACTGGGGACAGGTGACAGTGTCTTGCTGGGGTGACATAAAAGTGGCAAAGGCCTTGGAGAGCGTTCCCCTGCCAGTGCTGGACAAGCTGCCAGCTCGCCTCCTCTCCCCCGCTACTTGGCCCACAGAACCATGCCCTCTGCCGCTAGCGGTGTCAGATGGGAAGAATTGTTTCAGCTTGTGCACCAGGGCCTGTTGATACCTATTCACTCTCATACTCCTTTCCTCTGCAGGGATGAGAGTTGAAAGGTTCTGCTTGTACCGTGGGTCCAGGAGAGTGAACACCCAGTAATCGGTGTTTGAAAAAATTCTTCTAACGCGAGGGTCACGGGATAGGCAGCCTAACATGAAGTCTGCCATGTGCGCCAGAATCCCAACACGCAAGAATTCCCTCTCCTCACTGACCTGACTCTCCATTTCCTTCTCCTCCTCCTCCTCCTCCTCCTCCTCCAAGTCCTCCTCTTCAGCCCATACACGCTCAAGAGTTAAGGACTGAGCACTGGTACCCTCTACTATCTCGCCGACATTCTCCTCCTCTTCCTCCTCATCCTCATCCCCCTCCTCCGATACGCGCTGAGAAACAGACCGGAGGGTGCTCTGGCTATCAAGCGACGTATCTTCCTCCACTGTCTCTTGTGACAAGCGCAAAGCATCCGACTTGATGCTGAGCAGTGATTTTTTCAACAGGCAAAGCAGCGGGATGGTGAGGCTGATAATGGCGGCATCGCCGCTGACCATCAGTGTTGACTCCTCAAAGTTGCTCAACACCTGGCAGATATCAGACATCCACGTCCACTCCTCATTGTAGACTTGAGGAATCTGAGAGACCTGACTACCAGTTCTGGTGGAAGATGACATCTGGCAGTCTACAATCGCTCTGCGCTGCTAGTAAACTCTGGATAACATGTTTAATGTGGAATTCCATCTCGTGGGCACGTCGCACAACAGTCGGTGAGCGGGCAGTTGTAGGCGGCGCTGCGCTGCCCTGAGAGTGGCAGCATCTGTGCTAGACTTGCGGAAATGTGCACAGATGCGGCGCACCTTGGTGAGCAAATCAGACAGATTGGGGTATGTCTTGAGGAACCGCTGAACTATTAGATTGAACACGTGGGCCAGGCATGGCACATGTGTCAGTCTGCCGAGTTGCAGAGCCGCCACCAGGTTACGCCCATTGTCACACACAACCATGCCTGGCTTGAGGTTCAGCGGTGCCAGCCACACATCGGTCTGCGCCGTGATGCCCTGTAACAGCTCTTGGGCGGTGTGCCTTTTGTCACCTAAGCTCAGCAGTTTGAGCACCGCCTGCTGGCGCTTACCCATGGCACTGCTGCTGCGCCTAGAGCTACCGACTGAAGGCGCCGTGCCCACGGATGGTAATTCGGTGGAGGAGGAGGGGTCGGAGGAGGAGGAGGCATAGTACGTCTGAGAGACCGTGACCGAGGTAGGCCCCGCAATCCTCGGTGTGGGCAGTACATGAGCGGCCCCAGGGTCATTCTCGGTCCCAGCCTCCACCAAGTTAACCCAATGTGCCGCAGTGAGATGTAGTGTCCCTGCCCGGCAGCACTTGTCCACGTGTCCGTGGTTAGGTGGACCTTCTCAGAAACAGCGTTGGTCAGGGCACGGATGATGTTCTGTGACACGTGCTGGTGTAGGGCTGGGACGGCACATCGGGAAAAATAGTGGCGGCTGGGGACGGAATACCGAGGGGCAGCCACCGCCATGAGATTTCGAAAGGCCTCGGTCTCTACCAGCCTATAGGGCAGCATCTCCAGGCTAAGCAATTTGGAGATGTGGACGTTGAGGGCTTGGGTATGTGGGTGGGTGGAACTGTATTTCCTCTTGCGCTCCAGCGTCTGCTGTAAAGACAGCTGAACGCTGCGCTGGGACACGTTGGTGGACGCTGTGGAGGATCGTGGAGGCGAAGGTGTGGTTTTCCGGCGGGAGGCGCTCGTGCCGGGGTCCTGAGCAGGGGGTTGACTAGCAGAGGCAGCGAGTGACGCGGGGGGTTGACTAGCAGAGGCAGCGAGTGACACAGGGGAAGGAACAGTGGTGTGACCCGCAGGAAGTGGTGAACGGCCTTGGTTCCATTGAGTGGGGTGTTTAGCACTCATATGCCTGCGCATGCTGGTGGTGGTTAGGCTAGTAGTGGTGGCACCCCTGCTGATCCTGGTGTGGCACAGGTTGCACACCACAGTCCGTCGGTCATCCTCACTTTCTTTAAAGAACCTCCAGACTTGCGAACATCTAGGCCTCGCCACGGGAGCTTCACTACGTGGAACAGTTGCTGCTGATGCACCAGCTCTGGCCCTGCTTCTCCCTCTGGCCACACCACTGCCTCTTACAACCTGTTCTGGTGCAGCACTCGCCTCCGCCTCAGAAGCACTGTCTTCACTCGGCATATCAACCCAGCTTGGGTCAGTCACCTCGTCATCCTCCGATTCCTCAGTCTGCTCCCTCCTCGGAATTCCTCCCCTAACAACAACTTCACCACTGTCTGACAACCGTGTCTCCTCATCGTCCGACACCTCTTTACAAACTTCTTCCACTAAGTCAACATTGTCATCATCATCACCCACAGACTGCGACAGTTGGAAAACTTGGGCATCGGGAACGAGGTCAGCAGCAACCTGAGAAGTGGTTTGTGACTCTGGGAAGGGTCCAGAAAACAGTTCCTCAGAGTATGCCGGATCGCATTCCAAATTTTCCTGGAAGGGGGCAGACTGGGGGGAAGGAGGTTGAGGTGGAGGAGCCAGGGGAGTGCTCCCTTGGGTAACGTGGGTGGACTGCGTGGAAGACTGACTGGTGGACAAATTACTTGAAGCATTGTCCGCAATCCACGAGATCAGCTGTTCGCACTGTTGTGGTTTCAACAGTCCTCTACCACGTGTCCCTGTAAGTTGAGGCATGAAGCTAGGGAGTGTAGCTCTGCGGAATTCCCCTGCTCCCTCATCAGCGGGTACTGTCTCACCCTGCCCAGGACCACGGCCTCTGCCCCCTGCAGTAATTGAATGCCCACGCCCACGCCCTCGCCCTCGACCCTTAGCCCTGGGGTTCACAAAGGTTACACAAAGCTGAGTCAAATGGATTTGTATCACTGAGCTAAAACAACTGAACTAATAATTTTTTTTTTATATTTGTTTTTTTATATTTCTTTTACAATTTTGTTTTTTTGGGAACGTGACGTGCAGGAAATATGGTAGAACTGACTGACACCCTGTTAACGGTGGCTATTTAGTCTGCGACCCAGACAAATGTCGCACAGAGAGTTTTCTGGATCAAGCGGTAGATGATATTGGTAGCAAATGACTTGGTTGTATTGTGTGACGTACAGAAAGTGTCACCTGGACAGTATATACGGATGGGAGCGAATGTGCTGAACTGTGACACACAGAAAGGTTACACAAAGCTGAGTAAAATGGATTTGTATCACTGAGCTAAAACAACTGAACTAATAATTTTTTTTTTTTTTATATTTTGTTTTTTTGGGAACGTGACGTACAGGAAATATGGTAGAACTGACTGACACCCTGTTAACGGTGGCTATTTAGTCTGTGACCCAGAGAAATGTCACACAGAGAGTCTTCTGGATCAAGCTGTAGATGATATTGGTAGCAAATGACTTGGTTGTATTGTGTGACGTACAGAAAGTGTCACCTGGACAGTATATATGGATTGGAGTGAGTCAGTGCTGAACTGTGACACACAGAATGGTTCCACAGTGCTGTGTGCAATGGATTTGTATCACTGAGATAGAAAAAAAAAAAAAAAAACAGGGTTAGATATGGCGATAGCTGCACTACTAGTGCCAGCCAGCCAAGGCAGGAGACAAAAAAAAAAATGTCTTCTAGCCCTTAGAAGGGCTGTTGGTTTCTTTGTGGGTGATCCCTGCCTAACAGACAACTAAATGCAGGCCCTAACACTGTCCCTGAAAGGCAGCAGCTCTATCCCTAACGACATCCAGACAGCATCTGAGCCGAGCACCGCGGCCAGTCGGTAGTATATTCCAGGGTCACCTGATCAGGCCAGCCAACCCCTGCTATCGACATGTAAGGGCCCCACGTCATGCTGGGTGTACTGTAGAGTCTCCTGGCTTGTGATTGGCTGTGTTTTTAGGCGCCAGAAAAGCACGATGCGGAAGTTGCCATTTCCTCGAGCATGGCGAGATACTCGTCCGAGCTGCGATTACTTACGAGTACCCTAATACTCGAACGAGTACCAAGCTTGGACGAGTATGCTCGCTCATCTCTATCTCTTCTACATTTTCCAAATCATTGAATGAGAGATATAAATGAATCTGATTTTGCTTGGCTATGCCTTAAATTATCTCTTATGTCAACAATGGCCCCCTGTCACGCCCAGCCGTGAATGGAGATTTGGCCGAACATGATAATATTTTTGAACATTCTGAATATTTTTGAAAATGCTCTTGAAGTGAGTAGAGAGTTCTCCTGGCAATTAAAATTACATTGATTCGGAATTATGTTTAAACATATTTTTGGGAATATATTATTTTGGACATCAGACGGCCCTTTAATGGTACGGTATTTGCAGAGGCAGTCAGAGAACCCTTCCACCAGGCAGAAGACACATAAGCTCACCTGTATAAGGACAGTTAGTTTGTGCTTTTTATAACAATTTCTGCTAGGCTACTTTCACACTAGCGTTTTAAAATTCCGGTATTGAGTTCCGTCATAGGGGCTCAATACCGGAATAAAATGCTTCAGTTTTGTCCCCATTCATTGTCAATGGGGACAAAACTGAACTGAAGACAATGGAATGCTCCTGAAAGCATTCCGTTCCGTCTTCAGACCGGAGAACAAACCGCAGCATGCTGCGGTTTTCTCTCCGGTCCAGGCATCCGCACCAAGATGGATCCGTCATGACCCCCAATGAAAGTCAATGACGGATCTGTTTGGTCTGACACAATGGTGGATGGATCCGTCCTCCATTGACTTTCAATGGAGTTTATGACGGATCCGTCACCTGCACACACGCACACAATACACACATACATACAGACATACACACATACAGACATACACATAAACATACACAGACATATACACATACAAATACACATACTTACATGCTCCCCGGCAGGTCTCTAGAGCGCAGGAGGAACAGGACGGCGCGCACAGATGACGATTCCACCAGGCGCCCAGCGGAGGGGGCGCTGTGGGGAATCGTCACCTGTGCGAGCCGTCCTGCTCCTCCTGCGCTGTGGAGACCTGCCGGGAGCATGTAAGTATGTATGTGTGTTTGTCTGTGTATATGTGTGTGTGTCTGTGTGTATGTATGTACTGTGTGACATGTGTGGGACCGGAGCGCGGTTCTGGCTCCACACATGTCCCTGCGGCAGTCCGGATCCAGCAGCACCCTTCACCTGCCGGATCCGGACTGCCGCTAGTGTGAAAGAGGCCTTAGCAAACTGTTAAAAAAAATAGGATACTCACAAAAAGTAATAGGCTTTTCTGTGGCTCCTAGGATAGGAGAAGATTTCATGCTGTAAGTACTGAGGGTTGGCCCTGGTAGGAGTACTGTAGTAAAGAGGAGGGTACTGCTGTAGCTGCGAAGAGAAGGGTATCACTATTGTAACTATTTGAGAAATTGAAGCACTGATAGGAGAAGATGGGGACCCTGATATGACCAATGGAGAGAGAGTTAAAAGCACTAGTGTGACTACTGGTGAAATGAAGGAATGCCTGGATTAACATTTATGGGGATGGGAGATGTAAATTTAGGTGTACGTCCCTCATTCTATTTGTTTTCCCTATGTTCTGGAGCAATTTGCCATAATTGGTCAGCACAGGAGAAGACCTGAAGTTAGAGAAGGCCAAGAAAATCTGGTCTACCTTTTTCTATTTTTCCATATAAATTTTTCTTGATGTCTCTTAAAAAACTAGGTTTGAATTAAGCAGGTTTGTTTGTTTATTTATGTTTTTACTTATTTATTTATTTATTATTTATGGCAACTTTAGATTTTCATTTTCAGATTCTTTTAAGTTTGTTCATACATTCTACCATTTTCCTTAATATATATATGTATATATATATATATATATATATATATATATCAGCATTCTCATGTGGTTGGTATGTGGAATGGATATGCAAATATTCATCATCTGATTTCCATATCCATCTGCTCTTATTCTTTAAGTTCAGCCCCTTTCGGACTTAAGCATTTGGGAATAGACCTGGGAGCAGTCGATTAGTTTTCCTTCTGCTTAGTGACAAATTTACGATCCTCTAAAAATGCAAAGTCTGTCATGATTAAAGGCTCAGTCGTTTACGTCTGTGGCATTCAGGACATCATTTTACAGAAACTGTGACAACCACAGCTGTATTATTTTTACATTTTCCCCCTTGTCCTCTGTGAAATTTGTAGCACATTACTGTACATTTAGGTGAACGAGATCAATTGTCACACAATCTTGAAATTGAATTAACAAAATGTAATAACTGAAGCTCAGATCTTGAATATTGTACATTTGCATCCTTAGGTTATGTTCACATAGCAAAAGCAGTAAAAATCTGTAGCAGATCATCAGCAGAATCAGCAGCTGAAAACAAGTCTTTTTGGTGTCGTAAACACAGTCAAATACACTCCAGATATGCCTCATACTCTCCAATGTATTTCTTCCATTTCCAATTGACATCTATGGAACTCTAACCATAAAAGCATCAAAACTGAATCATGTACCATGCCACTTCTTAAGCTTTTTACAAATCTGCTGTTGAAAAAACCTCTTGATGTGCACAAGGTTATTTTTACACTGAAGTCAATGTGAAGCTGCTGATGACATTTTAAATGTGGATTGCACAGTGGAAAACACCCATTGTGCAAAAGAGGTATTTGGGCTTTATTGGGATAAGGATCAAACCAGGCCCCCACACAGGACAGAAGGGCTTCTGCCTAAACCCTTTTCAATGCCCCTTGGGCCATTTTTCCACTGCCTCATTTGCCAAAAGTTGTTTCTTTAGAGGGAAGAGTCCTGACCAAGTTTTCACCTCCAGTAGAAGAGGAGGTAATGCCAACTAAGACTGGGCCCCCTCTTGCCCTGGGCCCTAATACAGTCGTATTGTCTGCCGCTATGGTAGTTACGCCCCTGTTACTAGGGCTTAATCTGCTGCAGGAATCACAGTAGACTCAGCACAGTAGGCTCAGCAGTTACAGTGTAGCAGTCATATCATAAAACATTGGTGGTCCCTCCAGTTACAATATTAATTGGTTCCAGGATGACCATTGTATGTTGAGACCATTGTAAGTTGAGTAATTGGTTCCAAAGCGTCCAAATATCATCTAATATAAGAGAAAAGGAAGATTTAAGAAAAATAAGTAGATAACTAAGATAGATAAAACAAGTCCTTACATATAACAGTCAGGAACATCTGATAACTACTGTACCAACTTATACAGCTATTTTACCAGAGAAGTTGCCTTGATTGGTTGGAGTCTGAGACATTGTATGTTGAGTCTGGTTTCAACTTACGATGGGACAGAAAAGACCAACAGTGTTGCCACCATCCGTCAAAGGACTGGGCCAGTTGGATGCTAAGTCTTTTGTTTTCAAAGGAGATAAGCTATTACCAAGGTGTCTAATAGCACCTTATCCCCGATCCCCACCCCCTTCCCCATTAAAATATCCATGCATGCCCATGGAAGCCAAGCCACATGTTTATGGTAGAGTCAGGAAAGATAACCATACAAAGAGACAGCACATACACAATAGAACTATTTATGGACACTCAATGGAATCCATCAGGTATAGCTTGGATCTAGTAGATCACAGTTGTATCATGGTTGTCATGGTTCTTTTATGAATAGCAACCATGATACTAGTAAGAGCATTCATATTGGAATACGTAAATATTAGAGATGAGAAAACTTCCTAAAATCGATTCGTCTGAATCGGGTACAAATTGATTTTATGTGACTCAAAAATACTTTTTTTTCTCTCTCTTTTCTCTTCTCTACTAAATATGTTTCAAATGAGAAAATAACAATGTACAATGCAAAAAAGTTCTGAATATTGATGGTTTATAAAGTATTTTCTTTCCATTTTCTTTCATAGGTGAACATCCTCTACCTCTTTCTGCAGTAGGTTGTGATTTTTACATTTCTCACCCTGAATGTTATCGGCTACATCTACAGTATGTAAGGTTTTCAGGTCAGTGAACAAAGTGGTTATGGCTGAGCTTCAAGGTAAGAATGGCAAGAAAGTTTAAGGATTTTACTTCACTGATGTGTACGTGAAAGTGTTACTGCGTAAATCTCGCCTGATAACCCTCACACTCCTAACATCTGCCAAATACAGATGGCAGAGATGTTAATGGACGCCAAAGAACGATTTATCAGTCCTAGCTATTAAGAAAGCCCTGTGTTATATAGAAAAATGGTGCACAGTCTGCAGAAAGGATTGGTATTGGTGATACCATGGGGGAATGCTGGTACCCACATCAAAGGAAATGGAAATATATTTAGGCAGGTGTTCTAAAAAATAATGAGAATCTATTTCCTAATTGATTTCTTATTTCATATTCAGTGATGGTAAGTGGGTTATGCGGCTTATCTGAGGCAGAGGCTAAAAGACAAGAAAAAGAATCAGAAAAAAGGGAAATCAGAAAAATGTAGAATGTTCATGTGCATTTGATAATATATACTGTTTTTTTCGCCCCATAAGACGCGCTTTTTTTCCCCCAAAGTGGGGGAAAAATGTCACTGTGCCTTATGGGGCGAATACTATTGAGCGCTTCCTTTATGGAAGCGGTGAATGCTGCGCTCCTGGAGCTCTATACTCACGGCTTCCTGGTCATCTGCCGTCGGCTTTGCTGTGACTGGGCACAGTGTGAGAACGCTCTGTGACTTCACGCTGTGCACGTTGAGTCACAGCACAGCCGTGGCAGGAAGAAGAAGAGAGCTGGATCCTGGGAGCCTGCAGTGTCTGGAGCAGAAGAGGTAAGTTGATTTTTTATTTTATTTTATGTGCTCTGAGGCATGGGGGTCTGATCCAAGGAGTGGGGGTCTCATCTGAGGTCTGAATGGAGGGCTCTTATTTATATTGGGGCTCTTATCTGAGGTCTTATTGGGGTCTTACTAACATTGGGAGTCTGATTAAGGATATGAGCTGTGGTCTAATTAACATTGGGGGTCTGATGGCAGGTCTGATCTGATGAAAAATATTTATTTCATATTGTCCTCCTCTAAAACCTAGGTGCAACTTATGGGCAGGTGCATTTTATAGGGCAAAAAATACATATACAGTACAGACCAAAAGTTTGGACACACCTTCTCATTCAAAGAGTTTTCTGTATTTTCATGACTATGAAAATTGTAGATTCACACTGAAGGCATCAAAACTATGAATTAACACATGTGGAATTATATACTTAACAAAAAAGTGTGAAACAACTGAAAATATGTCTTATATTCTAGGTTCTTCAAAGTAGCCACCTTTTGCTTTGATTACTGCTTTGCACACTCTTGGCATTCTCTTGATGAGCTTCAAGAGGTAGTCACCTGAAATGGTATTCCAACAGTCTTGAAGGAGTTCCCAGAGATGCTTAGCACTTGTTGGCCCTTTTGCCTTCACTCTGCGGTCCAGCTCACCCCAAACCATCTCGATTGGGTTCAGGTCTGGTGACTGTGGAGGCCAGGTCATCTGGCATAGCACCTCATCACTCTCCTTCTTGGTCAAACAGCCCTTACACAGCCTGGAGGTGTGTTTGGGGTCATTGTCCTGTTGATAAATAAATGATGGTCCAACTAAACGCAAACCGGATGGAATAGCATGTCGCTGCAAGATGCTGTGGTAGCCATGCTGGTTCAGTATGCCTTCAATTTTGAATAAATCCCCAACAGTGTCACCAGCAAAGCACCCCCACACCATCACACCTCCTCTTCCAAGCTTCACGGTGGAAACCAGGCATGTAGAGTCCATCCGTTCACCTTTTCTGCGTCGCACAAAGACACAGTGGTTGGAACCAAAGATCTCAAATTTGGACTCATCAGACCAAAGCACAGATTTCCACTGGTCTAATGTCCATTCCTTGTGTTCTTTAGCCCAAACAAGTCTCTTCTGCTTGTTGCCAGTCCTTAGCAGTGGTTTCCTAGCAGCTATTTTACCATGAAGGCCTGCTGAACACAGTCTCCTCTTAACAGTTGTTGTAGAGATGTGTCTGCTGCTAGAACTCTGTGTGACATTGACCTGGTCTCTAATCTGAGCTGCTGTTAACCTGCGATTTCTGAGGCTGGTGACTCGGATGAACTTATCCTCCGCAGCAGAGGTGACTCTTGGTCTTCCTTTCCTGGGGCGGTCCTCATATGAGCCAGTTTCTTTGTAGCGCTTGATGGTTTTTGCGACTGCACTTGGGGACACTTTCAAAGTTTTTGACTGACCTTCATTTCTTAAAGTAATGATGGCCACTCGTTTTTCTTTACTTAGCTGCTTTTTTCTTGCCATAATACAAATTCTAACAGTCCATTCAGTAGGACTGACTGACTTCTGCACAACACAACTCATGGTCCCAACCCCATTTATAAGGCAAGAAATCCCACTTATTAAACCTGACAGGGCACCTGTGAAGTGAAAACAATTTCAGGTGACTACCTCTTGAAGCTCATCAAGAGAATGCCAAGAGTGTGCAAAGCAGTAATCAAAGCAAAAGGTGACTACTTTGAAGAACCTAGAATATAAGACATATTTTCAGTTGTTTCACACTTTTTTGTTAAGTATATAATTCCACATGTGTTAATTCATAGTTTTGATGCCTTCAGTGTGAATCTACAATTTTCAAATTTCACTGTATTTCACAGTCATGAAAATACAGAAAACTCTTTGAATGAGAAGGTGTGTCCAAACTTTTGGTCTGTACTATAAATATATATATATATATATATATATATATATATATATATATATACAATATACTGTATAGAAATCTAATATATAAAGCTGAGTGTATGTATGTGTGTGTGTATGTCCGCTAAAGAAATCCGCACCGCTGCAGCTACAATCACAAAATTTGGCACACATGTACATCAGGTGTCCGGGAAGGTTTTAGAACAGTTTTCAACTCTCCAAGACATACCGTTCCTGAGATATTCCCAAAAAATGCATTAGCCAATAGTAGTCTGGTCACATGACCCTTATCAGCCAATAGAAGCTCACAGGCACACATCAGGTTTCTATAACAACCTAGCCAGTTCACTGCTTTAGGTCTGCTTTAAAGGGGCAGAGCGCTGTGGATGACACTGGGGTATTCTGGTTCAATATAACTTATGTTTTAGACTTACTCATCATCAATCATTACCTCATATAATGTGAATTTTTCTTTCCTCTTTCCTCCGAAATTACTATGGTATTGGCCTGTAATTCAGGCGACCTTCAAAAGAAGGACTTAAAAGCCCCACCCCCAGGTCCCACTAAGTCACGCCCCCGACTCAGTCAGGCCACGCCCCTTCCACTCCGCATCTGACCGGGATTGAAAAAATGAAGGTAAAAATCAACTTCTGTCAGCTGCAGGGGTGGGAGGGAGTGTGACTTTCTCCCTGCAGCTCATGCTCAGACAGCACAGTGCTGCTGTCTGAGAGTACGATGTTCAAAAGGACATCCGTGTGTCCATCCAGGCCCTGCGCATGACGGAGGACAGGGAGTCTGAAAGCCAGAATGTCCAGCCTTACCCCAACATGAAGCCATGCCACCGGTCCCCATAAAGCCACACCCCTAAACAAGAGGCCATGCCCCCTGTGTCCATCCAGGCCCTGCTCATGACAGAGGACAGGTAGTCTGAAAGCCAGAATGTCAAGCCTTCCCCTAACTTGAATCCGTGCCACCGGTCCCCATGAAGCCACACCCCTAAACAAGAGGCCACGCCCCCTGTGTCCATCCAGGCCCTGTCCATGACAGAGGACAGGTAGTCTGAAAGCCAGAATGTCCAGCCTTCCCCTAACGTGAAGCCGTGCCACCGGTCCCCATGAAGCCACACCCCTAAACATGAGGCCACGCCCCCTGGTTCCATGAGGACACGGAGGAGAAGCTGTCTGAGCGTGAGCTACTGAAAGGGTGGACATCCCTGGGTCTGTCCAGGCACTGCGCCGGACAGTGGACAGGGAGTCTGAAAGCCAGACTGCCCAGCCTAAAACTGGACCTATGGCCACCCTAGGGGCAGGCTGATGTTGGGGTGGCCAGTTGTCCAGCTTTAGGCTGGACAGTCCGGTTTTCTGGCTCCCTGTCCTCAGTCCAGCACAGTGCCTGGATGGACGTAGGGATGTCCACCCTTTCAGTAGCTCACGCTCAGGCAGCTTCTCCTCCGTGTCTTCACGGAGCCAGGGGGCGTGGTCTTATGTTTAGTGGTGTGTCTTCATGGTAACCAAGGGCACTGTTTCACGTTTGGGGGAATGGCCGGTGAGGTCTGGCTTTCTGGGGTGAAGACAGTGGCCACTCTAGCTGCTGTGGAGGTCACTGTTATAAGGGGCGGGCTGCTGTAGAGGTCACTCTCGATATTTTTTTTATGTCACACACACAAACTTTAATTGAAATAGATCAAATATACCCGGCTAAGCCGGGTCCTTCAGCTAGTACAATATATATATACTAGAGATGAGTGAATCTATTCATCGATTTGTTGATTCGTATCGAATCTTGGAAATTTTCAGCTGCGAAATGAATCCAAATATTAGGTGATTCGCTCCGTTAAGATTCGTAAATGTTCCTAAGGCTTTCTACGCATTTGCTACGTACTTGTCCGATAAATTGTACGCTAATGCTACGTATAACTTACTCTATACGCTGTTGTGTATGAATTCAAGTAATTAGCGAACGTTTACTGTTAGTTCGTTATTCGTGCGCAAAAGCCCGGGAAGAAAGCAGTCACCTGACCTAGTGGGCAGGGCTTGCTCTGATTGGTTCAGCCTCTGTAAGCCAGTGACGCATCATTTCTGCTGCAACTGCTTAGACGAGCAGAAGCACTGTGTGTGAAGTTCTGAGACACTGAGACCTGTGTTGTTGAAATTGGGGTGTAATTGTTCAGGGAATTCATATTACACATCAGGGATACTGCAGGGCAAGTGCAGGGCTAGTAATTAATCAGGCAGGGAGAGTGAGACAGGGAGAAAGACAGGGAGAGACAGGGAGATACAGGGACAAGGACCAGCTGCAGGGCCACAGAGTGAATTGAAAAATGTCTGGAATGGATAAGCAAAAGGGGTCCAGTTCCAGCCAGACCTCGAGGAGAAGGTAGCACAGGGCAACAGTGCCAAAGGACCTGTAGCCGGAGCTTCTACTTGTAGTATAATACTTGGCTGGTGTTCCACCAGGCTAACCCACCAAGGCGCAAAATTGTAGTGGAGGAGAACGTGGATGACATAGTGGAGTGGATGGCACGCTCATCTCAGTCTCAGCCGGATGATCTGCTGTCATCTGCTGATACAGTATCCATATGAAGCCAGGGGTCAGACTCAGAGCGTTCCTTCTGCTCCACCATTCCTCTCCAGCAAAGCCCGTCATTTTTGTATGCACTTTGTACGCTTGTGCGTACGTGTTCAAAGAAGTTGCGTACTTTTTAAAACTGAACGTTTGTTATTAGTGCGCAAATGTTCGCTAAACGCAACATAATAACGTATATTTTGTACACAGATTCAACAAATATATTCGTCGAATATACGAATCTTATGAAAAGTTCGACGAATGTTGGGCAAATAAAATTTTGAATGATTCGCTGATCTCTAATATATACATACAGTATATTTGTAGCTAATGAATCAGGTACTGTTAATAGTCCTTGTATACTGCTTGCAGTGCCAGGGAGAACAGTCCTGAGGAGTTTGCTATTTCCTCTAGAGGAGTAATAGAAGTATGTGAAGGGATTGTTGCATAGAAAATACTAACACAGGTAAATATCCATTTTAAAGTTAATCTAAACCTGAAGCCCAAAATTCTGTAAAGATTCCTTTTGTAATATATCTTTACAGTTGTTGCAGCTCTTACAAGAAAACCGTATCCCTTTACAGTAACTATTGCTATGGGCTGCTATTTGACCCTGCTGCAGTAACAATACCATCTAGTTGACCTGTTATGTAGCTGTTGCTAAGAACATATCTCCTTTGCAATGTTATATGTATACATGCTAATGTATCTCCCTGTACATAAGTGTGCCATGTAATTTGCTCCCATGATGATATGTCATGTTAATTTGTGAGAATGTGAGATGTGTCCTGTTAGAATGGCAGAAATGTATAGTTATGATGTCATGGACAGATCATGGTAGCATAGTGATACTCTGGGGAAGTTATATACCTGGGGAGGATGTGATGAACACTGCAGAGAACGCACTGGAGATACTTTTTGGTGATGTACTGTATATGTATTGTACTGTATAATTACATTTTGTGCACAACTGTGTGTGTTTGATACGACACTGATGCTGACATCTACTGACCAATTTTATCATCACAGATGGATGGCCCAAGAACCGTTTGGAACATGTGACTTAATTATCATAAGTTCCTTAAAGGAGTTGTCTACATTTTTATTCTACATTTTTGAAACCAGCACCAGGATCTGAATACTTTTGTAATTCATTAAAAATTTTACATAGTCACTGAGTTATTCAATAAAATGTATCTGTATAGCCCCACCTACTGTTTGTTTTTTTCTTATTTCCTTGACCTGCTCACTGAGAAGGCGTAGTTGTGCGTCAGTAGTTGTGAAGTCAGAGATGCCGCAACCTGGCAGCACCTGAGCAGGGTGTGCAGTAGTGCTCCTCCTGGTCAGAAAGCTGTGATGATAACTGCAGATACAACCATCTTGTGCCGTCTCCCAGGAAGATGGGTGCAACGCAAGCCAAAGGGAATTGTTGCCTCTTAAAGGGAAGGTGAACCAAATTAACTTGTTGCCTCTAGCTAAGCCTGTGTCCACACTGAGAGACTATACCTGCTAAGCCTGTTGCCTATCAAAGATTGTTGTAACCATAAGCATCTTGCCCCACATGAGTTAAGACCGCCTCATTTAAGTTCAAACTATGTCCACTTGGATCCATGCATTCCACTCGGCCAAAATGGTCCATTCTGTAAGGTCAGTCAGAACCTATAACATCTGATAAAAAATTTTCTACCAGGCTGATATGTTTCAGTACCCAAAAAAACGGGAATGCTCAGTGCAGAGCTGAAATGTGACATGGGCGGCCACAAAGCTCTGCGGTGCACATATATTTCTTAAAGAGTTAATAAAAGGTAGAACAACTATTCCTACAACAGCCAGGAAAAGGTAACACATAATTCACAGCCTGTGTAAGGGTCAAAAATTGTAAAATGGCAAAGAGAGATTTTGTACATTTCTCTTTAAAATATCATTTTTGTCTTCAAGTATTTTCCTCTTTTCCTGAAATGTCAGAGTGTTATCTGTAAAACCTGCACAATATACGATTCATTTCATCGGTACTGCATCCACGTAGCAACTGAAGGACACATTAGTGCAGCTGAAGTAGAGCGTAGGCTTTCAGTTAGATACAGTTCACTATGTTACATCTGTATCTTAAAGGGTTTCTGTCACCAGTTTTGGGCATATAAAACAGGATGACATTTGCAATGTGCAAATGTCACCTGATGCCCAAACTGGTAATAATTTTTTTACTGGTGCCCCCGTTTTTGTAATAAATGAACTTTTGTAATATGTAAATTAATCTCACTAGGTGCAAGGGGCGGTAACCCTGCACCTAGGAGCGCCGTTTCCCTACCTTTATTCACGCCCCCTTTTCTTGTGATGGACAGGGCCAGGCAGCTCGCTCTATGTGCTCCTGGCCCTGTCCGTGCTGGAAATCCCGCGCCTGTGCCGTGCGGACTTCATTCGGCGCAGGCGCAGTGAGTGCCGATGGCTGCCGGGCTCCCAGCTTCCTCACTGCGCCTGCGCCGCCTTCTCTTCCGGGTGTACTGTGACGTCATCGGCGCAGGCGCAGTGAGGAAGCCGGGAGCCCGGCAGCCATCGGCACTCACTGCGCCTGCGCCGAATGAAGTCCGCACGGCGCAGGCGCGGGATTTCCAGCACGGACAGGGCCAGGAGCACATAGAGCGAGCTGCCTGGCCCTGTCCATCACAAGAAAAGGGGGCGTGAATAAAGGTAGGGAAACGGCGCTCCTAGGTGCAGGGTTACCGCCCCTTGCACCTAGTGAGATTAATTTACATATTACAAAAGTTCATTTATTACAAAAACGGGGGCACCAGTAAAAAAATTATTACCAGTTTGGGCATCAGGTGACATTTGCACATTGCAAATGTCATCCTGTTTTATGTGCCCAAAACTGGTGACAGAAACCCTTTAAAAGTCAAAATGGAACTCAATGTAAAGTGAAAAAGGGAAAAACATTTTTGTTTCATAGCACAGTCCCTCTCGGCAGAGAAGTCAATAGCAATACATACACTGATTTGCTTTATCTGAAAACTTTATCCTAGAGCCATATTCTATGCCAGTGACTACATATGCATATAGTTCAGGCTGCCTAGGCACAATACCACTTGCTGTTTGGATGACCACCATTTCAGTGCATGACGCTGTATATTTAGGAATGTCCAAACAAAAATGTATAGTATGGTATATACAGTGCCTTGCGAAAGTATTCGGCCCCCTGGAACTTTTCAACCTTTTGCCACATTTCAGGCTTCAAACAAAAAGATATAACATTTTAAATTTTTGGTGAAGAATCAACAACAAGTGGGTCACAATTGTGAAGTGGAACGAAATTTATTGGATCATTTAAACTTTTTTTGTAATAATAAAACTGAAAAGTTGGTCGTGCAAAATTATTCGACCCATTTACTTTCAGTTCAGAAAACTCACTCCAGAAGTTGATCTCTGATCTCTGAATGATCCAATGTTGTCCTAAATGACTGATGAAGAGAAATAGAATCCACCTGTGTGTAATCAAGTCTCCGTATAAATGCACCTACTCTGTGATAGTCTCAGGGTTCTGCATCATGAAGACCAAAGAACACACCAGGCAGGTCCGTGATACTGTTGTGGAGAAGTTTAAAGCTGGATTTGGATACCAAAAGATTTCCCAAGCTTTAAACATCCCAAGGGGCACTGTGCAAGCGATCATATTGAAATGGAAGGAGTATCAGACCACTGCAAATCTACCAAGACCCGGCCGTCCCTCTAAACCTTCATCTCAAACAAGGAGAAGACTGATCAGAGATGCAGCCAAGAGGCCCATGATCACTCTGGATGAACTGCAGAGATCTACAGCTGAGGTGGGAGAGTTGGTCCATAGGACAACAATCAGTCCAACACTTCACAAATCTGGCCTTTATGGAAGAGTGGAAAGAAGAAAGCCATTTCTCAAAGATATCCATAAAAAGTCTGGTTTACAGTTTGCCACAAGCCACCTGGGAGACACCAAACATGTGGAAGAAGGTGCTCGGGTCAGATGAAACCAAAATCTAACTTTTTGGAAACAATGCAAAACGATATGTTTGGCGTAAAAGCAACACAGCTCATCACCCTGAACACACCATCCCCACTGTCAGACATGGTGGGGGCCGCATCATGGTTTGGGCCTGCTTTTCATCAGCAGGGACAGGGAAGATGGTTAAAATTGATGGGAAGATGGATGGAGCCAAATACAGGACCATTCTGGATGAAAACCTGTTGGAGTCTGCAAAAGACCTGAGACTAGGACGGAGATTTATCTTCCAACAAGACAATGATCCCAAACATAAAGCAAAATCTACAATGGAATGGTTCAAAAATAAACGTATCCAGGTCTTAGAATGGCCAAGTCGAAGTCCAGACCTGAATCCAATTGAGAATATGTAGAAAGAGCTGAAAACTGCTGTTCACAAACGCTCTCCATCCAACCTCAAAGAGCTCGAGCTGTTTTGCAAGGAAGAATGGGCAAGAATTTCAGTCTCTAGATGTGCAAAACTGATAGAGACATACCCCAAGAGACCGCAGCTGTAATCGCAGCAAAAGTTGGCGCAACAAAGTATTAATGCAAGGAGGATGAATAATTTTGCACGCCCCACTCTTCAGTTTTATTATTACAAAAAAAGTTTAAATGATCCAATAAATTTTGTTCCACTTCACAATTGTGACCCACTTGTTGTTGATTCTTGAATCTTTTTGTTTGAAGCCTGAAATGTGATAAAAGGTTGAAAAGTTCCAGGGGGCCGAATACTAGGAATACAGGAATAGTCAAGAAAGATTGACCTTTATTCTTGGAGGTTTTAACTCTCAAACATTGGGAGGACCATCTGGTTTGAATATTAATGCGTGACTATGTGGCTTACATGAGAAAATTAGGCACGAGACCAAGACAAATATCAAGGACAAGAGACAGTTTGAATGTGGTAGCTTTTGGGAGATATAAAGTATTCTTCTGTTATGTAGAGATAAATCATAAAAAACTAAACATTGCCCATATTCCAACAGTGACATAAAATCACCAGGGCTGTAAAATGCTATCCCCAGTGCAAAACTACATCTTCCAACATGCACTTCTAATGGCACACAGGAGAACTGATATCAGATGCTCTCACCAAGCCATAACTATTATTAACCTGCACCCTGATCCCAGTTTCATCCACTTTTGAATTGCCTGTGAACTTCTGGGTAAAGTGCGGCCAGTAAGTAAATAAGTACATTTAGAGTTGCTGTTTCAGGCTCCGAAAGCTAAATCCCATCTATAATGTCCACAAGCGAGATGATGTTGTGTGACCTTTCATCAGCACAAATCTGATTGTGTGGAACAGGTGTTGATGCAGGTCAAGTCTATGATAACTTTGATTTGGCTGCTGTAATGCAATCACATAACATGATAGATGGCTATGGCGCTGTTTATGGGCTGGTTCTAGCAGGCGGCTTTCCTCTGGATTCTGACTCTAGAATTGGACAAAGCACAGCTGCTGTGTAAGAGCAATAAGCAGATCATGCCGGAGGATACGATGATCCAAAAACACATTTACTCTGCGTGCATTCATTTACGGAGGGGCTAGCAGTACACAGTATGGAGTCCGTTCCTACACACTATATAGATGACATAGTAATCGTCTACAAGATTCTTGACAAATTGACTGTTATTACAGAAGCTTGTGAAATGGCTGCCATAAATCAAATCTGAGCATTTCAATTTGCAGTTCATTACGGGAGCTGAGGAATAAGTTTTTGGTTGGGTAAATACTCAAGTCCGATGGATTTGTAAGCCAGTACATACACCCCTAGAAGAGTAAATAGGGGCACAAGAGAAGGACCACGTGGTGCTGCTGAAGGATGGAAAGTTTACAGCAACTTAAAAGTTTCATCCAAAAAAACTAATGGTGCTTCTAATTAGTGATGAGTGAAGTATTCCAAAATTTGATTTGACTGCTTCTTTGAATTTTACAAAAAAAATTGGCTTTGTGACGAATTACTTCATCACAAAGCGCATTTCTTTGTAAGTAGTAGGTGGAATGACGATTACGTCGCTCACCATAATTATACCCCACAGATGCCGCGTTCATAGCGGATTGCGCCATATGACAATAATAACACACCGAAAAATTTAACAAAAAAAAATCACTTCATCCATTTGCTTGCGACGGCCCGGCCGCCGCCATCTTGATTGAAGATCTGGCTCGAAATCTTGCACCCCGTGTCATGACGTCATCATGCTGGCCGGTATGTCACCACGCACGGGATTTTGTGCGGGATCTTGAGGCAAGTTGGCAGCGGCCGGCCCATTGCGAGCAAGTGGATGAGGTAAGTATTTTTTTTTTGTTTTTTTACATCATTTCAGGGAAAAAAATCGATTTGCTACCACGATGCACGAGGAAATTCGGCTTTGCAGTGAATCAAATTTTCCCTGAAATTCAGATGGAGAACTTCGATTCACTCAACGCTCAGGCACCCCAAGATTGGCAATCTCAGTTGTTTGACCTCATCTTTCAAACATTTGTAGCCTATCTTTAGCTAGTTTTACAATAGCATCAGAGATCCAGCAGGCTGTTTCGGCAGGGAACCGCCTACCGGCCCTCTGTGCACCCCGCTGGGTGGGGACTGGCAGAGATCCGGCCTCATTTCAGCAGCAGTTTTCTGGGGCTAGAGAGAGCCTTGCAAACCTCGATCAATACCGAAGTGCACAGAGGTCTGGCAGGTTGTTCTCTGCCTGAACAACCTGCCGTATCTCTGACACTAATGTGCAACTAGCCTAGAGGTTGTCCCATAAAAACTCTTCTACACTTTTCAAATCATCATCTGGGTCTGAATATTTTTTGTAGTTGCATATTAAATTTAGCATAACCACAAGCGCCAGGTAACTGTAGTCCTGACGGACTAGCGCAGCACTGGACCGAGGGGTCTGTCTACCAGTTCCACTGTAAGTATTTATATAGTTCTGTAATACCTCAGAGTGGTATTACTATTCCTACACCCTGCTACTGTCTCTAATGGGCTAACAACAATAATGTCATCTGTTTATTTGTTCTAGGTCCTCCTACATTGTGCACTCCTAATGTTAGGAAACTGTTTTGTACATGTAATATGCCTGGTCCAGCAGGTGACATTAGATATGGCAGGGAGATCTCTAGATATAATAGAACTTACCATTCCATTCTCCCCCTTTGGGCAGAAGTGGTCTAGTCCTGTTTCCTACCAAAGGGAGGGGTTGCAGTTCTAGTTTCTGTAACAGATTAGACTCCATAGTGGAGCTGAGAAGACATGAAAGATGTAGCAGCGAGGGGGGAGTTCCACCTCCTGCAGCAGAAGTCTCCAAAGGGAAGTAGCTCATACAGCACCCTGACTCAGTCATTGCAGATTTACCAACAGAGTGCTACGAGAGGGTCAACAGCCAAAGGCACCCTACTCCACAGATAGAGAACAGACCGAAAGTCCAGCTGCCAGAATAGAGCCGAGTTTAGCGCAGCAGAGAGAGAAAGCAGAGTACTCATTTTATGCCAAAGCCTGCTGTAACCAAGAGATGCAAGTTGATGCCAGTAAAGCTGTTGAACTTTATAAAAGTCTGGACTCAGCTTATTCTCCACCATTCCTCATCCATTTTATTGCCTTGGGGCCAAGCCCTGGGGAATGAATGGTATCCAGGTAGGAGCACCGTGACACACACAGACTGTTAAGGTCGCACCATACCACTCAGCATTTCTATAAACCCTGGGACATGATTGGCCCTGGGGGCAGCATGTTGCAGACCCAGGTCCCCTGCTGCCATCGGTGGTAGTCCCGGAAAGTAAATAATCAATTATTCCTCCTCCTGCTTCTGCTGATACAGGCGTAAAAGCCCAGGGCCCCTGCTGAAGTGGTTGATAGTTATGTCCCTGCCTAACACCATCCATATAAGTGTCCTACAGCTTCATTCGCATTATTGTAATATGGATCTGTATCATACAGATGTGTAATGCAGTGCCTATAGCCTGTGATGGGGTCTTATTGTACTTCTGTGGCACCATTGCACATAACACTAAAAAGATTACTGTTCGGTCTGTAATTCTTCGGTTTGCATTTTGCATTGGCGAATGAGTGGGCACCATATAAATAATACTATAATAATAATAATAATAATTCATTGCACAATGGACATACAGTCCTATCATTTTAACATGTGCACCCTGCAGAAGTGAGGCGCCTCCAGATTGGCGGGAGCCAGTCATACATTTATAGCTTTCTATAATGTAATATGTCTCTGCTCCATGAGAATAGATTACGTCTAGAAAACAGTATCTTGCGTTCCTTATCACGATAATACAGTTTATCATTAAACCAAATGTAATTTCACAAATATAATTATTATATAAGCAGGTCTGACTGTGGTGATCTGATGATTCTGGAAAGTTAATTCACAGAACGGTTTCATTAATAAAGTGGCTGCTGTTTGTGTTCTTCTTCAGAAAACAGTGTGGAATGGGTTGTGTTAGGGCACTCTTATTTTATATTAATGGAGTCCCTGAAATGATACATTTTTGCATCTGTTATAAAATATTTACCCCCATTAAGTACAATAAAACAACAAATTACAGCCTGTGATGCTCTTGATACTCTTTGCACAGATACATTGCCCAAACGTCTCATTAAAGGGAACCTATCATCACAAAGTGCAATCTGCAGCATGTCATAGAGCAGAAGGAGCTGAGCAGATTGATATACAGCTTTCTAGGGAATCATTCAGTAAAATTTGTAATTTTTTGCACCGCCCAGCTCCTCCTGCACTATAAGATGCTGCCTGCAGACTGGGCTGCATTTTGTGGTGACAGGAAACCTTTAATGAACCAGCCATTATCATTAATTTACTCGTAGCGCTGACTGCGGCTGGAATTAGTTTCATACAGTGGACAGGGTGGTATTAGAATACATATGGCATGCTTATAGACATATCTATGAAGTCATTCTTGTGATATCATCGGTCATTCTGGAGACTTAAAATGGACTGGAGATGAGTGAATTAAAGGGATTTTCTGAGATTTTTTTTTACTGATGACCGATCCTCTGGATCGATCATCAGTATCTGATTGGTGGAGGTTTGCCCCCGGGGACCCCCGCTATTCAGCTGTTTGAGAAATCAGCAGTGCTCCTGTGAGCGCCACGGCCTTCTGTCTGCTTTTCCTAGTCCGAGTGACGACACGTTCATTGATCACGGCCTAGGAGCAGCTCAGCCCTATTCAAGTGAATGGAGCTGAGCTGCAATACTAAACACAACCACTGTAAGATGTACGGTGCTGTGTTTGGTAAAGCGCAGAGCGATACCGCTTCATTCATAAAATGAAGGTGTAGTTACATGTAACCACCACCAGATGGCGCATGGAACTACAGTTTCAATGGCAGAGTTCAGCACAGCTCCGATCTCCTTGAAGAAATCGGGGCTGCACTGGTGTTTTAATACCCCCCATCCCCAGTATAATAAACATTGGTGGCGCAATGCGCCCTCCCCCCAACCCACCCCAGTATAATAAACATTGGTGGCGCAATGCGCCTTCCCCCCAACCCTCCCCAGTATAATAAACATTGGTGGCGCAATGCGCCTTCCCCCCAACCCCCCCCCAGTATAATAAACATTGGTGGCGCAATGCGCCCTCCCCCCAACCCCCCAGTATTAAAACATTGGTGGCGCAGTGCGCCCTCACCTACAACCCCCCTGTACAAGAAACATTGGTGGTAGTGGGGATCGGAGTCCAGCAGTGTAATCGCTGGTCTCCGATCAGTTACCATAGCAACCGGACGCCTCAGCTTGCCATGGTAATCTTTCCAGTGCGCATTGACCCCCCCGGCCCCCCTCACTATTAAAATATTGATGGCGCAGTGCGCTCTTAACCCAACCCCCCCCCCAGTATAATAACCATTGGTGGCGCGGTGCGCCCAACCCCCCCAGTATTAAAACATTGGTGGAGCAGTGCACCCTCCCCCCAACCCCCCCCCAGTATCAAAACATTGGTGGCACAGTGCGCCCTCCCCCCAGTATAATAAACATTGGTGGCAGTGGCCACAGGCGCCCCCCTTTTCATTGGTGGTGCAGTGGGGACCAGACCACCAGTTGGTGGTTTTATTTTAATAGTGAGAGGAGCGGGGGGGGTCAAGGCGTACTGTTAAGATTACCATGGCAAGCCGGAGGCGTCCGGTTGCCATGGTAACTGATCGGAGCCCAGCGATTACACTGCTGGGCTCCGATCCCCACTGCCACCAATGTTTCTTGTACTGGGGGGCTGGGGGTGAGGGCGCACTGCGCCACCAATGTTTTAATACTGGGGGGGGGGTTGGGGGGAGGGCGCACTGTGCCACCAATATTTTAATACTGGGGGGGTTTGGGCACACTGCGCCACCAATGTTTATTATACTGGGGGGGGTTTGGGGGGTGAGCGCACTGCGCCACCAATGTTTTAATATTGAGATGGGGGGGTATTAAAACACCAGTGCAGCCCCGATTTCTTCAAGGAGATCGGAGCTGTGCTGAACTCTGCCATTGAAACTGTAGTTCCATGCGCCATCTGGTGGTGGTTACATGTAACTACACTTTTATTTCTTGTATTGCGCTTCTGGATTCGCGATTCGTTAGCAACGAATCGCAAATCTAGTGAGCGCATTCTCTACTACATCTCTACTACATCTCTCTACAACGGCGCTTCTCAAAACAGCTGATCAGCGGGGGTCCCGGGTGTTGGATCCCCACTAATCAGGTACTGATGACCTATCCAGAGGATTGGTCATCAGTAAAAAGATCTTGGATAGTCTTTCTGTTGATGACTTGTGCAAAAAACTGTCAACTTTTGAGCTGCCATGAGGAGGAGGTTCAAGTGGAGGTAGGAGACCCCATGCATAGCTGTTTGGTGGTGGTTGTGGTAGTAGTGGCACTTGTAGCCTTGGTGCTGGTGGTAGATGCAGTGGTAGCAACAGGGGCACTTGGGGCAAATACAGTGCAGGGAATCTGGAGCCCACAATGACATATTACAATTTGATAAAAGTGATGTCAAGGATGGGGATGACAATGATTGTGTGCTTGACAGGTCCTAAGTGCTGGATCCAAGTGCAGAGGAGGAGGTAACATCAGTGGTGGAGGGTGGTTGCAGCAGCAGCAATAAAGGGCAGAGGCAATGTACAGCCAGAACCTCTCAAAAAACTGCCAGGGGCAGATCTGCTTCTGTTACAATTAGCTCGGAAAATGGTGATGTTGCTGATACTGTAGGCACAAGCTCAAGACAAGCTTGGATGCTGCTAGCTCTGTGCAAGTACTGCCCATCTAACAGATTTTGTCCACAGTGCCGGAAGACGAAAGCATTGCCATGTGCAAGATCTGCAGGATTCAAATAAGCCATTTGCATTCACACTCAAACGTACTGTAGTTACCACAGCTCTACTGAACCACATGAATCGACCAGTTACTGCAGGAAAATAGAAGAGGGCACCAGCTAGCGCAACAAGAGTGTTCTCCTTCTCCTGGTCTCCTTTGGGGCAGCCAGACCGCATTCATGTGTAGTACAATGTCCTTGGTGTGCAAGATTAACTCCCACCTGGCCAAGTTTCTGAAGGTTAACTTCACTGGAAGATACCTAACCTGTATTGTTTCTACGTAAAAAGCCATTCCTACCTTGTAGTGTCACCAGGCGGAGAACATGGTTGCTCCTTGTAATTCTCACTGTGCAACATGGTGCACCCCATTGTGGACACCTGTACCATCTGTTAAAGGTAGGGGAAGTATGTGTTTTTCACAGACTGGGTCAATGTTTTTCACAGTGAGCAAACACCACATTTATGTTGGACTGGTTCCCACATTAGGCACCTATCCACCTCCTCTATGTCCTCCCCCACGGATATCATTCTGTTCCCAACAGAAGCATGGCAGAGCATCGCTCCCACTCCCCTCCCTCCTATCATCTCTTCCATTCTCCATCCTGCTAGCGATATGCCATCAGTGTACCAGATGGGAATGGCCCCTTAAGCAGTTATGGAAAAATGAGAGCTGGTTTGTTTGGTTGCTATTGGCCACCAGGGCAGTTTTGATAAATGAGGCTTGTGTCAGGTTGCTGTTCTAATTAAGAAACATATTAGTTTGAATATTCATTGCATGTTAAAAAAAATTGTTAATCGTGGACTACTTGGACTACTACAGCAACAGTTGGGAACAGTGCTAAATTTGCTAGGATTAACCTGAATTTTCAGAAAGAATCCCAAACAGTTAGGCTTGAAAATGAGTGGGATTACATAAACCATGCCCAGAAAAGGGTTTCCTGGTGGGTTTGGGGAATGCCCAAAAATTTACCAGAAGAAATGTTGGTAGGTATGCAGCAAGTATCCACCATCTTGATTGAGGATCTTCAAGACCTTCAAGCAAGATAGCAGCTGCTGGCCCATTGCAGGCAAATGGATGAGGTAAATATGTTATTTGGGTTTTTTTACACCATTTCAGAGAAAATTGATTCACTACAATGAAGCACAAGGAAATTTGGCTTCGCTGCGAATCAAATTTTCCCTGAAGTTCGGATCGAAGTCCACTTTGTGGACTTCGATTCGCTCAGCACTAAGGCCCAGACGACCGTGTTTCACTGTACGGCGGCGGCCTCAGGAAGCGCATGGTGTCATAGCAACCAATGACGCCGTGCGCTCCCGTCCTCTGGGGCAGCACAGGCCGGGCTTTCACGGCCCGTGAAACACGGTCGTCTGAATGGGGCCTAACTCTTAGCTGTTTCTAGCTGCGTTCAGGTCCGAAAACTATACAGTGGATATAAGGATCTGTCCGACTGTGAAGTTTTTGGTGAAGTTTCTCAATTTCACTTGAGAGCAGAGCTGCTGTACACTGTGAATACACACTGGATTGACCTTCCTGCTTCCGGCTCCATCCAGGGGGTGTCGGATGTCATTGATCTCATATTGAAAACCCAATCTTGACGATAGGTCATAAATATCTAAGTCTGAAAAATCCCTTTAAGAATTGTAAGACAGTACAATGGTGACTTCTTAGAACGAAGAGTCTGAGGTTATGAAAATCCTTTTTCCTGGAGGAGCTGAGATAGAACTCAAGGCAAAGTTGTTACATTAAAATAATTGGAGGTTCCAATTATGTTGAAGTGATTGATTGTCTTTCTCTTTACTTTCATTTGAAAGAAAATGAAAACCTTAGAAACGCCACTTGTACTTGACCCTTACTTTATATGCAAAAAGACTTGGCAACTCTGTCTAGAAATTAGCAACCTCATAAAGTTGATGAGATAGATAGATAGATAGATAGATAGATATGAGATAGATAGATAGATATGAGATAGATAAATATGAGATAGATAGATAGATAGATAGATAGATAGATAGGAGATAGATAGACTGATATTAGATAGATAGATAGATAGATAGATAGATAGATAGATAGATAGATAGATAGACCTATAGATAGACCTATAGATAGATAGATAGATAGATAGATAGATAGATCTGCAAGCACACACCTAGTGAAATTGTTTCAATGTTTTCTTAGTTTTTGTAATAGAATACATGAATATTATCAATTAGGATTTTATAATCCAGTGGTTAGCACTGGTGCCTTGCAGCGCTGGGGTCCTAGGTTCGAGTCCGACCAAGGACAACATCTGCATGGAGTTTGTATGTTCTCCCCAGTGTTTACATGCGTTTCCTCCAGGTTCTCAGGTTTCCTCCCACGCTCCAAAGACATACTGATGAGGAACTTAGATTGTGAGCTCTACTGGGAACAGTGTGATGCTAATGTCTGCAGTAGCGCTATATAAGTGCATAAAATAAATATTAAGGGGGATTAGTTTTTTTTTCCACAGCTTTTGTGTGATTATTGTTCTGCTACAAGAAGTCATCTTCTGCAGCTTTTGGATCCTCTCTCCATACCGCACTATTCTGCTTCCTCATAAAGTGTACGTGTATGTTGCAGCTCTCTATTGATCAGTATGACCTGGGGCAACACTATATTTTTGCAGCTTATCTTGTTCTGGCGGCTGAGCTCTTTACATCTTTGCTTTACTGTGTTTCCTAGTTTACCAGTAATGAAATAGTACCAGTAATATCAAATTATGTCAGTATAAATAGTACAAAAATTAGACAATAAGGTAAAAATTGCTTCGTCTACTCTCAGCTGGTTGTATCGATGAAACTGAAGAACGGGTCATATGGCCGTTTTCTTACAAATTCATCGCCCAATTCCGGCCACTGATTAAAATTTACTACCAGTATCTTTCAGTTTAATGAAGGACGGATCTAGAGGGAAGGGTTTCCAGATGGTGATTTATAAACTATGAAGGCGATGATGTCACCGAGAAAGTGCAGGCAGCTTTTGGCTCGTCAAAGTGTACTGTGGGGGGCTATAATTATGGCTCAGTTTAGCAGTTCCATGTCAATACAGAGCGATGTAAAAGTGATAACATATTGCAGGGAGAATTCAGATGAAAGTCCAATTAACATATATTTCCTTGACACTGAAAAATACTTTAGGCCTGTGTGGTGTAAATCATTTCGGGAAATCTTCATAGGCAGAGACGTAACATATAACTCATACTGTATCCTATAGATGTAGCCCTGCATTTACAATGCTGGGAAAAAAAAGTATGTGCCCCTCTCCAGATATCCTCTCCTATTTCATGTTTGTAATATTTACTACTAGACAATGGGGACCTGAGTAATGGGGACCTGAGTAATTCCATTTAGAATGATTGATACATCTGTGAAAGGGTGAGGAATACATGCGCCACCCCGTTTCAGGAGTTGTTTCCGTTTTTGCAGCACAGCGCCATTGAGCATAGTTGCAAACCATCCTGAATTTGCAGAGATTGTTTTTAAAGGGGTTTTGCCATCACATACAATGGAGGCATATTGCTAGGACCCCCTCTGGGACCCGCACCTACACGGAGAACAGAGCGGGCAAAGTAGCGGAGGGCGCATTGCGCATACACAGCCGGCCTTCATTCGGCTATTTCCGTCTGCCCTATAGAAATGAACGGGAGCGGGGGCTGCAGATGCGCGGTGTGCTCTCGTTCGCTTGTATGGGAGCAGCAGGGAGCAGTGCTCTGTTCTCGTTGTAGGTGTGGGTCCAAGAGGTGGGAACAGCACCTACCAGAAAATGGGGGCATATCCTAGTGATATGCCCCCATTGTCTGTGATGGGAATACCCCTTTAATTTTCAGAATCAGTCCCAGGCTGAAATTGGGTGCGGTTAATGTCAGGCCCTACCCATAAATGATTGTTCAGGTTTTCGGGTATTCTCTGGGTGGGGCAGGGCTCCTATAGCACAAATTTAGTAACTATAACTATAGAGAAGCCAGTACTTAATATTGACGATGCAGCAGTGAGAATATATTGTGCAGATGCGAATAAATTAGTCTTTTACCAAATAAATTAGTCTGCTCCAGTATTACAAACAGTTAGTGCGGAACGCCACTTGTCCCCCCAGGAAGTTGGACGTGGAACGCCTGGGGTCAAATAACTCCTTTGTATTAGGGTTAGCACCAGATGGGCCAAACTTGCTGGATAGAGGAAACATGGCAGCTGGATTATTGCTATGTGGGAGGAGTGTCAGTTATCGGAATGAATCACATAAATCATGACACACCACCTCGACCCAAATTCATTGTAGCTAATACTTTCTGTTATGGAAAATTTTATTCTGCATCATCTGACAGCCACGACAAAGTTTAAACAAATTCTATGTTACTGTGCAGTTTAACAAAATTTTGACCCATGTGGATCCCTCGATAAGGTCTGGGGTCCCTCCATACTATGAACTTAATGGTATTTTGCTTGCAACTTGTATTTTGCTTGCAACTTGTATTTAGCTTGCAACTTGTTTAAAACCTGATGAGTTTGTAAGCCAGAAGCAGGAGTGGGTCCAACACACCGATCAGATGCAAATATTTCCATTACATTTTATCTCTGTTTTGGACCCACTCCTGTTTTTGGCTTACAATTACTGATCAAATACTGACGCAAAACACTGACAAATACTGACTGTCTGAAAGAGGCCTTATGGATGCTCAAAATCGATCAGAAGAACGAAAACATAAACAATGATGTTAACAAAACCTTACTGCTACTGCTGCTTCCCCCCTCTCCACTCTGTCGTGGGGCCACCTTTGTCACGGTTACTGCCACTGCTACTGCTGCTGCCACTGATCTCACTTTGTCATGGGACCACTATTGTCATGGTTACTGCCACTGTTGCAGCTACTGTTTCCACTCTGTCATGGGGCCACTACTTGAGTCTCAGTGCACTGCACAGTTAAGGCCACAGCAATAAATTAGACCTGATGCTTTATTGATCTGTAATACTGACACACAGTAATTGTACAGCTAACAGAAGGGATTAGCTATGAATCTTGGTTCCCTGCACAGTGATGTAGACGCTGATAAATTACAACTGGCTGCAATACTGATGGCACAGTACCTACACAATGGATTCATTATGAATGTGGGTGCACTAGAACGTAATGCACACAGCAATACCCTTTCCCTGCACTGTCCCTCCAGTTTAACTTCCAAGCCTTTACACTGAAATTGGGCCACCAAACGGGATGCATATGATTAGGTAGTGTGGCTTGGGTATACCAGATTTATCGTGACACGTGAGAAATTAATTCGGAACTAATTGAATTTCGTGAAGAACTTCGGCAAATGTCTGAATCAAATTTTTCAAAACTTCACTCATCTCTAACTATAAGGTAAGGTACGTTAGAAAAGGTCATCAGTATAAAAAAGTCAAAAATGAAAAGTCATGAACTGAAAACACAACATATCAAAATGATTGTAAAGGTGGATTTATATGTATCAATGAGCAGCAGATTTTCAGGGAGTTGGTCGTTCGTTACATTCGGCGGTGGAGTGGGATTTGGGGGTACGTGATGACCTCCACAGTATGAGGGTGGGGGATTGGTATTACTATCGCTCATCCTCATACAGCTGCGTTGTTTCTGGGCAGCAGATCGCTGTCTAGACCACACAATCTGCGTTTCGCTCGTTCATCATGTATTCTGCTCCGTGTAAATCCACCTTAAAGGGAGTCTTTCACCTGATCTGAGCGTCATAGGCTGCTCAGATCAGGCTATAGACTACCTTACACACATTAAAACAGTACCTTTATTATATATGTCCCTCGCTGAAATCCTCTAAAAAACACTTTTATAAGTTATGTAAATTAGCCCCCACAAGTGCCCGGAAGCCTCGTTATTCAAGAAGGTGCCGAAGCCCCCGGGAGATTTGAATTGAAAACCCCTCCTATCTCCATGCTCTTGTCCGCCCACCTTTTTGTCCGCTCTTCCATTCCCCGGCGCCTGGGCACTGCTCTGCCCACGGCTCGGCTGGATTGGGGAGAGCTGACTGGCGCATGCACACTATAATTTAGTGCGCCTCTGCCCACTGTGGGCAGAGCAGTGTGCAGGCCATACCTCCCAACCGTCCCGGATCCAGCGGGACAGTCCCGGATTGCAGTGGCTGTCCCACTGTCCTGGTACGGGGGAGGTATGTCCCGGTCTCTGGCAGCTGTCTCTGCGTCCATAGGAATCGGCTGCATGCTTCTTCCATCCTTCCCCCCGTCCCCTCCTGCAGCTCTCTCTGTACCTTCAGCTATCTGTGCCTCATGTCTGGGCGGGGAGGGGGGCGACCGTCAGTCAGCATTGGCTCTGCCCCCTCTAGACAAGAGAAGAACTCCTGCTGGTGATTTTGCTGCTAGGAAAAAGGTAAGTATAAGGTTTTTATTTTATTTTTTTACTTTCTGTGAGGGGACATCACTGTTTTTATTATCTCTGTACTGTGACATCACTGTGTTTATTATCCCTGTACTGTGACATCACTGTGTTTATTATCTCTGTACTGTGACATCACTGTGTTTATTATCCCTGTACTGTGAAATCACTGTGTTTATTATCTCTGTACTGTGACATCACTGTGTTTATCATCCCTGTACTGTGACATCACTGTGTTCATTATCCCTGTACTGTGACATCGCTGTGTTCATTATCCCTGTACTGTGACATCACTGTGTTTATTATCCCTGTACTGTGACATCACTGTGTTTATTATCCCTGTACTGTGACATCACTGTGTTTATTATCCCTGTACTGTGACATCGCTGTGTTTATTATCCCTGTACTGTGACATCGCTGTGTTTATTACCCCTGTACTGTGACATCGCTGTGTTTATTATCCCTGTACTGTGACATTGCTGAGCTTATTATCCCTGTACTGTGACATCACTGTGTTTATTATTCCTGTACTGTGACATCGCTGTATTTATTATCCCTGTACTGTGACATCACTGTGTTTATTATACCTGTACTGTGACATCACTGTGTTTATTATCCCTGTACGGTGACATCACTGTGTTTATTATCCCTGTACGGTGACATCACTGTGTTTATTATCCCTGTGCTGTAAGGGGACTGGGTGAGATTAGCTTATAGTGGGTGGAGTTAGGGGCGTGGTCTAGTGCTGAAAAAATCTTCCGCGGCGCGGACTGGATTTGCGAACAGGAGGAGGTGAATAGTATGTTAAAGGTGGGCGGACAAGAGCACGGAGATTGGAGGGGTTTTCAATTCAAATCGCCTGGGGCTTGGGCACCTTCTTGAATAACGAGGCTTCCGGGCACTTGCGGGGGCTAATTTACATAACTTATAAAAGTGTTTTTTAGAGGATTTCAGCGAGGGACATATATAATAAAGGTACTGTTTTAATGTGTGTAAGGTAGTCTATAGCCTGATCTGAGCAGTCTATGACACTCAGATCAGGTGAAAGACTCCCTTTAACATCACTAACAACAAACCATCAGTCAAAAATCTATGAATCTCGTTGAAAGACCTCCAGTGTTAAGCAATGTCTGTAACACTGCTTATCTCTCATCGGAATGTGATCTTTATGGTGATTCCACTAATTATTATGACAATAGTAGTAGTAGTAGAAAATTCTAGACTAAGCAGAAGAAAAGCTATTTACTGACCATAATACATTTACTAGCCTTTGCTAATACCTTCCATTATCCTGACAGATGAACACTTATGGAAATGATACCTGAAGTTTAATGAATTTTCCAATGCGTTATACAGCGCATATGATAATGAGCTTGATATCATCCATGTGCTCTGATATATATCATTGTGGATACATAAATGAGAAAAAAAGCATAGATGATCCCGAAAATGTCCCGTGGTGAATTATTAATAGGATTTTATTATGCCCTTACACTTCAGTGCCTGTTATTCTACATAGCCTGGAGGGATAGAAGTCATGTTGGTGCTGACATTTGACACTTGGCGGGTATAATTATTTACATAATTAGCATGCCTCCCAGCGTCATATCACAGGCACAACTCACATGTTAAAATAAATCCCGTTTTTTTTTAAATTAACATTAATGACCTTGTTGTGTGGACTTTACCGTCCAGCAGTGAGTGTGGTCTCTCTTCCTGAACCATGCTCACACATTGAACTGCAGTACAAGCGCGCCGTAGTGCCAGAGTATACAGATTTGCTAAAAAAAAAAAAAGACTTGTGAGCTCGGGCACTGATTTTTACAAGCATAAGGGATCAAATAATAAGACTGGATAGAACCGGCTGTGTGCCATCTGTGATCCAGACACATTTGTAGACTTTTTAGAGGGTTAAATACTTTTGATAGGCACTCTCTAAAAAGTCAAGTTTTATTTTACTGTATATACTGTTCTATTAAAGGGGTTATCCGTGACTATAAAAATGTCCCCCCATATATCGGGCCCCTCTCAATGAATATACTTACCTGGCTCCCTGCGCCATTCCCGGTCTCCGCACCAGCGCTACTGCTTCTCCCCGTACGCAGAAGAAAACATCTGGTGTTGGGGGGAGCAGCCAATGGCAGACAGGGAAGTGGATGAGCATAAATTCATTATCAGTGCCGGCCTTTACCACCCCTCAAACCACGCAAATGTGTGAGGCCCCCAAGCAAGAGAGTGAGACAGAGCCACAAATCAGCACAAAATGGTTGCGATGATGTCAGCCTGTGTCAAGACACAGGAAACTTAAACCACAGGCTTTTTTTTTCCTGGGGCAAACATTATATATATGGTGGACACTACGGGGAGGGCTTTATGATACAGGGGGTACTAATCGTGTACATGAAACATTGTGGTAGCGTTATAAATACTGGATGCTCCACAGGGGGCATTTAAAAATGCTAGAGAGACTACTAGGGGCATTAAACATAGGGCACTACTGGGGCATCATAAATACTGGAGGCACTACAGAAGGGACATTATAAAAACTGGGGGCTCTACAGGGGGAGCATTATAAATATGGGTGGCACTATGGGGGCATTATAAATACAGGGGGTACTGCAAGGAGGCACTATAACTGCATTATTACTACTGGGGATACTGTGGCATCATAATTATTATTGGGCACAATACAGTAAGCATTGTTACCAATTATTACTATTGGGGGCACTGTATTACTAATAAGGGTACTTTGGGAGAGACACATTACATTGGTTGGACTTTTGGAAGCACTTTGTAGACTATCTGTATAATACTGTTGGGCGCCATTAGGAGGAAGATGATGGAAAAGGGACCTTCCATAAGATGTCTGTGTGACATACGCTGCAGAGTCATGGTGGTCTGATCTGAATGGAGAAGATGAGGAAAAAGGAGTTTTCACTGCATGTAAGAGATATGCGGTGCTGTATGTAATGACAAATTCAAATACTTTAGCAGTATGGCTGAGGGGAGGGGTTGAATTGAGGATTTGGCGTGAGGCAGGCACCATTTCAGTGTTCACCTTAGGCTGCAGAAAAGTTAGAATCGACCCTGACCACAACAACCATTGCTGGGAATAGTGATTCTTGGTTGGCTGTCCTGATTAGGGCCCCAGACATAACTTTAGGGCCCCAGAAATGTCAAGTCTGCTCCTGTTTATTATTATATTTAGAGTTAAGCGAATCGAATTTCCTTGTGCTTCGTGGTAACTAATCAATTTTCCCTGAAATGGTTTAAAAAAATTGATGACCATGCTGGCTGACGTGATGATGTCATAAGGGGCCGCGCTAGATCTTCAATCAAGATGGCAGTGGACAGCAAAGAGATATGATTTTTATATTTATTTTAAGCTATGAACGCGGCATCTGAGGGGTACAATGACGGTGAGCATATAAGAATTATATAATTAATATATAATATAAGAATTATATAAGAATTTTAAATGAGGTTTTCCCATTTTATGAAGTGGTGGCATATTACTAAGATATGTCATTACATTATAATTTTTAGGGGATTTGACCTTCTGGACCTCTGCCATTCCTAAGGTACTATAACGCTGATATAGGGAAATGCACAGCCCCCCTTCTAGTTAGTACAGCAGGGTGCCATTTCCTGCAAAACCAGGTGATCAGGAGCACCACTGTGACACTAAATCAGAGCTGAGGCACCTTCTTTCACTGGATGGGTGATGGTCCAACCTCTGGTGTCATTACTTTATAAGACAGGAATAGTCATTTTTTTCCAGTCTATAATTGGAAGCTTTAATGAGCAAAAATAGCCTCCTGCGATCCCCAAAATTTAACAGAAACTGGGGCATACTCTAAAATAAAAACTAAAAAACAGGTGGATGGTTTTCTGAATATATATATATATATATATTTTTTTTTTTTTTATTTTTTTTTTTACATTATTACATGTATTCTACTTTCTGTCCTGGCTCTTTAACTTTCTCCTTTTTGTGGATAGAAATAGCCTAATTTAACTCTTCATTCTGACCAGAGACAGCCCCTTGTAGTAACTGAATTATAGCATCACACATTACACTGGTAAGTACAATGCCCTTCTGTGGGCATCTTTATCTAGACCTACTTAAAGAACAACTGTTATCCTAATAACAACTGTTATCCTAATTCTTCTAACCTACTATCATCCTAACAGATAACATCTTGCTCTTGCAGCAGCAGTAAACTGACAATGATTTACCTATGTGTATAGGAGTTTTACCTCTCTGCGCTGCACTGATGGTATATTGTTGCCGAAATGAGTAAGAAAAACAGCCAAAATTTCTTAAAAACAATTGTTTTCTATTAATGTTGAGTTTAAAAAAAAATGTTGGCGTCCTTTTAACAGTTTCTGTTGTGCACAGTGCTAATTTACTTTAGTAGTTCAAGTTCACCTGCAATGCTATTGTAACCGACTGTTGGAATGATACTTATTGTTCTGTGTATTGTAACAACTACATTATGTGATTGTCTGTCTCTAGACATAATGTTATGTTGTTAATAAAGTTCTGCTAAAAAAAAGGCAGGAAGGGGCGAAGCCTTGTTACACATGTACAGAGAGAGCAGAGAGAGAAGAAAGCCAGAAGCAGATGTACTGAGATTCTGTTCTTATATTCAGGGTTGGACTGGGAACTTAAAGTGACCCTTGAAAAAATACTAGAAGTGGCCCCATTTTGCAGTTGGGTCCAAATTGATGAAAGGCAGGGCCAGCAATATCATATTGTGGCACATTATACCTCCTCAACAGAGCCAAATACCACAGTCCATCACAAAATACTGCCACCAGCAGCACAAAATACATCCCCAAAAACTTGACGCGTGACCCCCATCGCGCGACCCCCACCGCACCCCACAACCCGCCCCCCAGGCATCAGTCCATCGGGAAATTTCCCTGTAAGGTCTATGGCCAATCCACCCCTGCTCACATTCATATGTTGTGCTGTTATTTCTAAATAAAAACCTGTTGTTCCTTGTGCTCCATCTGACAGAGACCTGATTAATCCACTGCCGACACCGACATAACACATTGCCCTCAAGTTGCGTCAAATGGTATACCCAACTTAACTTTTACACAGTATATACATACAAACTATGCATCTCAATGAATTTGACTCTGTGTGACAATACTCTCCTAAGAATGAACCTGATGTGTAGAAAGTCAGAAGGCAAATTTCATTCCTGTATTGGAGCAGAATATAACACAAAGAAGAACAAAGCGTGTTTGAAGTGGACCACATGCTGCCCGGTATGGTAATGATACAGTAATGTATGCTAATGTATAAACTGTCCCATAGGCTACAATCCACACGCGTTTGAAGCTCCTCTACAGGTCATTATAACCACTCCGTTCCTCGTAATGACTTGCTAGCCAACCTCATATAAAATGGTTAAGGGCGGTTTGCTACCGGGATTTTAAATAATGTACTTACTGTTCAAGATGTACTTTGGTAGATTAAGAAAATGGAAAATGACTTCAGAAAACACTTGCTTCCAGGCACGAGAGACACAAAAGAACAAAGGAAACTTGCAGCATAGTTCAAAGGCTGTTATTAAACTGTTTAAGGATGTCAGCCGTGTCTTGTACCCGCTATTTGGCGTCTCGTTGCTTGGTTTGTTTAAATAGTTGGGGTTCTCATGCAAGATATACTGTAGTACAGATATAGCAGTGCTGGGATTGTAAGATCCAGCAGCCGACTTTTAACACAGTGTATCATGATATCAGGAGCTTATGTGTCTTTGAATAGGGCTGTGGGCAAGGGTATAATGTACATATGATACAGCCTGCTAACAAAGTTGCCAACAGTCCCAAATCTGAAGGGACTGTCCTTAATTTTCTCAGACAATCCTGGCATAAGTTGGCACTCTTGAGCTGAAAAAATGGGTGACTCTTGGTTAGCACCACCCTCAAGTGGGCATTCCATGACGGGTTTGGGACATTCCTTGGGTAGGCTTTAAATACTCTGAATTTACGAAGGATGTTGGTAAGTACACCTGCTATGAGGCCCATGTAGGGAGGAACTCTACCCTGTTATGACCCATTCTAATTCAGTATGTTGGGGCAAGAACCTGTTCAGGGCTCTTTTTAAGCTGTAAGCAAACTGAAGGGTGAGTGATCGGCCCAAAGATTCCTCACCTTTGTGCCATGAGTGCAAAAACTTTGCACCATAAGGAAGGCCCGTTATGATCTTTGATATGAGTCAGACCCCCACCGATCCCATATTGATGACCTGTCCTGAGGATAGGCAAGCAATATGAAAATCCCAGAACACCCCCTTTAATGGGTTGTTCAGAATTTAGAAAAAAAAACAGCAGGGAATGATCTAATAAAGCAACTTTTACTCATCTTCCACCACTGTAGCGCTCATGTTATGGTGTTCCCTGGTCTTTGTTTACTTCCCTGCAATGATAATGTCCTGTACATGAACATGTGACTGCTGCAACCTATCATTGGCCTCAGTGGTAAGCCTTGCATCGACTTTCAGTTCTGCTACATTTGCAACATTAATACATATTGTAGTCCATTGGTTCTCAACCTATGATATTTGTACCCTAGGGGGTATATGCATGTCATTACGTGGTGCTCATACTGTGCTTTCATTAGGCAGTACAGCACATAATCAGAGCCGTGGGGGTGCAGACCAGGCCATGGCATACAGGAATTGGCGGTAGCAGGAAGTGATGGGTAGTTCTGATGCTAGAACAAAGATTTTCAGTTCTATAATTAAAAGTTTCGTTTTTACATTTTTGGGCCAAATAATTAAATTTAGGCATGTTTACTGTTGCTGTAAATTCTAACTTCACTGGCAATGCTTAGATTTTTGCACCAGAGAGGCAGCAGTATGACAACCTCCAAAAAGGGAATGGTTTTGCAGTTGGTGGCCACAGACAATTGCTCTCTTCTTATCAATTCTGGCTGATTCTTCTCTAGTTTTGCAATTTTTGTCACTACTGGTGGCGGGAGATGGGACCTGCTGTTCAATCAGGTAGCATAGGTAGTCTTGCTCCTCTAGGAAGTTTCATCCATACACGCTGTAAGAGGACAGCACAGTCTCAAGAGCATGAAGTCGATACCAGAACATGGGATGTTACCCAAGGAAAGCTGGGCAGGGCCATAGAAGGGGATCAGCCCAGCATTGAGACCAGTATCTGCTCCTCTGCTTCTTTGTACATGGAGGAAGAGCTACTGGTTTATATGCTTCTGACCAAATGGTGAGAAACAGACTCCATGGCATATAGGCTTCGCCTTGTAGACGGACTTGTGTTCATAGCCTAGCAGAGTGCAGTATGAATGACATTCGCCAGAGAATACTAGAATTGTTAGGTCCACGATTGGCACCCTATTTTTTCCATAGATGAGAACAGGTTCACACTGTGTACCTGTGACAGATGTGAAGGAGTCTGGAGATGTGGTGGTGACTGTTATGCTGACTGCAACATCATCCGGCATGACCATTTTGGTGGTCGGTCTGTGATGGTCTGGGGAGGCATATCCTTGGAGCTTCCCCCATGAGATAGCCAATGGAACCCTGACTGCTGATAGGTACTGAGATCCTCAGACTTATTATCAGACCTAATGCTGGTGCAGTGGGAGCTGGGTTCCTCCTGTTGCAGGACTATGCCTGGCTTCATGTGGCCAGAGTGTGTAGACCAGAGTGTGTAGGCAGTTTCTGGGTGATGAAGACATGGATGCAATTCATTGGCCCTCAGGTTTCCTAGACCTGAATCCAATAGAGAACCTCTGGGACCTTCTGTATCAGTGTATCCGATGCCACTAAGTAGCACCACAGACTGTCCAGGAACACTACACATTGATGCCCTGATCCAGGTCTGGGGGGAGATCCTAGTACACCATTATGCGTCTTGTCAGGAGCTTGTCCAGATGTTGTCAGGAGTGCATACGTGCAGTTGGGTCCATGCAGACTTCAGAGCCACATTAGAAATTGCCTTTATGAAATGCACACAAATTGGATCTGCCTGAGATTTTTTTTTTTTACTTTGATTTTCAGGGGGATTTGGAAACCAGCTCACATTTGGTTGATGATCATGGTTTCCTTTGACCATTGATGCAGTATGCCATTTTGAATCTTCCATTCATCAAGACCGAAAGTGTGATTTAAATATTCCCAACTTCCCTTAATTTTTTGAGCAGTGTACACTGAACCACAAGTTACATTTTTGATTGCTTTTTAAGGTTCTGCCCTGTTGGTACAGTAGCAGTCACTTACTGTCATTATCCCATGCCTTCACTATTAATCACATTGTTCTAAAGAATAACTTGTGAAAGCTGTAGCCTTGACTTCAGAAGACCTGCTATATCCAGTCTGAAAAAGCAGATAAAATATATCAAACCAACATGTGTTTTTACCTGCCTTTATACATATGACCGCTACTATTTTATTACTACAATTGTTAATACTATTCATGGCAGCCAGCAAGCAATTAAACCTTGGCTATGTCCTCCTCCAGTAATATATTCCATGAGAAAAAATGAAAAGACCTTAAAGGACGCTGGAAATATTTTGGTTGTGTCATTAAAAACCACTCTGAGCGAGGAAAAAAATCATTATTATAGAAATTCCAGTCTATGAATTATGTATTCACATAAGAGGGGCTGTGAAACATGGGTGATTCACGCTGCCGTACAATTTTAAATTTGCCTTAACATGGCTTTGTATTTTAATGAATATATTATTCCTTTAATATCAATGGGTTTAACCCTTTTTATGAAACTGTGCCTACGAAAATCATAGATATTCTAGAGGAATCTAACTGAAGTGGGTTTTATTAATGAGATTTAATGTATCTCTATATGACCTATATCTATCTATTATCTATCTATCGCCTTACCTCATAACTATCTATCTATCTATCTATCTATCTATCTATCTATCTTATATCTATCTATCTATCTATCTATCTATCTATCTATCTATCTATCTATCTATCCCATATCTATCTATCTATCTATCTATCTATCTATCTATCTATCTATCTATCCCATATCTATCTATCTATCTATCTATCTATCTATCTATCCCATATCTATCTATCTATCTATCTATCTATCTATCTATCCCATATCTATCTATCTATCTATCTATCTATCTATCTATCTATCTATGTATCTAAAAAAGAAAAAAGAGGCAGCACTCTCCAGTAAAAAAGTGAAAAAATGAAAGTCTTTATTTACCCATGTGGGATTGCGACGTTTCAGCCCAGACTGTGCCTTTCTCAAGCGCGAGAAAGGCTCAGTCTGGGCCGAAACGTCGCAATCCCACATGGGTAAATAAAGACTTTCATTTTTTCACTTTTTTACTGGAGAGTGCTGCCTCTTTTTTCTTTTTTATATGCTGGGACCTTGGTCTGGTCTGTTTGGCGTGCACCTCGTTTTTCCTCATTCAGTGCTGCTGAGACTTGTTTTTTGCTCTATCTATCTATCTATCTATCTATCTATCTATCTATCTATCCAAACTTTCCCAGGCAATCTGAGCACTTCTATCTATCGCCTTACCTCATAACTATCTATCTATCTATCTATCTATCTATCTATCTATCTATCTATCTATCTAAACAAACTTTCCCAGGCAATCTGAGCACTTTCAATTTAGGTGGCATTTATTTGGACCCAAATCGAATTAGATGGTCGATTCAGCCGAATCAAATTAACATATCGAAAACATTACAAAATTTAAATCACAGCTTTTCCTGCTGGGGTCTCACCAGTCAGAATATGGTGATGCCTGGGTCTACCCATTGGTCATAGTCCATCCATGCCAAAGTTTTTAAAAATTACCTGCATTTTAAGCAGTGTACGTACTAGGTCTCCTTAAAGTGTAACTGTCATGTTTTTATAAAAAAAATCAGTTTTAGCCTATGTTACTGCTGCTGCAGCATTATTAATAATGCAATCTTTAGTTTATTCACATACTAATGTTTTCCTTGAGTTTTTCCCTTAGTTAGAGCTGTTTTAACCTCTACAATATGAGGATCTTCTCAAGATGGCTCCTCTGCCAGTTCTCTGAGGCCAAAACTGCCTTCCCTCACTTCACATACACACTTGCTGTGGCCAGCAGCTTCCTGACAGCCAATCAAATTGGATTACTGAGAGACACACCTCCTCACTCTGAAGCCTAATGCAGGCATGCAGTGTGAAGGACCGCCCCTCTGTCTTCTGTTTACAATGAGCCAGAGACAGACAAGCCCTAACAATAGTCTTTTAAGGGACCAGTGGAAAAGGACATAGGACATTAATGAAAGCCGTTATTATAAGGTAATTACAGATCTTTTGGCAGTTATTGACAGGCTAACTCAGGTATACATGCCTAGCTCTAATAAACTAGCAAATAAATAAAATATGACAGTTACACTTTAAAGAGACCAGCTCTGTATGGAGATTTATAGGCAAGGCTCCATGGGAAAACTATATGCAGAGAGGTATCTCCCAGAGAAAGAGAACCATCTCACTACCACCATCTCGTGGAAGTGGCTCCCTTTGAGTCAAAATCTGACTTTTTAACAAGCCTTGAGACATGACAAGGGAAAATAGTCAAGTGAAATATGTATCTTTAGACAGCTGTTTTCGGGTGCTTGCCCCATGTCAGTATGGAGTAGGGTTCTGGCCCGCACTCTTGCTCTCAGCTGGTACGCCATACATATGAGGGCGAAGCACCCTGAAATAGCTGTCTATGAATATATATTTGGTTATTTTAGTTACATAGTTACATAGTTAATACGGTTGAAAAAAGACACATGTCCATCAAGTTCAACCAAGGGTGGGGCTAGGAGTGATGAAGGGGAGGGGGACGGGTAACCTTAAGACATGACTCTACATTTCTTAATATGTGGTGACCTTCTTTTTCTCTAAGAATTTATCTAAGCCTGTTTTGAAGCCCTCAGCTGTCTTTGCTGTGACCAGCTCCTGCGGTAGACTGTTCCACAGATTCACAGTTCTTATAGTAAAGAAGGCTTGTCGCCCCTGGAGTCTGAACCTTTGCTTCTCCAGGCGGAGGCAGTGCCCCCCTGTCTTTTGAGGGAATTTTACCTGGAACAGTTTTTCACCATATTTTTTGTATGGGCCATTTACATACTTATACAGGTTGATCATGTCCCCCCTTATACGTCTCTTCTCAAGACTAAACAAGTTTAACTCCTTCAATCTTTCTTCATAGCTAAGATGCTCTATGCCCCTTATCAGTTTAGTTGCCCGTCTCTGCACCCTTTTCAGCTCCAGGACATCCTTCCTATAAACCGGAGCCCAGAACTGAACAGCATATTCCAGATGAGGCCGTACTAATGCTTTATACAGTGGTAATATGACATCCCTGTCCCGCGAGTCCATGCCTCTTTTAATACATGACAATATTCTGCTGGCCTTAGAAGCAGCCGATTGACATTGCATGCTATTCTGCAGTCTATGGTCTACAAGGACACCCAGATCCTTCTCTACAAGTGACTCTCCCAGTGTTACTCCCCCTAGGACATAGGAGGCATGCAAGTTGTTAGTACCCAGATGCATAACTTTACATTTATCCACATTGAACCTCATCTGCCAAGAGGATGCCCAAACACTCAGTGTGTCCAAGTCAGCTTGTAACTTCTGCACATCTTCCATAGACTGGACTCTACTACAAAGCTTAGTGTCGATATTTTTGCAGATGACACTAAGCTATTTTCCCTTGTCATGCTCCAAGGCTTGTTAAAGTCAGATTTTGACTCATAGATAGCCACTTCCACAAGGTGGCGCTAGTGAGAAGGTTCTCTTTCCTTGGGAGCAGGAATGTAACTACCATAGCAGCAGACCATAAGACTGCTATGGGGCCCAGGACAAGAGGGAGTCCAGTCTTAGTTGGGATTATCTCCTCTTCTACTGGTGGTAAAAACTTGGTCAGGACTCTACCCTCTAAAGGAACAACTCTTAGCAAATGACGCAGTGGAAAAATGGCCCAATGGTCATTGAAAAAGGTTTAAGCGGAAACCCTTCAGTCCTGTGTGGGGGGCCTGGTTTGATCCTTGCTATGGGGCCCTTACCTCTCTATGTATGAGACTGCTTGGGAGATATTTCTTTGCACTCAGTTTGCTCTAAAAGTTGTCTCCTTCCCTCTCAGATCACTTCCCATTCCTGCAGTTTTGATCTTTCTTACCAACCCAATTCAAGTTAGCAAGGAGGGGATAAATGGAACAAACATATGACAACAGGTATCGGCACAACATCTAACATACTGTATTTATGTCCTTGTAGCAAACCTCAAAAATTTAGATATTGGCATTAACCCCTAACCCCTTGTAATAGTGTGACTTAAGCAGGACCAGCCATAGGGGTGCACGACCTATGCAGCTATACAAGGTGCTACTCCCTCCCTCACTTTCTCACACTGCTAAACTTTAAATCTGTTCCTCGCTTATTCCAAGGAGAACATTTACTTTGGTCAGTGCCAGACAAGATTTTTTCCTACTGCAAAGGGTCCAGTCTCCCTCCATTCCTATATTCTCTGCTCCTGTCCACACAGTCATGGCAGTGAGGAGCAACAGAGAGGCGGGAGGAGGAGGAGGAAGCCCTGCAAGGAATATGTGACCCTGTTTGGGGCCTACTAGAGGAGATCACCTTTTTGATCCTGTATATATGCCCATGTGTGTATATATGCGCCTGTGTGTATATGTATATGTCTATGTATGTATGTGCCTGCACATATATTTATCAGGGTTTGCCCACGTAGTTCATGCACTTAAATATACAAAAACACACAATTCATAACACTCTAAAAATGTATAGTAAAATAAAAATTCTATATTGTAATCCATGCCATTGTGTGAATATAGCATTGGGATACTTGGTGGAAACATCTTAGACTTGGGTTATTTGCTTAAAAACACAAGTCCATACTAGCAGTAGCGTACTTAGAAGTATGGGCCCCATAGCAAGGATCAAACCAGGCCCCCACACAGGACAGAAGGGTTTCTGCCTAAACCCTTTTCATTGATCCTTGGGCCATTTGTCCACTGCTTCATTTGCTAAAAGTTGTTCCTTTAGACAGTAGAGTCTTGACCTAGTTTTCACCTCCAGTAGAAGTGGGGATAATCCCAACTAAGACTGGGCCCCCTCTTGCCCTGGGCCCCATAGCAGTTGCATGGTCTGCCGCTATGGTAGTTACGCCCCTGCATACTAGATATCTCTCTATACCACTGTACAAAGAGAAGAAACATTTTATTTCACATTTACATTTGCATCTACCAAGAGAATTCAAAATTGATCTAGCCGTTGAGCATTTCAGATTTTCCCCAATTACCCGAAGTCTATGCAGATTTCAATTGATATTTTATTTCACCTTAAAATTCCACCAGGTTTTAGTGCACATGTAATAGTGAATGGAGCTGAGCTCATCATTCACCGCCTAGATTAGCGTTTAGTGCATTTTACTATTTCTCATCTCTCTGAATGATGAAATATGAATTTTATGGCGGCCTACCTACAGTTCACCTTCCTGACCAAATATATGAACCGGTGTTAAAAAAAAAATGCTGGAAATGACTCAGTTCTGGGAATGTCACATTTTCATTTCTTCATAAAACCCATCCTCATTGATAAATAAATTATGCTTCTGGAATGTCTTAGGAATACAGGTTTTTAACAGCCGCTAGTCAGACATTAGCTACACAAAAGTATTCAAATGTGGCACTTATATAGTTGTGAATAGTCCTAAATATACCAAGATTGTCCAGACTTTTTTTTACTGAAAGGTATCCGTCAGTAGACCTTATGACACTGGCTGACGTGTTACATGTGCACTTGGCAGCTGAAGACATCTGTGTTGGTCCCATGTTCATATGTGTCCGCATTGCTGAGAAATATGATGTTTTATTATATGTAAATGAGCCTCTAGCAGCAATGGGGGCGTTGTCATTACACCTAGAGGCTCTGCTTTCTCTGCAACTGCCGCGCCCTCTGCACTTTGATTAACAGGGACAGATATGATGATGTTTTCACTGCCCGGTCCTGTCAATCACAGACAGTGGAGAAGGTGCAGCAGTTGCAGAGAGAGCAGAGCCTCTAGGTTTAACAGCAATGTCTCCGTTGCTCCTAGAGGCTCCCACTGATGCCTTCAGCTGCCAAGCACACATTTAACAGGTCAGCCAGTGTCATAGGTACAAAACTGCTGACAGATGCCATTCAATCATGTTTGTAGTCCATGTATCTGCCCTACAGGCAGGACTGTTGCCCTATATCAATAAAGCATTTGTGGTGCGCATGGCATCTGCACCGGCGTTGCCTTACGATGTGCCGATGGTACTTAGTCATGACGCGGGTGGTTCAACTGACTTTAGTTCTCCATTAGTGTTGTAGTGTTGAGCAAGCACCTCTGTGCTCGTATGCTCGGGTGCTCTGGCCGAGCACTCGAGCATAATGTTAGTCAATGGGACTAAACCAGGCACCCCCCGCATTAGCGTACAAATCAACATTACAGTGTGGGGAAGAGACTCGAGTATTGCGCTCGAGTACACTCGGTGTTCGGCCGAACACCGAGCGGACCCGAGCGTAGGCATGCTCGGCCGAACAGAGAGTTCGGCTGAGCATGCTCGCTCAACACTCTTCTCCATGCCTTCTGGCCACCATGTCTCATGTAGCGGCATGAGAGCTGGTGTGCCTGTGCCATGTAAAGCGTGGAGGTGAGGCAATATTTTTTTTTAGCAAGTCCGTCTATAAACTCCATCTGACTGTCCCTTTATGAAATGCATGTCGGGGTATTAGGGCGGTGGTCCCTGCATATATATATTATTGTACATTGGGGTATATCAGCAATTGTGCATTCCCTGGGACATTTATATTGTGTGGGTATATTGCCCTACGTCAAGGCATTTTAACCTTAGTTTTTCATATTTTTATTGGGATGGCTTTTTGCATATTATCATTACATGTCTACATACATTTTTGTGCTAATACTCACAACTGGTTGGTAAATGGGTTTTCCAGGATTGTACTACTGATCACCTATCCTCAGGATAAATCATCAGTATCTGATTGGTGGGGGACAACACGCAGGACCCCCGCCGATCAGCTGTTTGAGAAGGCACCGGCGCTCCCATGATGTCACGTTCATCGGTCACGTGGCCTAGGAGCAGCTCAGCCCCATTCAAGTGAATGGGGCTGAGCACGATACCAAGCACAGCCGCTATACAATGTACGGCGCTGTGCTTGGTAAGCTGCCGGAAGATAGCGGCACTCACAGGAGCGCCGATACCTTCTCAAACAGCTGATCTGCGGGGGTACCGGGTGTCGGACCTCCACCAATCAGATACTGATGACCCATTTATTTTAATTATTGTCATATTTTTGGACTAGTTTATCATGTACAGGTTATTCAGATAGCATAAAAGTTGGGTAAATCCAAAATTTTAATGTGACGCTTGGTCAACAAAAAGTCACTGTACCTCACATGAATCCAGAGATCTCCCCTTTCATTGCTCCAATTAATCTGCTAGATTTATTTGAAGCTGTCAGCTTAGCTGACGTATCCTTTCTCAGAGGGAGTGTCTTGTCTGCCACAGCTCTCTCCCTACCACAGCTAAAGGGGCATGCATTTTCTCAGGGGTGTGTCCTGTCTGATGCAGATGGTGGTAGTTGAAGGATGGAACTGGGCATATACTTTTAGTTTCAGTTTAGTAAGCAGGACAGAGAAATTATAAGTGCAGACAGCAGGGGGCGCTATACAGATAGATTTCAGTGAATAGCTCAATAACTATGATACATAGTTTAATTGCATGCACTTACAAAACTATTCAGAATCAGTTGCTGCTAATATTTTTGTGGGACAACCCTTTTAATCATGCATTCCTCTTTAAGGGAAAGTACATTACTTTTCATTCGCGTGAGTGGATAGACCATCAATATTATCATGGAATACCCCTTTAAGAATAAATTTCATATTTGCATTTTTTTGCCATTTTCCATATATCCCCAGTCAATTAAATGGGAAATCTGCATGTGAAAATCTTATAAATCCGCTGAAGCAAAACACATGCAACCAGTCCTCCACAATGTGTGACTAAATCCGTGCCTCCTACAGTGTGAGGGAAGAAAGAGACCCATATATATAGACCATTGATCTCTGTGGAGAGACGCCATGCTGTGCAAAACCCCTTGAAAGTAGACAGTAGGAAAGATGATCATTTTCCATCCGTCTGTTTGGTAAAATATGATGTCTGCCCATAGAGATCAATCGTCTCTGCAAGCGTTCATCTCCTTCTTCTCATATAAGATGCTATTATATATTCTGCATTTATTCCGAATCAGTCTTACCAAAAAAGGCAATTTTTTAGTAAGTTAAAATGTAAATACATACACAAATAAATCAGTGCACAAATAACCATAAAAATACAATATACGGCTCAAACAGATTACAATTCTATACAGTAACATATCCTTTCTTATTGACATAAAACCCATGGTTTTGAGATACTCTGTCGATAGTTGTTTATGTTGATGTTGAGCGGTTCGCTAGCATGTCGCATATGTGTTGCATTTGTGTTGGTAAGGTAAGAGTTGAGAAATCTGTAGTGCAGACTGCCCATAGAAGTCAACAGAGTGGTGGCTGTACCTGGCAAGTGCACTTCCCATTCATTCCTATAGGACTTCCAAAAAAGTATGCTTGCTCTGCTTTTTTCAGAACTCCTATAGAAGTGAAAGGAGAGCATGCTGCACCATTCTGGAAACAGGTCCATTATGCCACCAATATCTCAGAGGAAAGAACACCTTTAATAGACTATAAGGTCCCTTTACAGAGGCCAATGATTAAAAGGGTTGTCAGGATAGGTCATCAATATAAAATTGACGGGCATGGGGCAGACTGGGAACTTAAAGTGGTCCTGAAAAAAATACTTAAAGTGGCCCCGTTTTGTAGTCGGGTCCAAATTGATGGAAGGCAGGGCCAGCAGTACCGTATTGTGGCACATTATACCGCCACAACAGAGCCAATTACAACAGGCCATCACAAAATACTGCCAGCAGCACAAAATACATCCCAAAAACTTTAATTGGCCGGCTGTGAGGAGGACCCAGGCGGCCCCCTGGGAATTGGCCCAGCGGGAAATTTCCCTGTAAGGTCTATGGCCAATCAGCCCCTGTCGGCGAGGGTCGCCTGTCTGCTGCTGCGGTCTATGGTCTTTTCCATAGACAGCAGCAGTGAACAGGAAGAGAGATAGGATATCGGTAGGGGTGCCGGGTGTCGGACCCCCACAGATCTGATATTGATGACCTGAAGATAGGTCATCAATAGTAAAAGCCCGAAGAACCCCTTTAAAGGGAGTCTGTCACCTCATTTTCACCTATATAACTAACAGCACAGCCCCACAGAAGATTGCATACACATCCCAGACATACCTATCTGCACTGTGTGTGTATTACATGTCACATCCCAGACATACCTGTGTGCACTGTGTGTATTACATGTCACATCCCAGACATACCTGTTTGCACTGTGTGTGTGTATTACATGTCACATCCCAGACATACCTGTGTGCACTGTGTGTCTGTATTACATGTCACATCCCAGACATACCTGTGTGCACTGTGTGTGTGTATTACATGTCATATCCCAGACATACCTGTGTGCACTGTGTGTGTATTACATGTCACATCCCAGACATACCTGTGTGCACTGTGTGTGTATTACATGTCACATCCCAGACATACCTGTGTGCACTGTGTGTCTGTATTACATGTCACATCCCAGACATACCTGTGTGCACTGTGTGTCTATATTACATGTGACATCCCAGACATACCTGTGTGCACTGTGTGTGTGTATTACATGTCATATCCCAGACATACCTGTGTGCACTGTGTGTGTATTACATGTCACATCCCAGACATACCTGTGTGCACTGTGTGTGTATTACATGTCACATCCCAGACATACCTGTGTGCACTGTGTCTGTATTACGTGTCACATCCCAGACATACCTGTGTGCACTGTGTGTGTATTACATGTCATATCCCAGACATACTTGTGTGCACTGTGTGTGTATTACATGTCATATCCCAGACATACCTGTGTGCACTGTGTGTCTGTATTACATGTCATATCCCAGACATACCTGTGTGCACTGTGTGTCTGTATTACATGTCACATCCCAGACATACCTGTGTGCACTGTGTGTGTGTATTACATGTCACATCCCAGACATACCTATGTGCACTGTGTGTCTGTATTACATGTCACATCCCAGACATACCTATGTGCACTGTGTGTGTATTACATGTCACATCCCAGACCTACCTGTGTGCACTGTGTGTGTGTATTACATGTCACATCCCAGACATACCTGTGTGCACTGTGTGTGTGTATTACATGTCACATCCCAGACATACCTATGTGCACTGTGTGTGTGTATTACATGTCACATCCCAGACATACCTGTGTGCACTGTGTGTCTGTATTACATGTCACATCCCATACATACCTGTGTGCACTGTGTGTCTGTATTACATGTCACATCCCATACATACCTGTGTGCTCTGTGTGTCTGTATTACATGACACATCCCAAACATACCTGTGTACACTGTGTCTGTATTACATGTCACATCCCAGACATACCTGTGTGCTCTGTGTGTGTATTACATGTCACATCCCAGACATACCTATGTGCACTATGTGTGTGTATTACATGTCATATCCCAGACATACCTGTGTGCACTGTGTGTGTGTATTACATGTCACATCCCAGACCTACCTGTGTGCACTGTGTGTGTGTATTACATGTCACATCCCAGACATACCTGTGTGCACTGTGTGTGTGTATTACATGTCACATCCCAGACATACCTATGTGCACTGTGTGTCTGTATTACATGTCACATCCCATACATACCTGTGTGCTCTGTGTGTCTGTATTACATGACACATCCCAAACATACCTGTGTACACTGCGTCTGTATTACATGTCACATCCCAGACATACCTGTGTGCACTGTGTCTGTATTACATGTCACATCCCAGACATACCTGTGTGCACTGTGTGTGTGTATTACATGTCATATCCCAGACATACCTGTGTGCACTGTGTGTCGTCCAGAAAAAACACTTTTATTCTGCAGGAAAACAGCTCCCAAGTGCCCGACTGAAAGTAAAACTAAAAACAGCTTTCTCTCCTGACTCGATTTCTAACAGCTTTATGTTCTGAAACTCAGGATATAATGCTGTGATTTTGATATCATTTTAAATGTCAGCTTTCAAAGAAAGTCAGAACCATTTTTCTACCTGCTACCAATCCCAAGATATGAGCAGCTAAAGCAGTCCTCCCCTCTTCAGTCTGGTTTGCTTTAGGCACTTGCAGCAGCAGAGCTGGGCACTTGGGAGCGGTTTTCCTGCAGAATAAGGCTAGGGCTACACGGCGACAGTTGTCGCGCGACACCCGTCGCAGCCAGGATCCCTGAGTAGCGGGGATCCCATAGAGATGAATGGGATCGCCGTGGCAGTCGCAAGAAATCCAACACGGGTGATTTTATTATTTTCTTAAGACAGAATGCTAAATAAAATGGCTATTTAGGGGTTAAAAATAATAATAAAAAAAACTCACCTCATCCACTTGACTGCATAGCCGGTAACCTCTTCTTTCTGCAGGACCTGCCATGATGTCACCACGCTTACCACGTGGTGAGTGCAGTGACGTCATTGCAGATCCTTTTGCAGGTCCTGAAGAAAGAATAGGATACCGGCTGCGCGATCAATTATTACCCATGTTATAACAGAAAATAATAAAGTGAAGTTCGGGCCCCATTGACTTTAATTGGGTCCGGGTTCGGGGTGAAGTTCTGGTCAAGTCCGGGTACCGAACCCGAACTTTGACCTGAAGTTTGGCCGAACCAGTCAAACTTAAACTTCCATGGGTTCACTCATCCCTACTACTGGGTCACTTCAATGAGAACGAGAATTTCCCTGAGCAATAGCATGTATGAAAAGTACTATACTATACATCAGGGATGCCCAACCTGTAGCCCTCTAGCTGTTGCAAAACTACAACTCCCAGCTTGCCCTAATAACTGCAGGCTGTCCAGACATGCTGGGAGTTGTAGTTTTGCAACAGCTGGCGGGCTGCAGGTTGAGCGTCCCTGCTATACATCATCAGGTTCTCAATAATTCTGATTTTATATCAATTCCTAATTTAAATAACTCTTGACTATGACACTGAAATCTCCCTATATAATATTTATTTGGAGAGACAGTCAGTAAATGACCCATGAGAGAACATAAAAGTATCCAAGACACTCTCGTTCTGTAACATTATAGGCATCAATGATGTGTTAAATAGCAGAACCGTGATTTGTGCTGAAGAGGTGTTGCTAATATGGAGACAGCCAAAAAGGGAATGTTTAATGCTGTCCTTAGATCTATGTGAAGTCATGAAATTAGGCATCACATATGGGGAGGTGTTAATGTGCTCAGCGAGAGTGTAGTGTTATAGCAATGTGGTGTTCATCATCGTAATGTAAAATACCGTATATAGCGCTAAAATAGTGAAATCCCTGGTCCCACACACAGACCTGGGTTTACTAGATCTATATAGTGTTTCTATGAACTGTTCATAATGCAGGAGAGAATTATGGAGATTTACGGAGATTTATGGACCATCTACTGATGAGAAACAAATGGCAACTCAGTACTTAGCGAGGACCAGTCTCTTCTCCCTCTTACACCGCTTGGTGCCCTGTGCATTATCTTATATTGATGCCCCTCCTAATGGTTTACCATATAGTTCCTTAATAATACAGCCATATAGTGCACAAATAATAGTGTTGAGTAAATTGAAAGTGGACTTTGATCCGAATTTTAGGGAAAATTCAATTGCTGCAAAGCTAAACTTTCTAGTGCTTCGTGGTAACGAATCGATTTTCCCTGAATGGCAGTAAAACTTAATAAGAAAATCATACTTACCTGTGAGAGAGTGAATTTGGAAGGGAGCCTGTGGAGGCTCTGTGTGGTCTCAGCCAGGAGGGCTGAGTGGCCACAAGGCTTTGTAAAGCTTGACGTTTGGGGGGCCCAGCGACGCCTACGGAAAGAGGGTTGCACGGTCAGAGTCAGGAGAACTACTGGACCATCTCCCCCCAAAGGTGCTGGTGAGGTCACAGCCAGGAGGCTGCTGAACCGTACGGCTGAGGAAGCCGGATCTAATCCCGTGTGTGAATGGCGCTCTATAGGTGAGATAGAGACATTACTTATATTAGGTAGATCCCAGACGGGTAGGTGTTTATTTGAATGTTTACCTGTGTGTTGGTGCTAGAGAGCAAAAATAAAGCACCATTTGGACGTTAAAACCCCCGGTGTTTCAAAAGATGTATGATTGTGACCCCCTGAGAGAGAGCCATCCCTTACACCATTCGTACTTTTCAGCATTTTTACATACCTGCCTAAAACTTTTGGACGGTACTATCTAATCCTAAATAATACTCCATTCTCCTAAATCTTTTCCATGTTGACTCCTTACCCCTTTCTTCAGCTTCTTCTCAGCCGACAGCAGCAGCAAAGTTTGTTCTGATGGTTAAAGTCATTCTTAGGTTTTTGCAATGCTTGAATTCCTAAAGTTTTAAGAACACAGAGAGCCGTTCCTCTGCTTCTGGAGAGATACATTACATGGATCACTAGCATCACAAAGGCTTTTCTTCAGCTGGAAAGGAGAAAATCTTATTCTGCGATATATTGATTTACATTTTTGACATTCATGACAAATCCCCAGATGCAACAATTTTGCCAATACAGATATAAAACTTGAGCTTCATCTCCTGTAAGTGTTGTGGTTGACTGCTGGGCTGCAGCCTGTCATTACTTCTGGTAGTTTTACACTCCCTATGGCAATCTGAAGCCACTGCCTTCCACAGATAATTTTATAGTTGGACAGTTCTTTTCAGATTTTAAATCAAATACAAGTGAAGACTGAACCCAAAGCATGAAGCACAAAACAAAAAATGCTGCATCGTCTGATCTCCATGTAATTGTTTTCTGCTTTTAACCATTTCAACAAAATAAAAAAGGAGAAACCTGATATATTTCTATACATATCTATCTATCTATCTATCTATCTATCTATCTATCTATCTATCTTTATCTATCTATCTATCTATCTATCTATCTATCTATCTATCTATCTATCTTACAACTGTCTGTCTATGTGTCTCACATTCTTTCTTTCTTTTTTTCTTTCTTTGTTTCTATATGGATAGATAGTTTTATGTTGGTTTGGCAAATAGCAGCCTATAGCAGAAAGCCAGTCAGTAGATAGATAGATAGATAGATAGATAGATAGATAGATGATCAGGCTTCTCCTTTTTTATTTTGTTGAAATGGTTAAAAGTTTTTGCTTGTCAGCCAGCAGCCAATAGCCAGTCGATAGATAGATAGATAGATAGACAGACGGATAGATAGACAGACAGATATGGAAGGACAATCTGACAAACCAGAAAACAAAGGGGCTGGGTTTCTGCAACCCCACGTAAAAGTGAGAATTTTCCAGGGTTGTTCTAGGCTATTTGGGTTGTGTTCCTTAACCCCTTCAACCCCGGGCCTGTTTTCACCTTCCTGACCGGGCCATTTTTTGCAAATCTGACATGTGTCACTTTATGTGGTAATAACTTTGGAATGCTTTTACTTATCCAGGCCATTCTGAGATTGTTTTCTTGTGACACATTGTACTTCATGACAGTCATAAATTTGAGTCAATATATTTCACCCTTATTTATGAAAAAATCCCAAATTTACCAAAAATTTGGAAAAATTTCCAAATTTCCAAATTTCAATTTCTCTACTTTCAAAATACACAGTAATACCTCAAAAAATAGTTATTATTTTACATTCCCCATATGTCTACTTTATGTTGGCATCATTTTATAAATGTCATTTTACTTTTTTGGGACGTTAGAGGGCTTAGAAGTTTAGAAGCCATTTTTCAAATTTTCACCAAATTTTCCAAAACCATTTTTTTAAGCACCAATTCAGATATAAAGTGATTTTGAGGGGCTTACATAATGAAACCCCCCATAAATAACCCCATTTTAGAAACTACACCCCTCAAGTTATAAAAAACTGCTGTTACAAACTTTGTTAACCCTTCAGGTGTTCCACAAGAATTAAAGGAAAATGGAGGTGAAATTTCAAAATTTCACTTTTTTGGTAGATTATTCATGTTAATAATTTTTTTCTTGCAACACAGCAAGGGTTAACAGCAAACTAAACCTCAATACTCATTACTCTGATTCTGCAGTTTACAGAAATACCCCATATGTGGTGGTAAACGTCTCTATGGGTTTGTGGCAGTGGTCAGAAGGAAAGGAGCACCATACGGAATTTGGAGGCAGATTTTGCTAGAATAGTTTTTAGGCACCATTTTGTAATTGAGAGACCCTGACGTACCCCTTCAGTGGAAACCCTCATAAAGTGACCCCATTTTGGAAACTACTCCCTTCAAAGAATATATTAAGGGGGGTTCTGGCCACTTTGACCCCCTAAGAGTTTTACGGAATTTGGAAAGTTTCATTTCTTCCAATAAAATGTTGCTTTAGCCCCAGATTTTTCATTTTCACAAGGGGTAACAGGAGAAAAGCACCCCATAATTTGTTACCCATTTTCTCCTGAATATGGCAACACCCCATATGTGGTGGTAAACTGCTGTGGGGGCACATGGCAGGACTCAAAACAGAAGGAGCGCCATATGGATTTTGCAGAACAGATTTTGATGGATTGGTTTGCGGGTGACGTTGATTTTTTATTTTTTGAGTTATTGTCTTATGTGGGGGCTCATTTTTTGCGGGACGAGATGACGGTTTGATTGGTACCATTTTGGGGTACATAAGACTTTTTGATCGCTTTGTATTACAGTTTTTGTGAGTCAAGGTGAAAAAAAATAGCAGTTTTGGCATGGTTTTTTAAAAATTTTTTTTACAACATTCACCTGGGGTGCCATCTCATGTAATATTTTTATAGAGAAGGTTGTTACGAACGCGACGATACCCAATATGTCTAACTTTTTTATTTTTGGAAAGTTTTACACATTAGATGCATTTTAGAACAGAATAAAATCTTTTTTTTGTGTTGCCATTTTCAAAGAGCCATATTTTTTTCAGTTTTCGGGCGATTGTCTCAGGTAGGGTATCATTTTTGCAGGACAAGATGACGGTTTGATTGGTACCATTTTGGGGTAAATACACCTTTTTGATCGCCTGCTATTACACTTTTTGTGAGGCAAGAGGGAAAAAAAATGGTTGTTTTGGCATGTTTTTTTTTTTTTTTTTGCAGCATTCACCCGGGGGGCCATCTCATGTAATATTTTTATAGAGCAGGTTGTTACGGACGCGACGATACCAAATATGTCTAACTTTTTTATTTTTGGATAGTTTTACACATTAGATTTATTTTTTGAACAGAATAAAATCTTTATTTTGTGTTGCCATTTTCAAAGAGCCATATTTTTTTCAGTTTTCAGGCGATTGTCTCAGGTAGGGTATCGTTTTTGCAGGACAAGATGACGGTTTGATTGGTACCATTTTGGGGTAAATACGCCTTTTTGATCGCCTGCTATTACACTTTTTGTGAGGCAAAAGGGAAAAAAATGTCTGTTTTGGCATTGCTTTTTTAAAAATTTTTTTACAGCATTCGCCTAGGGGGCCATCTCATGCAATATTTTTATAGAGCAGGTTGTTACGGACGTGGAGATACCCAATATGTCTAACTTTTTTATTTTTGGATAGTTTTACACATTAGATTTATTTTTTGAACAAAATAAAATACTTTTTGTGTTGCCATTTTCTGAGAGCCATATTTTTTTTATTTTTCAGGCGATTGTCTTAGGTAGGGTCTCATTTTTTGCGGGACAAGATGACGCTTTGATTGTTACCATTTTGGGGTACATACGCTTTTTTGATCACCTGCTATTACACTTTTTGTAAGGGAAGGTGACCAAAAAATGTCTGTTTTGGCACAGTTTTTTTTTTTTTTTAACTGCGTGCACCTGACGGGGTGGATCATGTGCTATTTTTATAGAGCCGGTCGATACGGACGCGGCGATACCTAATATGTCTTCTTTTTTTTTTCACTATTTTTACAATTTTTTTTATATTATTTTGTAAAAATGACGTTTTTTTTTGGGGGGGGGAACTTGAAACTTTTTTTTGTAAAACTTTATTTTTTTCACTTTTTTCACTTTCTTATTTTACACTTTTTTTCACTTTTGGGGGTCTGATCCCCTTACAATGCATTACAATACTTCTGTATTGTAATGCATTGGCTGGAAGTGTATTACTCAATGTAATACACTTCCAGCACACTGCCTGTGAGATCCAGGGGGCTGGAGCTCACAGGCTTCCGTAGATAGCAGCCGGATGCCTAAGGAAGGCATCCGGCTGCTATCTCAGCCATCGGGTCCCCGTCACAGCAGCGCGGGGACCCGATGGCAACCCCTTCCCACCGCCCGCATCGCATGTGCCGCGGTCAGCGCTGACCGCGGCACATGAAGGGTTAATGCACCGGCATCGGTGTTTTCACCGATGCTGGTGCATATATCAGGGGTCCGGCTACTGGGCACAGCCGGACCCCAGCCGCTAATCGGGCGGGCGCAGCTCCTGCACCCGCCCGATCAGCGCGCCGTAGCACTACGGCGCTGGTCGGGAAATCACTTCCCGCAGCGCCGTACATGTACGGCACTGGTCGGGAAGGGGTTAAAGAAGAGCTCGGGCACACCAATTTGTTCTCTGATTCTCTGTTAGAAAGGTTCATGATGTAATCTGTAGTGAAGGTAATGTTCTTAGGGCTCGTTCACATCACCGTTCAGAAAGCATGGATTCGATACATAATTGAGCTGAACGGAGCCTATGGACCCCATAGACTATAATGGCATCCGTTAGGTTTCCACTCAGAGGAAGATTTTTGAAGCGGAGACAAAAGTCCTGCGTGCACAACTTTTGTCTCCGCTCCAAAAATCATCTTCTGAACATTATAGACTATGGGGTCCGTAGGCTCCGTTCAGCTCAATTATGTCCTGTATCCGTCCTTTCCGTTCTCCTGCTCCTATAGCGGAGCAGGAGAATGGAAGGGCTGAACGATGATGTAAACGAGCCCTTACCAGCACCTGTATTTATGAGTTTTCTCCTCGCTTCTGATCCTCAGCTGTGCCATGTGACCAGCAATCAGACTTTCTAAATAACATAGCATCTTATGTGTGGACAGGAAGTGAGTATTCCTATGGGAGCCTCAATGTCAGTCTCATAGGAATGAATAGAGGAGTAACTGGCTTCCTGTCCTGTGTCAGGTGGAAATAAGAGTGTTGGTCACATGACACAGCTGAGGATCAGAAGGGATGTTATAACTCACAAATACAGTCACTGATAAGAAAATGACAATCACTACAGATTACATCATGCACCTTTCTAACAAGTCAGAGAATAAACATTTTTTTATGGTAGTGCTGCTCTAGACAGACAGATATGAGATAGAAAGAAAGAAAGAAAGATAGATAGATAGATAGATAGATAGATAGATAGATAGATAGTAGATATGAGGTAAGGCGATAGATAGATAATAGATATGAGATAGATAGATAGATAGATAGATAGATATGAGGTAAGGCGATAGATAGATAATAGATATGAGATAGATAGAAAGATAGATAGATAGATAGATAGATAGATAGATAGATAGATAGATAGATAGATAGATGATAGATAGATAGATAGATATGAGATAGATAGATAGATAGATAGATAGATAGATAGATAGATAGATAGATAGATAGATATGAGATAGATAGATAGATAGATAGATAGATAGATAGATAGATAGATAGATAGATACTGTAGATAGATTAATCTTCCAACTAAAAAATGATATCAAATGTATATATGACAGTAGGAAACAGCTAAATAGTGGTAAGACAGGAGAAGGGTTAAATCCATTTGTTGTTAGTAATTAATGCTCGGTCTGAAGCCAGAGAAGCAGCACAGACAGACACGGGAAGACAAACGTACTGTACAAAACGCTCTTCTCAAGGTAACAAAGTTCATAAATTACAAAGTAGCAGGTTCCATGATGTAAAATAATAGAATGACCAAATATATCCTAGAGGGTAAAATACAATCAGATTGGATGTTTTGAAGATCTATTTTTCACACACCATTTGTAAAATTGCTTTTGGTGACTGAGTTTCTTATTGAGGTTTTATGGCTGCATTTTCGTTCTCAATGTCACCAGAAAACATTTCTGAACTTTTACACTGTAATTGTATTGGGTAGATTGTTCCTGTGGTCTGGCTGCAGTGCCGTCTGGAAGATTGGATTGCAAATTCTACTGGAAGTCCCTTATTTTCATGAGTCAGCCTAGGAATTAAAATCGATTTGGGTTCCTGAGTGGCAATGCCATTTCAGTCCAATTAAAGTAGTTCCCAATTGAAGGGAAAATTATAGTCTCTCCAATGGGAATGTGAAAGATCACTGCAACCGTACAAATCCACTGCATATGGAACAGTCCGGCCGCTCTTATAGAAGTCATTTTTTATGGCTTAGATTTTTATGTAAGAAACTTTTTGTAATTAATTTTTAAGGCTACTTAGCCATTTGAGGCCTTGCTATTTATGAGTTATTTATGTGTCATATATTTAGGCATTATTTTTCGTATATTTATGGGACCATTTGATTTTAATGATTTTTTTTAGTATTAGAAAATGCATAAAAAAAGTCATTCCATCAGTGTTTTTTTGGTGTTCACTTCATCTAGAAATTTAAGTAGTTAAGAATTGCTTTGTCACGAATCGCTTTTCAATGTATGGAGCAGGCACAATGACAGGGAATAGTAATTGTGCCGCCACCATCATTTAACCTCTCAGATGCCACGTTCAATGCTGATGATGTCATCACACACAGCAGCGTGATCACATGGTGACATCTCCACACTCACCACAGGTCCTTTGGCGGGTTTTCTTCAATGAAGATGGGAGCGGATGGCCGCTCCACGATCAAGTGGATGAGGTGAGTATATTTTTTTTTAATTTTCACCCATCATTTTAAGAAAAATCGAATCGTTACCGTGAAGCGTGAGGAAATTCGGCTTCGTGGCGCATCACATTTTTCCTAAACTTCATATTGAATTCCACTTCAGATGCTTCAATTTGCTCAACACTAGTGTTCACTAATACAATTTTTAGCGGGTATACATTCTTCATTGGGCCAAGATGAGTGTGAGGATATAAGAGATGTATGCTTTATATGTTTTTTTTATTTACTGAAATAAAATTGTTGGGTTTTTTGTATTTTTTTCGTTGCTGAGCTATTTGTTTATTTTATTTTTTTATTTTTAGTCCATTTACTTTCAACTATTTTGAACACATTGGGGGAGATTGAATAAACCTGTCTAAAATGTAGACATAAACAGGGTCTAAAGTTGTGCCAAATGTATCACAGTCAGAGGCAGATTGGCCATAGACCTTACAGGGAAATTTCCCGGTGGGCCGATGCACAGGGGGCCGCCAGAGCCCTCCTCATGGCCGGCCAGTGGAAGTTTTTGGGGATGTATATTGTGCTGCTGGCAGTATTTTGTGATGTACAGTGATATTTGGCTCTGTTGGGGTGGTATAATGTGCTACAATATGGTATTGCTGGCCCTGCCTTCCATCAGTTTAGACCCAATTGCAAAACAGGGCCACTTTTAGTATATTTTCCAGGGCCACTTTAAGTTCCCAGTCTGCCCCTGATTTGGTACATGTCTAGACACTTTTGTCTAACCTTATCCCATCTCTTGGTTGGCTGAATTTGTGGGAAAATGTTGTGGCAAAATTATGGTACGGTGGATTATTCTTTTTGTTGTTTTTGATTCATTAATGGGTTTAAACAAAAATGCACTATTTCTGAAAATCCCATAGAGATAAATAGAGCGCCAGTGGAGCAGAAGTGCACATGGTCCACCTATTGCTGCATTCATTTTGGGTGTATATGTGGGGTACTGATCCACCGATCTTGTGATTAGTTGGCGTCCCAGCAGTCAGACCCCCACTGTTTTAATATTTATCCCCTATCCTGTGTGGAATATCGCTTTTCATTCTATCCTGCCAAAGTCTACATTAAAAGGGCTTTATGTCCACAGCAATCAGTACGGTTTCTATATCGTATGACATTTTTCCCCACACTAGCAGATGTTGGTCATGTGTTTTTCACCATTGTCTACACTGTTGTCATCAATCTATGCTTGACCCAAAGTAAGTAAGCTTTAAAAATGGCAGCTGGAAATGAGGCATCATCTATCCTATGTAAAGTCAAACATCTAAATAGGAAATATCCATTCAATATCCATAAGCACGTAATGATATTTTCAATAAAACATCAATAAGAATGGGGAATGTAATTCATCCTTTTTGTTTCTGGTGCAAGAATGTGAAATGGTATTCTGGCCTAAAAATGTATCCCCGATACACTGGATATGTTAGAATGATGCTTGATTCAAATTCCGTGTACCTCTGTACCTAAAAACTCTGGTCAAGGCAGAGTGGCTTGTTGTGCCCTCCTGGTTTTTAGCACCTAGGCAGTGGCATACTGTACATAAAGAAGTAAGGGCCCCATAGCAAGGATCAGACCAGGCCCCCCACACAGGACAGAAATATTACTGCCTAAACCCTTCTCAGTGACCCTTGGGCCATTTTTTCCACTGCCTCATTTACTAAAAGTTGTTCCTTTAGAGGATAGAGTCCTGAACAAGTTTTCACCTCCAGTAGAAGAGGAGATAATCCCAACTAAGACTGAGCCCCCTCTTGCCCTGGGCCCCATAGAAGTCGCACGGTCTGCCGCTATGGTAGTTACACCCCTGCACCCAGGCCATTTGACCATACTTGCCAGCAAACTTGATTTTGGAAGGACAATCTGACAAACCAGAAAACAAAGGGGCTGGGTTTCTGCAACCCCACGTAAAAGTGAGAATTTTCCAGGGTTGTTCTAGGCTATTTGGGTTGTGTTCCTTAAAGAAGAGCTCGGGCACACCAATTTGTTCTCTGATTCTCTGTTAGAAAGGTTCATGATGTAATCTGTAGTGAAGGTAATGTTCTTAGGGCTCGTTCACATCACCGTTCAGAAAGCATGGATTCGATACATAATTGAGCTGAACGGAGCCTATGGACCCCATAGACTATAATGGCGTCCGTTAGGTTTCCACTCAGAGGAAGATTTTTGAAGCGGAGACAAAAGTCCTGCGTGCACAACTTTTGTCTCCGCTCCAAAAATCATCTTCTGAACATTATAGACTATGGGGTCCGTAGGCTCCGTTCAGCTCAATTATGTCCTGTATCCGTCCTTTCCGTTCTCCTGCTCCTATAACGGAGCAGGAGAATGGAAGGGCTGAACGATGAAGTAAACGAGCCCTTACCAGCGCCTGTATTTATGAGTTTTCTCCTCGCTTCTGATCCTCAGCTGTGCCATGTGACCAGCAATCAGACTTTCTAAATAACATAGCATCTTATGTGTGGACAGGAAGTGAGTATTCCTATGGGAGCCTCAATGTCAGTCTCATAGGAATGAATAGAGGAGTAACTGGCTTCCTGTCCTGTGTCAGGTGGAAATAAGAGTGTTGGTCACATGACACAGCTGAGGATCAGAAGGGATGTTATAACTCACAAATACAGTCACTGATAAGAAAATGACAATCACTACAGATTACATCATGCACCTTTCTAACAGGTCAGAGAATAAACATTTTTTTATGGTAGTGCTGCTCTAAGAGTGAAGGGATGAAAACGAGCTCATAATAAGCTCTGCCTCTGATGCCACCAGATGTAAGGCAGCTATTCTATATGTAAATGTTTGACCCTTAAATAGGCCTTGAGACATGACTCTGTTATTAAATAAGCCAGCACGCCATCTGCAGAAAGCTGTTTCAGAGTGATTTCCCTCATCAGAGCAGAGCATAGAGAACTGGCTGAGAGGCCTAGGACAGGGTTTGTGGGTTACTATCTCTCCTTACAGAGAGTGCCTAAGGGTCCATTCACACGTCTGTATGAATGGTTCCACATCCGTTCCACAATTCATTAATTCATTTTCAATGGGCACATCCTAGCAATATGCCCCTATTGTCTATGATGAGACATAAGGTGTTCCCCGTAAGGAGAGATAATACCCCCCAATTCCTAATTTTGCCATTTTAACTGTTGCTAATTATACATGCCCTGATGATACAACTGCCCCTCCCTACCCTAGCTACACCCCTGTTGCCACAGCTCAGGGATCTATGTCTGATTAGTATTTTTGAGGTTGCAGTAATTACTGTACATTTGACAGATGCATCTGAAACTACTTTTGTCCATTGACGAAATGAAAGAAATTCTGAGAATGATACAAGTAGCAGCAGCCATAAGAGGGATTCATTCTCTCCGCTCTCTATTCACATACAGTATAAGCCATACGAAGTTCCTTATTTTTCTGTATTATTTGCACTGGCATTTCATTAGCAAATATGTTGCATTTTCTAGAAAACATTCCATTAATTGGCTGCAAAAAAAAGTGACAAATAGTTGACAATTTGTTAATCTGCAGCCTCTTTGCGGTATCATGGATTAATTGGTGAACACCATATCTTAAACCCTGTGCTAATTACCATAATAAGCCATGGCATATCGCATATGTTTGTTCATTTGCATCAGAATATATTGAATGGATTTCTGCCCCTTGTTTTTCTGACCTTCTTTTCATAAATATTCACATTCACCGCGCTCTGTTCTTGTGCTAATAAAATAATGCAGAATTATGTTGTGTAAACTGGAAATTGAATTTCCTCCCACAGTGTTTGCACTTTGAGATCTGGCGGGGACTACAAACTTCTCTGTTTAAAGCAGCACTTCCCAGGACTTCATTCATTCATGGATAGTATTGATCAGGTCTGGGATTTAGCTACAAAGGACAAGGAGATTGAGAGGGATCAAAAAGGTTCATCAGCCCTACATGAGGTGACCAATGGTATAAATGACCTGTTACAGGGCTTGTTACAGATATTACATTGGGGTGCAGGAGCTCCAAGTTACCCTTCTGCTCATGTCTAAAGACCATAAGCATGGCAATCTATGATCAAAGATTCTGGACAATTAAGCCCTGCCAAAAGGACTACTCCCAAAATGCCTAGGAAATGCCCCCCAACCAACCACTTTGGGGTAAATATTCACAAACACCACCTCATTCCTCCCCCATTCACTTGTCTCTGCCTCCATCACAGGTAGCTGACTAGGTTGTGTACCATGTGAACAGTAGGTCCAATCTGACGCCGACTACACTGAAGAGTGTAGCCCCTTGGTTTTCACCCTTACCATCTGTAAGCTTTCTACCTGTATATTAGACCAGAACTTCCTTATTTGGTGCAATTTGGACCTTAAAATATCTATAATCTGATGATTTATGTGCAAATATTTAAATGGATACTGAAGCGCAAGTAAAATATTTTCCCAGGGGCTCAACATGCTGTAAAAAATAAAAAAACTTCTACTTACCTAACCAATCCCCAGCAGCTAAGGTTGTGATGCAGTCAGTAATTCGGTTTTGGGCAGTGTTAGAGGTGTGGCCTAGTATCAAAGAAAGCTACTGTGTTGCACACCGCACACGTTGTCTCTCTTTGCGATTTTCAAAGGTTGGGAGGTATGTATATTGATGGCCTATCCTCAGGATCCTCAATATCTGATGTGAAGGGCCCCCCCATACAAGCGCTACTTCCTCTTCATTACACTACATGTTGCCGCTCTTGCAGTGGCAACGCAGAGTAATTACAAGTACTCACTCCATTCAAGTGAATGGAGTGAGTACTTATAATTACACTATGCCGCAGAGACTTCCCAGAGGACTTGTAGTGTAATGAACAGGAAGCAGCGCTCTCGTGAAACGCTACCTCCACTTCAAACTGCTGATTGGCCAGTACAGTCACATTAACCCTTGCAGAAGAGCATCCATAAAACAGTCCATAAAAAATAGGCTACTTTTTTCCTGTCTTTGGTAAAAAAAAAAATAGATGTGTCCGTGATTTTTGGAGGGCTGATGGTACTTGACTAGATTATTTTTTTGGTAATTTTCATCATTTTACAGCTCACAGTAAATACTGGTAATGAGTTCATATCAGTATATTGAGCTGCACACCTATATTAGGCTCCATTCACACGACCGTATGTATTCCGTGTCCATATAAAAACGGAACGGAAGACATACGGAATGTCTTCCGTAGTGTTCCGTAATTTTGCGGACCCATTGACTTTAATGGGGCTACGGACGTGTTTTGCGGCCAAGTATAGGACATGTTTCTTTTTTTTTGCGGGAGAACACACGGTGTGCATTCCACATTTTTTTTTCTCCTATGGAAAAATGAATGGGTCCGTATGGTTCCGCATCTTATCCGCAAAAATGCGGATAAGATACGAAAATGAACATATGGTCGTGTGAATGGGGCCTTAATCTTTTTCATTCTTTATGGTTTTCCAATTTGTCCATAAAAAATGTTGACCGTGATTTTGGGATAAGTTGTCAGGAAAAAATGAAAAATCCTGGTGGGCAACCCTGGTCCTTACTGTATTTATGTTAGGACATCAGATCACATCAATCCAGATCATAATCCAGATCACATACATTTGATCAGTTTATTTGCATGAGTTTTATTGTACAAAGAAGTGGGTTTATGGCAAATGAGTCGCCAGTGTTGTACAGTAAAGAAAAGTGGGCAGTGTTGTGTGTTAGAGGGCAGTGTCTCTACATTTCTCACAAATGTATTAAAGCTGAAAAATGGAGCAAATTAAGGCCCAAATTTACAACAGCTCATATCAGGTGTAGATTTAGGGGCACATTTATTAAGACCAGCATTTTACACACCGATCTTAATGAGCCCCATCGGCGCTAGAGGTAGCTCCACCAGAGCTATGTAGAGGCACCGGTCTCTCCATAACTTTAGTGCACCCAGCGCCGATTCTAAACGTAAAACAGCTTCCTTGCTGTCTTACATTTAGACTATTTTCTGCGTAGAAAATGACGAATGACACCCCTTCCCCACCCATGCAATGCACACTTTTTTAAACCTGGCGTGAGCCTGGAAGAAGTTGCAGGTTATGCCGCACCATGGCATGCGACAGAATCTGAGCCAGATATACACCACAAAAGTGGCGTATATCTGGTCATAAATGACCCCTTAATTTGCCTCCTTAATTCTGCTTTCTAATAATTTACTGCATTTTAATCCAACACACCACAGTTTAAGCCAATCGTAATATATTTCTATAAAAATTTGTATAGTTCCCTACTGATAAAGCCTCATGCACACAACTGTATGTATTTTGAATAGATAGATAGATAGATAGATAGATAGATAGATAGATAGATATGAGATAGATAGAAGAAATAGATAATGGATAGATAGATAGATAGATAGATAGAAAATAGAAGAAATAGATAATGGATAGATAGATAGATAGATAGATAGATAGATAGATACTGTACCCACTTACATTGTACTATGACCTTATGATTCATATTTCAAAACAAATTCTTCTGTATTTGTACAAAACTAATAGTGTTTTCTCATAACACGTAGAACAACTCTCCAGGTTCCTCACCCATCTGTGTATTATTCCGGCTCCCTTTATCTTATGCTAATGCCTGTACATTGTTTTGGTGGTTTCTTCCCTCCCTTTCCTTTCAGACAGCAGGTGAATACATTCATAAATCTGTCTTGAACAGTTGCCAATGAATATTCATATTGGAGCATTCGGATTGTAATAGTTTGACATTTTATTATTTGACTTGGATATTTGGATGATGAACTTGTGCTGCAGTTGTGTTCTGTCTCTTATAATGAATTCACGTCGTCTTGAAATACCAGTCCTCCTGTAGGGGAAGGTGACATTGGTAAAAAGCCAATTATTACGAATACGCACAAACAAGTAATGTGATGGAATGGCTGAGATAGGCCGAGCAGGTAGACTCCTGTTTATTAAATCCAGCAAATAGCACTTTCATTAGGAATAAAATGGATAATGCGCTATGTCAGCTTGGTGTCAGAGCTACAAATACAATTAGTGGTCTTTGTCAATCACCGTTACTTCTGATGGACATACCTATAAAATAGTGTTAATATACTCTGTGCTCCAGCATGGAGAAGTGTCATTATGTTTTATAGTCAGGAAATGAATGTACGCTGTGTGAGTCAGGAAGAAATGAATGGAGAATCCTTTGTGTTGCTCATAATTGGTTAGTAATGGATCGTTCGCTAAGAAACCTGTAAAAATCCTTTCTTGAAACATCAATTTCAGAAGGAAATGAGGGGTTTCCTGTGAAATTAATATTATATATACCTGCGAAAAAAAGAAATGTGATTTCTAAATTTTGAGAGGATATTGTCGATATTGTTGAATTTACATCTAGATTGACGGACAATAATGTTTGAGTTGATGTCTGGTTAGGTTTTTTCATGATACCCAACAAGGGTAGAGATGAGGGAAAGTTATGGAAAATTTGTTTCGGCTGCTTTACCAAATTTCACAAAGAAATTTGCTTCGCGAGATATTACTTTGTCATACATTTCTTTTTATATAGGGTGCAAAGACAGGGAACGGTGAAGGCGCCGCCCCCTGTCATTGAACCCCTCAAATCCAGCGTTCATTGATTGATCCCGGCATCCGAGATTAAGGGTGCATTCACACGACCGTATAAATGGATCTGCATTTTACAGAACAGGTGCAGACCCATTCATTTCAATGGAGCCGCAAAAGATGAGGACAGCACACCGTGTGCTGTCCACAACCATTGTTCCATTCCGTGGCCCGTAAAAAATATAGAGCATGTCCTATTCTTGTCCCCAACTGGACAAGAATAGGCATTCTCTATATAGCACCGGCCATGTGCGGTCAACAAAATGCAGAATGCACACAGCCGGTATCCTTATGGTTGTGTGAGTGCGCCTTAACATTGTGGGCTTTCAGGGGTTAATCCGATAAAAAAAATAAATAAATACTCACCTCATCCATTTGACCACGTTGAGGCTGCCGCGGCCATCTTGTTTGAACATGCAGAGAGAAATCTCACACGATGAGGTGAAGACCGTGCGGTATCTTCAATCAAGATGGCCTTGGCAGCCTCTTCGCGTGCAAATGGATGTGGTGAGTATGTTTTTTTTTTGTTTGTTTTAACGCCATATCAGGGAAAATTGATTCGTTACCACAAAGCCTGAGGGAATCCGGCTTTGCAGCGAATCAAATTTTTCCTGAAATCTTGATCGGAGCCCTAATGATTCTTATTGTCTTAGTGTCTGCTAAGGAGGCCATACTTTATAATTGGTTAAAGGGAGAGACCCCCGAATAGGTCCATGGTGGAGGAAACCATGTTCAGGATTTTGAGATTGGAACTCTCAGCATATGAGTTAAATTAAAGGGGAGTGGGGGCTTTTTAAAGGAATATTGTGGCCTTAAAGGGGTATTCTCATCTTAGACAATGGGGGCATATCGCTAGGATATGCCCCCATTGTCTTATAGGTGCGGGTCCCACCGCTGGGACCCGCACCTATATCCAGAACGGAGCAGGGAGCGCTGCGCCTGGAGGACCCCAGGTTTCTGGGGGTCCGGCCACCACCAGGCGCAGCTCCCCGCGCCGCTCATAGAAATGAATGGGAGCCGGGCCGTGCATGCGCTGTGCGCTCCCATTCATTTCTATGGAGCCGACGGAAGTAGCCGCATGCGCAGTGCGCAGTGCGCCCTCATTCAGTTCGGGGGCTCCGTTCTGGAAATAGGTGCGGGTCCCAGCGGTGGGACCCGCACCTATAAGACAATGGGGGCATATCCTAGCGATATGCCCCCATTGTCTAAAATGAGAATAACCCTTTAAGGCTCAAAAAATCCATAAGTAAATAAGTCCATAAATCCTCATTGGTGGTGCACTCCTGTGTGTATGACCCATAATATATCTTTACCTAAAAGTTAGTATCAGTGCAATAGGCATTTCTGGGTATTTATACAAAAGATGCAGGGGTTGGAGTTGCTATGTAATGGCCTCTCTTCCGCCTAAGAAGACACTAGTATTACACGTAGACAGGGGTGCACCTAGCCTTTCTGCTAAGAAATGACCACCAAAAAAATAATAACAACTACCTCCACACCATAAATCGATATAAATGGTATACTTTATTGGTTATAACATAATTAACAATGCAAATTAAATAAAAAACATGATTAATTCAGCGGCTGGAAGCACATGTAGCTGAAGAACACAAACTGGAGGACGCGACAGGGGTCATCCATACACAGTATAACAGGTATTCAGAAAAAACATTTTGTATGTTATGATATTTTACCAAATATTGCCAACACCCTCCAAACCATATCTGGATACTTATCTCTGAAAAATAATGTGGTATCTAGGCAAAATTGGAAAAGAAAAACATCATAAAAAAGAAAATCCCAATGGTTGATATACCTGTATCTGCGGAATGAGCCCCGTCGCGGCCTCCACCCAATGCCGTTTCGCCACTTCTGGCTTCTTCTGGCTTCCTGTTATACTGTGTATGGATGACCCCTGTCGCGTCCTCCAGTTTGTGTTCCTCAGCTACATGTGCTTCCAGCCGCTGAATTAATCATGTTTTTTATTTAATTTGCATTGTTAATTATGTTATAACCAATAAAGTATACCATTTATATCGATTTATGGTGTGGAGGTAGTTGTTATTATTTTTTGGCTGTTATTTCTTTGCAAGATTAGTTCCACCGTTTTTCAGGGATGATGTTTTGTTACTTTCCCGGATATCAATTATAGGAGTATCATAGCCTTTCTGCTGCCTGAGGCGAAAACTGAAACAGTGCCCCCTCCATGCCAATTTCTTAACCTAACCCCTTTGTCACAATGAAAGCGCTCATTGCCCATGGCCCTTCTGCTGCCCCCCTCTAGCCTCTACCTGGTTCTGCCTGAGGTGATTGCCTCACCTGACCTCATTGGTGGTGCGCCCCTACACGTAGCATATAATAGTTGGGGACCTTTAGTAGGCTCTACACTGGGACTGGTAATGGTTACCATTTCAATTTTTTTTTTTTTTTTTTTTTTTTAAATTTTAGTCATATTCTTGTTTTGCCTTCCTGTTGGGTTTGTATAGAGAGAGCTATAGCAAATCTGTATTCTACTGACTGTCCACACTTGAGCCAGTCTGTTCCAGCACATTAACGATTCCATCCCTGTCCCTGCCATCTGGTTCAGCTACATAACAATGATAGTCTTCTGCTTGTACGGCAAATTCCTTAGCAACTCCTCTGTTGAAGACTAAGATGTGAAGATAACCGCTGACCTGGACAATTATTATAGCGTTAACCTGGAGTTAGTCTGCAGCTGTGATCCTTTTCTTCAATGTAGGATGAACACATTTATAACAGGTGATTACACCAATAATCTCATTTATAACACCCGTGCTTGTAATTTTTTGCACAATAGTTCACTTTTGGGGACAATAGTCGGTGCTAAATCTAAGGCGGAATGGTCACAATCAGATTCATGAGAGGTTTTTATGGTAGAAAAATGAGCGTGAAATTTCCCAACCTCAATTCTTTTCCGCTTTTCATTTTTATGTCTCGTCAGTAGTTTTGGCGCTTTTCTATACATTTTTATGGAAACCATTTTCAGTAACTACAGGTTGATAATCATTATTTGTTGCTTTGGCTCTCCTTCGCTTTTCTACAGATATCACCCCAGCTTTAGTATTTTATGATTATAATGAGTCTGAACCAGCTATGGAAATGCTGAGCTCCCACCGCATGGAATAACACTGTCGTTCTCGATAACGTGAAACTATTTTCTTGACTTGTTTTATTTTTCTATGAAAATGATTCAGCAAAAATGAGGATGAAATGTGACCTGGGATCAAAGTCAGAAATACACAATAGTGGGTATTTACAAACTGGAAAATTGACTTTGTTGAAATTCCATGGTATGTCCAGCCTACACTTATTTACTGTATGTGTATATTGCCATTTATATTACCTTCTGTCCTGTTTTTCCAGTAGATAGATATTGATGGTCTGTTCTCAAGATAGGTCATCCAGGGGCAGATTGGGAACTTAAAGTGGCACCAGAAAAAACCTAAAAGTGGCCCCATGTTGAAGTTGGGTCCAACTTGACTGAAGACGGGCAAAAAACAAATAGGCAGGGACAACAAAAGTAGGCAGTGCCTGCAATACTGTAGGGCAGCACAGAATACCGCCCCTTCAGGGCCAAATAATACAGGCTGCCACAAAATACTGCCGCCCCAATCACAGTATTCAACTTGAGCATCAGATCATTATGTACCTGGTCTGAGGCCATCAGGAGGGCTCGTGTGGCCCCCTGGCCATTGGCCCACTGGGAAATTTCCCTGTAGGGTCTATGGTCAATCCACCCCTAAGGTCATCATTAGAAGATTGGTTGGGGACAGATACCAAACACCTCCACAGATCAGCGTTTTTGGGCAGCCGTCGGCATCTGGAAGTATAAAGTCGACAGAGCTGGAAACACAATGTTCTGTCCACTGTGTAGTGGTCATGCCAAGCAACTGCTGCTCAGGTTAACAGCTGACCTTCATTATACCCATGATGAAAATTATACAATGGTTGAAGCCTACTATCCGCTGTATAGTTTCCAGCTTTGGCGGCTGCCCAAAACAGTTGATTGGTGCAGGGTGCCGGACCCCCACTAACAGCTCATCAGTATCTAAGTACTAGAAAACAGTATAGATTCAGGTGCTATCAACAGCCTGATCAGTGGGGGTGAAGAGTTTTGGACCCCAAACAATTTGATATTGATGACCTATGTTAAGGATAGGTCATCAATAACTGAGAGCCAGAAAAATGTATAGCTGTTGGCGGTGGCAACAATCTGAAATAGATTTGTATCGCTGAGGTTGCAGGGTATCAGACCCATATTGATCTGGTATTAATTACCTATCTTGAGGATACATCATCAATATCTAAGTAAACTCTCTGAATGATAAAGGGAATATGTAATCAGAAAGTATTCTACTGTTTAAATCCCGTTTTTATGTTTAACATAATTTTTTTTTTTAATTGATGTCAATATCTAGATTTAAACAAAAAACATAAAATCCTGTAGTATTCGCACCAGCCACTATGCCTAATAATAGATGTTACTTCTTGGTCTATACAGATCAGTTTACTGCAGTTATCTGCTCATCTGTCATAATATCCAGTAATAATATCATCACTGTATATAGGTAAGACGTGATCCATCATTCAAAGTAAGCAATTGTCAAATCTTATCTATTCTTTCCTTGTACAATAACCTCCGCACGGGGCATAGAACATGCCTAGGAAACTCTCCCATAGAAGTCAATATGGTTCCCTCGAACTTCCGGTTCCGGCGCTGGTATGTAAAGACGCAGGCACTTCGGCTCCTCGCCGCGCTAACCTTTACTCCCCGCTCCACTAAAGCCAGCCTCACTGAAGTGAGCCACAACACTACACATACGCTCTGGAGTGTATATGGAGCGTTACCTGCTAAGGAGCGGCCACAAAACAGTCTCCTCGGGTCGGACAGCCGGAGTGGAGTGCGGCCTGCAAACCAAGATGGCGCCGTCCCCGCCAATTTCACCCCAGAGGCCGGGGAGTGGCTCTCCAGCGGAGCGGCTCCCAGAATCGCAGGAGCTCTTTGAGAACGGGGGAGGAAGTGTGGACATCAAACTCTTGGCCATTGAAGTGGCAAAACAGTTGGCTCCAGATCTCATAGCCTCCCTATCGTCAACAGTGCAAGCGACTCTTACTAAGCTACTGTATACCAAGATACGATAGCGACCTGGCGTATTTTGCGGAAAAAATTCTGGTTATCCTTCAGAATCTCCAAGCATCTCCCTCTGTGGAATAACCCAGAATTCCCGCAGGGTAGGGATAATAGTCTTTTCCTGGAATGGCGATCTAAAGGGATATTACTGGTGAAACATCTTCTGCATGAGTCAGAGCCGAGGTGGCTTACGGGGGAGGAAATAATAAACAAATATTCCTTGAACCCCTTCCAAACTATCCAAATGGCACAAGTTAAGGCAGGAATAACCTCCCAATTGATTTTGGTGCATAAAGAGATTAAACAGAATGTATTGGATAAACTCCTGGACCTGGGGGGAGGAAGGACGTCAGTGTCTTGGTTATATTATAAGATGCAGAGAGAAAAGCTTCAATATTTGGGACAGGGCATGTTTCGAGGTTTGGCGGAGCAATTGGATGATGAGGAGATAACTCAAAAGATACAGAGGGGCTGGGTGGCGGTAAGATCTCATATCTTGAACGAGACATGGAGAGACACCCAACTGAGAATATTACATAGGGCCATTTATGGTTTCAATATACCACCTCACCCTCTTAAGCCGGATCGTATCACAAGCTGTCCAAAATGTGGGGAAAGGGGTACGGACCTCTATCATGGTCTGTGGTCGTGCTCACGAAGTAGGCTTTTGTGGGGGGAGGTAGCTAAAATGATGGGAGATATGTGGGGGAAGGTAATATCCCCGTCCCCGATGCTTTTTCTATTCCATTATGACGAGGAAGTAGATGCCAGGGGTTTCCTACCTAGGATATTCCATTCGATCTGTATGATCACCAAACGGTGTATCCTGCAAAGATGGCTGCAAGCTGAAGCGCCCACTCTAGCCAATGTGCTTGAAGGGTTGAAGGATCTCATGCATCTTGAACGTACTGACATCATGAGATCGAAAGATAAACATACAAAGAGGTTCTTCCAGAAATGGAGATGTTTCATTGTCAAATTCCTGCCAGATGTGGAAATTGTACAGTTAGTGCAGCCTTTCTCATTGACAGAATGGTATATGTTGGAGCAGCTGAAAGGGACATTGGGTAGATTGCTTTTAAAGGGTTTCTGTCACCAGATTTGGGCATACTAAACAGGATGGCATTTGCAATGTGCAAATGCCACCTGATGCCCAATCTGGTTTTCTTACAGTAATCAGATCATCCGTTTTCTTAAAAAAAGCACTTTTATAATATGTAAATTAGGCGTACTAGGTGCAAGAGGCGTTTACCTTGCACCTAGTAATCGCCGTATTCCTACCTCTAGTGCCGCCTCCTTCTTCCTGATTGACAGGGCCAGGCAGCTTGCTCGATGAGCTGCCGGCCCTGACCTCGATCGAAATCCCGCGCCTGCGCCGTGTAGGCTAAATTCTGCGCAGGCGCAGATAGTTCACCCGGCCGCCCGGCTCCTGCCTCTCTCACTGCGCCTGCGCCGTGCGGAGTAAAAGCGGCGCAGGCGCAGTGAGTTCCGCCGGCTCCCGGGTCTCACTGCGCCTGCGCCGCTTTTACTCCGCACAGCGCAGGCGCAGTGAGAGAGGCAGGAGCCGGGCGGCCGGGTGAACTATCTGCGCCTGCGCAGAATTTAGCCTACACGGCGCAGGCGCGGGATTTCGATCGAGGTCAGGGCCGGCAGCTCATCGAGCAAGCTGCCTGGCCCTGTCAATCAGGAAGAAGGAGGCGGCACTAGAGGTAGGAACACGGCGATTACTAGGTGCAAGGTAAACGCCTCTTGCACCTAGTACGCCTAATTTACATATTATAAAAGTGCTTTTTTTAAGAAAACGGCTGATCTGATTACTGTAAGAAAACCAGATTGGGCATCAGGTGGCATTTGCACATTGCAAATGCCATCCTGTTTAGTATGCCCAAATCTGGTGACAGAAACCCTTTAAGCGGACATGCCACAGCTTAGTACTTAGGTGCGCTTGATGGGGGGTAGCTGTCCATGTGAGAGAGAGGGACCCACTTACCTTCTCTGCCTTACGTGACTTAAAAGGGTCTAATGATGAGAATGTTGTCTTTTCTTTAATTCTCTTTTTCACTGTGATGCTGAGCTGTTTTAGTTATGTGCTTTATTGTTTGTGTATTCAGTTCTGTAAGAACTGCTTTCTTTGTAAGACCTTAATTGAGGGGTCTGCGTACCCCACTGCTGTTGTTTGTTTTACAAATGTGGAAAAGTAAATAAAGATATATTAAAAAAATATATATATGGTTCCCTCTTGACCATTGTGTCTATGACCTATGGGGCTGCCGTAAAGCAATTCTTTAAATGCTGGTAGCCCCTATAATTATATTCTTTCTGCATGCTACCCAATACATAGAGTGAACTTTTCAGCAAATCCACAAGAAAATCCACATGTAAAAAATCTGCATCAGATTCTCTGTCCCATGTGGACTTCCTCTCAAAATACAGATGGACTTCAAAATTTGAAACATAACCATTGTGTCATGGGGAGCCGGCGACATGCCCCATCCTTGCTGTGCTGCCGGTATCCCGTGCCTAGCTCCGAACGAGGACGCGGCAGGCATCCCCGTTCCCATGGAGATCAGGGGGCAGGAATTACCGACAGCGTACGTTTCCTGGCTTACGCCCGCTCCCTACTTGTGTACAGGGAGCGAGGTGAACCAAACAGCGTACACTTCCCAGTGTACGTTCGCCCCCTACTGGTGTACAGAACTCAGGGCGAACTCGGCAGTGCACACTTCCTGGTGTAGATAGGCCAGCGCTCACCTGTGGAAAGTCAGTATTGGGATCATGTGATGCTGGCCACGTCCCATGACCCACCTGTGGACCTATTTAACAGGCAGCCTGCTGGCCACAGGTTGCTTGTGATTGGTCCTATTACCAGTACCTGTGATTGTGAACTGCTGTTACTGTTTGACTTCGTCCTTGTCTCATCCTTTTGTACTTCGTTACCTCTCGGCTTTGACCTCGGCTAGTGTTTTTGACTTTGCTCCTGTTTGTTCCCCTGGTTTTGACGTGACTTCCTGGTTTGACTTCGGCTTGGTGACATTCTTATATTGTGTGTGTTCTGTCTTTTGTTTAGTGTTTTCTCCCATTGTTCTCCCTCCCTGTACGCCCCAGGACGTACCTAGGCTAAGGACTGTCGACAAGTTGTACGCCGTTGCCTAGGATGGGCCGTGCAAGTAGGCAGGGTCAGTGGTGGGGTTGAACTGTGAACTGTGACACATTGTAGGTCATATCAGCCATCTGTAATTATGATTCTGACAAGTGCACTATGTGTCCACATTCCTCTGTATCCTGTAGCTTTAATACTCTATGTGCTGTAGACTTGTTGTTTTAATTGTTGATTCCTTCACTTGCGTTTCAAACTCTTGTTATTCCCTCCCAAGGCCACGACCTTCCATTTGGCACCGTTGAATTCTCTTCCATTTATTCTCCTTAATGTATGTGGGCTGCTTAAATCTTCCCGTATAATGTAGCTGCCACCTTCATGATTTGCCAAACTGCCTAATTGGATGTCATTTGTAAATTTTATGAAGACACTCTTTGCCATATGCCAGGTTTTTACGGATCCATGTGGCATGTGACCATTTACGTTAAAACATTTGCACAAGTAGCCGTTTTGTTGGAAATTCTCATTTAAAATATTGGTAGCCTTCCATACATTTTTAATTTCTGCCAATAATTTATCTAGGGATTTGCTTGACGGTAGACGGGCTTCATCAACCGCTTTCAATTCTGTGAGAGATAAGTTATCTTGTCACAGAAGATAACGGATTCATTCTGACATGAACTCCCTTTAGCTAAACTTTGCAGCATGTCGTCCTAAGAGCTTTTTTTCCTCTTTGTCCTTAATTAATCTGCCCTTTCACATCCGTTCAAGGATTTTACATGGTGTTGAGGTTGCATAAAATGAAGGAAAGGTTGCCCAGGATTTTGCAATGTTGAATATATTACCCATGTGTTAATTGTGTAACAATCCTCAGCTTTGCTCATAAAGTTCTAGATCATCTCAATGTCGTAGCAATTAGAAGTGAAGCTCCTTTCCACTAAAATCCATTTTGTACGGCATGTTCTGCCCTGAAGCCCTCACGCCCTTCCTCCTTATGTACACTGTTTAGATGGCTTGTGTGATATGGAAAACCAGTGTCAGTAAAAACTAATAGAGAAAGAATCTTTTGTTTGAGATCATCATCTACTGGCCAGAGAGAGTGATTATAAAGAGGGTCTCTCACTCTGGAGAACCTGTCATGTCCTGCATTATATAGATAACCCACAAATTTGAATGAGCACTATGTAATACCTAATTTTACCAGTGGTGGTGCTGTTGGGAGATTTGAACACTTTATGGAACATTTCCTCATAGCAGGATGATGCCTTGTGATCAGCTTATCTTAGTAGGCCTTCCTTATAAGTAGGGATTGTCTAAAACGGAAAACGCTTCAATAATGATTTGCAGACCTTTATCCTTTGGTATACATAGAAGACACAGGAGCCCATTGCAAAAATTAAGATGGTCCCAATGACAAACTGTATTTATGCCAATTATAACAAGATTGTGTGATGTGTCTTCTCCCATTCACCGTCTTGGTGTAAATTTTTGGAATTTTTATGTGGCTTTAGGTTTGCATTAGCAGATTGATTTTCACTAAGGCTACTTTCATGCTAAAGTGAATAGTGATTTATCAGCTTATTAAGGATTTGCCTGTTTTTTACCTTAAGCATGCAGTTTTTCTCCATATTCCAAAAAGCTATAACTTTTTTTTTATTGCTTGTTTGTCATTTTTTAAGGCCACCATTTTGGGATACATACAACCGATACATTTTTATGTGAAATGTTTTGCTTTAGTTTTGGAAGCATATATAAAAAATTAAATTGTACCCTCCATTACGATACCAGGTTATTTCTCCCAGGACAAAAGGGCTCCATGCACACTAGCCCCATGCATACTGTTTTTGTGACCCTTTTTGCTTTTTTTTCTGAAAAATGCCTGCCGGCGAGTATATAAAGGATGCCTGGGGTCTGGTGATCCTCCTTCTTCCTCTTTCCTGTCCTCTTATGTGAAAAATTAACATTTTGAAAAATTTGCCAGAATCAAATCAGCAAAAATTCAGATTTGAATTTGACCAGACTATTTGGAAAATTCTGACTGAATTTGATTAGTTTACCATCGATTTGCTCATTGTGGCATAAGTCAATGTTATTGGGTGCTAAGTAAATGCATGTGAAGTACTTTAGTTTTATTTAGTTTTTTTATGTCCTAGTTTTGACCTTCTGTGTCTGCATCCATTCCTTTCGTAAAATGTCATAGTGAGCAATGCTCTATAGAAATAATCTGAGCAGATCAAATCTTTCTTCTTTTTATAGACAAGACAAAGGAAATGCTCAAAGAGAGCGTATTAACTATGTCAGGGTTCAGATGTTGTGTCCAGTTCCTCAAGTTATTCATCAAAGCATTGGACAAACAGGTTTCTAAGAAAATATCCCGAAAGCAAAAACCTAGAAGTGCGTCTCATAAATGGCACACGCTACTGATGACATATGGCCTCCCGACCCTGCCCTGAACAATGCTTGCAGCTTTTTAACAGCTGTTGGAGCAGAAAATTTGCTTGTACGCAACCTTCTAGCCATAAGCATTAGTTCAAAAAGAATAGGATTCTTATAATAGCTGTGTAATTTGTCTAGAAGAAATAACTAGTTCTTGCCACATTTTGCCAGTTTTAGATTGTAATAAATTTCATAGTAGATTTTAGTTTTTTTTTTTTTTTTTTTTTTTTAACAAAGTAGTCAAATATTCTTGAGGTGTAAGGACAAAAATATAACTATTTGTCACAATGGAAGGTTGTATTCAATCTAAGATTGTAGTAGGGAAAGTTTTCCCTTGTATATCTTATGTCCAATAGATGCCTCTGGTATATGCCAACTGTAAGACACATAGCTGTATATGTCCCATTATAAAAATAACATATACCACGCAGTAAATGTTTTTTAGTGGGATACCCAACATATCCAAAAAGGATACTCTTTTGCCATGCATTTGAGTCAATGGGGCCCAAATTGAATTGTTTAACTAAAGAGAACTTGTTTGAGTAGATGTTGGAAGGCGTCTACTAACTAAATATACTGTAAAAACCAGGTAGTGTTGTTAATCAGTTGAGGGCTAGGATTGCATTAGGTAATGGTCTCCTCTAGAAATGAGCGAGCACTAAAATGCACGGGTGCTCGTTATTCGAGTCGAACTTTTCCCGATGCTCGGGTGCTCGTTTCGAATAACGAACCCCATTGAAGTCAATGGGAGACTCGAGCATTTTTGCAGGGGACCAAGGCTCTGCCTAGGGAAGGCTGGGTGAAAACCTGGAAACCTCAGAAAATGATGGAAACACCACGGAAATGGACAGGAAACAGCAGGGGCAGGATGCATGGATGCCTCTGAGGCTGCCTAATCCCACCATTACCCCAAATTCTCCTAGTGGGGCATGTGTGGTATCGATTCTTCTCAGTTTAAAATCGTATACGTCCCCTATCTTGGGACCATATATTTCATGGATTTTTCGAACACGAAAAAGGAAAAAGAGCTTGCTCTGGCCAGGGGAGTGTCTTTTCTACTGCAGCTAAGGGGACGTGTCCATGCTCTGCCTATCACAGGTCAGGAGCCAATTAAAAGAGGAACAAACAAAAATCAGTATAATATCTAATACGTCCCCTATCCGGGTAAATTGTTTGGAGAAAGGGCCTGTAGGTGGGGGGCAGGCTGGGGGGAAGGAGGTTGAGCTGGAAGAGCCAGAGGAGTGCCCCCTGGGCTAGCGTGTGTGGTGGTGACAACACCCAGATGGATTTGGAAAAACTGTAGCATCAACCGGTACGGTATGTATTCTTCTGAGTTTAATACCGTATACGGCACCTATCCGGAAAAATAGTTTGGAGAGAAAGAAAGAGAGGAAAAAGACGTTCAGTATGGAGCAATTACACGGAAACTATTAGATTAGGCAGACTTGGTCTGCTTAATTGCAACCCAGACAAATGAGAGAAAGAGAGGAAAATGACGTATTTTTAAAAGTGATGTTCAGTATAGATCAAGTGTGGTATGTGTTCTATGTATACTACTCAGTTTAATACCGTATATGGCAGCTATCTGGAAAAATAGTTTGGAGAGAGAGAAAGATAGGAAAAAGACGTAAATTGTTTGGAGAGAGGGCCTGTAGGTGGGGGGGGCAGGCTGGGGGGAAGGAGGTTGAGCTGGAAGAGCCAGAGGAGTGCCCCCTGGGATAGCGTGTGTGGTGGTGACAACAGCCGGATGTAGTTAGAATGACGACGCAGGACCCCAACTTAAAAATTTAGCATCAACCGGTACAATTGTCAATTATGAGCTCGCTCAAGTGTGGCATGACTTTTTAGATGGAGATTGCATGTGGTCACGTACTCCCTGGAACCCCATAGTCACCCCTTCTCTGATGTGCTACCCCAGAACATTCTCTGCCCCAATTCGCAAGACCTTTTGCAGTCTCAGTGTGCTGACAGTGGGGATTTACCAGTGTTGTCTGAGGAGGTGGTGGACAATGGCGAGACACAGGTGTCGGGGGGTGAGGAAGTTGTATGGGAAGCAAGTTACAGTGGGGACTCCTTGGGGGGACTTTCTCATGATGGGACAGATTAAACTTGGGTGGATCAGGCACAGGAACAGATCAATTTTTTTTTGTTTTTATTTAAGTGTTTATTTAACTTTTATTTAGCACAAATAGCCACATAGATATTTATTCGTTATCTTCGCTGCGCAGTCTGGCATTGGGGTTCGTCACTTTGATGGCGAGCTGTGCCGCTCTCTCCACAATGGTCTTTAGGTTCTTTGAGGAGACGTTGTGGGCGATTTCTGCACAGAAGGACTTGTTGCTCATCAACAGAACCTCGAGCTCCTTGACATTGTGGACCAGGAATTTGCGGAACCCTGTATGCAGCATGTGTTTGGTCTTCTTGTTGCTACCGTACCCAATGTTGGGCAATATAGATACGCAGGTAATATTATTTTTCACACCTATCCCCAAAAAAATTTCCGCAAATAAAACTGGAAACTGGAACTGGAGAGAGGGCCTGTAGGTGGACCTCCGGAAAAATTGTTTGGAGAGGGGGCCTGTAGGTGGACCTCCGGAAAAATTGTTTGGGAGAGGGCCTGTAGGTGGACCTCCGGAAAAATTGTTTGGAGAGAGGGCCTGTAGGTGGACCTCCGGAAAAATTGTTTGGAGAGAGGGCCTGTAGGTGGATCTCCGGAAAAATTGTTTGGAGAGAGGGCCTGTAGGTGGACCTCCGGAAAAATTGTTTGAAGAGAGGGCCTGTAGGGGGCCCTCCTGAAAAATTGTGGTAAAAGAGTGCCAGTTGGACCTCTAAAAAATGGCGTTTTTTTAGTCAGCGTTAGGCAAAGACGACATGGAGGAGGAGGAGTAGGAGGAGTAGAGAAGAGGAATTGGATACATAAGTAATGTTAATCTTTAGCTGCTTTCCCCCGGAGGAGATTTGAATTCCGGTGAAATCCAGGCTTTGTTCATTTTAATAAGCGTCAGCCTGTCAGCGCTGTCAGTTGACAGGCGTGTATGCTTATCGGTGATGACGCCACCAGCTGCACTAAATACCCGCTCTGACAGCACGCTAGCGACAGGGCAGGCCAGCACCTCCAAGGCGTACAGCGCCAGTTCAGGCCACGTGTCCAGCTTTGAAACCCAGTAGTTGTATGGAGCAGAGTGATCGCTATGGACGTTGGTATGGTCAGCTAGGTACTCCCTCACCATCTTTCTGTACAACTCCCCCCTACTCTGCCTAGACTGGGGACAGGTGACAGTGTCTTGCTGGGGTGACATAAAACTGGCAAAGGCCTTGGAGAGCGTTCCCCTGCCAGTGCTGGACAAGCTGCCTGCTCGGCTCCTCTCCCCCGCTACTTGGCCCACAGAACCATGCCCTCTGCCGCTAACGGCGTCAGATGGGAAGAATTGTTTCAGCTTGTGCACCAGGGCCTGTTGATATCTATTCACTCTCATACTCCTTTCCTCTGCAGGGATGAGAGTGGAAAGGTTCTGCTTGTACCATGGGTCCAGGAGAGTGAACACCCAGTAATCGGTGTTTAAAAAAATTCTTCTAACGCGAGGGTCACGGGATAGGCAGCCTAACATGAAGTCTGCCATGTGCGCCAGAGTCCCAACACGCAAGAATTCCTTCTCCTCACTGGCCTGACTCTCCATTTGCTCCTCCTCCTCCTCCAAGTCCTCCTCTTCAGCCCATACACGCTCAAGAGTTAAGGATTGAGCACTGGTACCCTCTACTGTCTCGCCGACATTCTCCTCCTCTTCCTCCTCATCCTCATCCCCCTCCTCCGATACGTGCTGAGAATTAGACCGGAGGGTGCTCTGGCTATCAAGCGACGTATCTTCCTCCACCGTCTCTTGTGACAAGCGCAAAGCATCCGACTTGATGCTGAGCAGTGAGTTTTTAAACAGGCAAAGCAGCGGGATGGTGAGGCTGATAATGGCGGCATCGCCGCTGACCATCTGTGTTGACTCCTCAAAGTTGCTCAACACCTGGCAGATATCAGACATCCACGTCCACTCCTCATTGTAGACTTGAGGAATCTGAGTGACCTGACTACCAGTTCTGGTGGAAGTTGACATCTGGCAGTCTACAATCGCTCTGCGCTGCTGGTAAACTCTGGATAACATGTTTAATGTCGAATTCCATCTCGTGGGCACGTCGCACAACAGTCGGTGAGCGGGCAGTTGTAGGCGGCGCTGCGCTGCCCTGAGAGTGGCAGCATCTGTGGTCAACTTGCGGAAATGCGCACAGATGCGGCGCACCTTGGTGAGCAAATCAGACAGATTGGAGTATGTCTTGAGGAACCGCTGAACTATGAGATTGAACACGTGGGCCAGGCATGGCACATGTGTCAGTCTGCCGAGTTGCAGAGCCGCCACCAGGTTACGCCTGTTGTCACACACAACCATGCCTGGCTTGAGGTTCAGCGGTGCCAGCCACACATCGGTCTGCGCTGTGATGCCCTGTAACAGCTCTTGGGCGGTGTGCCTTTTGTCACCTAGGCTCAGCAGTTTGAGCACCGCCTGCTGGCGCTTACCCACAGCACTGCTGCTGCGCCTAGAGCTACCGACTGAAGGCGCCGTGCCCACGGATGGTAATTCGGTGGAGGAGGAGGAGGAGGAAGGGTCAGAGGAGGAGGAGGCATAGTACTTCTGAGAGACCGTGACCGAGGTAGGCCCCACAATCCTCGGTGTGGGCAGTACATGAGCGGCCCCAGGGTCATTCTCGGTCCCAGCCTCCACCAAGTTAACCCAATGTGCCGTCAGTGAGATATAGTGTCCCTGCCCGGCAGCACTTGTCCACGTGTCCGTGGTTAGGTGGATCTTCTCAGAAACAGCGTTGGTCAGGGCACGGATGATGTTCTGTGACACGTGCTGGTGTAGGGCTGGGACGGCACATCGGGAAAAATAGTGGCGGCTGGGGACCAAATACCGAGGGGCAGCCACCGCCATGAGATTGCGAAAGGCCTCGGTCTCTACCAGCCTATAGGGCAGCATCTCCAGGCTAAGCAATTTGGAGATGTGGATGTTGAGGGCTTGGGCATGTGGGTGGGTGGAACTGTATTTCCTCTTGCGCTCCAGCGTCTGCTGCAAAGACAGCTGAACGCTGCGCTGGGACACATTGGTGGACACTGTGGAGGATCGTGGAGGCGAAGGTGTGGTTTTCCGGCGGGAGGCGCTCGTGCCGGGGTCCTGGGCAGGGGGTTGACTAGCAGAGGCAGCGAGTGACGCAGGGGGTTGACTAGCAGAGGCAGCGAGTGACACAGGGGAAGGAGCAGTGGTGTGACCCACAGGAGGTGGTGAACGGCCTTGGTTCCATTGAGTGGGGTGTTTATCACTCATATGCCTGCGCATGCTGGTGGTGGTTAGGCTAGTAGTGGTGGCACCCCTGCTGATCCTGGTGTGGCACAGGTTGCACACCACAGTCCGTCGGTCATCCTCACTTTCATTAAAGAACCTCCAGACTTGCGAACATCTAGGCCTCGCCACGGAAGCTTCACTACGTGAAACAGTTGCTGCTGATGCACCAGCTCTGGCCCTGCTTCTCCCTCTGGCCACACCACTGCCTCTTACAACCTGTTCTGGTGCAGCACTCGCCTCCGCCTCAGAAGCACTGTCTTCACTCGGCTTATCAACCCAGCTTGGGTCAGTCACCTCGTCATCCTCTGATTCCTCAGTCTGCTCCCCCCTCGGACTTCCTGCCCTGACAACAACTTCACCACTGTCTGACAACCGTGTCTCCTCATCGTCCGACACCTCTTTACAAACTTCTTCCACTAACTCAACATTGTCATCATCATCATCATCACCCACAGACTGCGACAGTTGGAAAACTTGGGCATCGTGAACAAGGTCAGCAGAAACCTGAGAAGTGGTTTGTGACTCTGGGAAGGGTCCAGAAAACAGTTCCTGAGAGTATGCCGGATCGCATTCCAAATTTTCCTAGGAGGGGGCAGACTGGGGGGAAGGAGGTTGAGGTGGAGGAGCCAGAGGAATGCTCCCTTGGGTAATGTGGGTGGACTGCGTGGAAGACTGACTGGTGGACAAATTACTTGAAGCATTGTCCGCAATCCACGACATCAGCTGTTCGCACTGTTGTGGTTTCAACAGTCCTCTACCACGTGTCCCTGTAAGTTGAGACATGAAGCTAGGGAGTGTAGCTCTGCGGCGTTCCCCTGCTCTCTCATCAGCAGGTACTGTCTCACCCTGCCCAGGACCACGGCCTCTGCCCCCTGTAGTAATTGAATGCCCACGACCACGCCCACGCCCTCGTCCTCAACCCATAGCCCTGGGGTTCAACATTTTCTGTATATAAGTGTATTATATAAAAAATAAAAAATAAATGGGCCTGGTGTACTGAAACCCACAAACTTGTTCAGTCTGGTTTAATTAAGTGACGTAAAGAAAGTGTCACCTGGACAGAATATACGGATTGGAGTGAGTGGACAGCTGAACTGTGACACACAGAATGGTTCCACACTGCTGTGTGCTATGGATTTGTATCACTGAGCTAAAACAACAAAAAAACTATTTTTTTTATATATTTTTTTTTATATATTTTTATTTGTAGTTTTGTTTTTTTTGGAACGTGACGTGCAGGAACTATAGTACAGCTAACTGACACCCTACTGACAGTGGCTATTTTGACTGCGACCCAGACAAATGTCGCACAGAGATTTTTGTGATCAAGCTATATACGTGAGAGCAAAAGACCTGGTTTGATTACGTGACGTACAGAAAGTGTCACCTGGACAGAAAGTACGGATTGGAGTGTGTACTGAACTGTGACACACAGAATGGTTCCACACTGCTGTGTGAAATGGATTTGTATCACTGAGCTAAAACAACAAAAAAACTATTTTATTTATATATATTTTTTTATATATTTTTTTAGTAGTTTTGTTTTTTTTGGAACGTGACGTGCAGAAACTATCGTAGACCTAACTCACACCCTGTTAATGGTGGCTATTTTGACTGCGACCCAGACAAATGCCGCACAGAGATTTTTGTGATCAAGCTATATACGTGAGAGCAAAAGACCTGGTTGGATTAAGTGACGTACAGACAGTGTCACCTGGACAGAAAATAGTGAGTGTATTGAACTGTGACACACAGAATGGTTCCACACTGCTGTGTGCAATGGATTTGTATCACTGAGATATAACAATTAAAAAAAAAAGGGGGGTTATATATGGCGATAGCTGCACTACTAGTGCCAGTCAGCCAGCCAGCCAAGCCAGGAGACAAAGAAAAAATTTCTTGTAGCCCTTAGAAGGGCTGTTGGGTTCTTTGTGGGTGAATCCTGCCTAACAGAGAACTAAATTCAGGCCCTAACACTCTCCCTGAAAGGCAGCAGCTCTATCCCTAACGACATCCAGACGGCATCTGAGCCGAGCACCGCGGCCAGTCACTAATATATTCCAGGGTCACCTGATCAGGCCAGCCAACCCCTGCTATCGACATGTAAGGGCCCCACGTGATGCTGGGTGTACCGCAGAGTCTCCTGGCTTGTGATTGGCTGAGTTTATAGGCGCCAAAAAAGCACAATGCGGAAGTTGCCATTTCCTCGAGCATAGCGAGATACTCGTCCGAGCAGCGAGCACTTACGAGTACCCTAATACTCGAACGAGCACCAAGCTCGGACGAGTATGCTCGCTCATCTCTAGTCTCCTCTCCAACTGGTTGCTCTGAATCTGAAATTCCCATCATTCTATGATAGCCTGGTATTAGTGCATTATATGGGTTTTAGTTTTGCAACAGTTGCAGAAGGAGAACCACAGAGAGGGAGAATGAGAGATTGGGTTTACAGAGAGGGGGAACAAGAAATTGGGTCCACAGAAGATTAATTAGAGGTCCACTAGGTGCTGGGACTGAAAAAGATGCCAGTGTAATAAACTCTGCTCCCTTCTGCATGGGGTGTCCTCTTCCTCTGCTTGGCTCTTGGTCACTGCCTGTTTCACTAACTACTTGAACTACAACAGGAACTACGCCTCTTCTGAAATAAAATTTTAGAAACTTTAGTTTAAAGATATCGCGGTAGTTCCTCTACATTTGCAGATGTCATCGATAGGCTTTCCTTTGCCAAGGGGAACAGATCAGTTTTAAATATCTTGGACAAAGCAAAGTAGGTTGTTGGCACCCCATGTCTCTCAGAACCTAGGGTACACACCATGGTAGTCCTCCCTACCTACACCCCTGAGTACAAGTTGTAATATTTTTTCAGAACAATGAGTTGGATGGGAGTTGTTGAATCCTTATTTCTATATGTTTGCTATTTGTAGATTGAAATCTTCTTTAAAGGGGATGTCTCCCTTTAGCAAATAGTATGTATCATGTACAGAAAGTTATTACAAGACACTTACTAATGTATGGTGATTGTCCATATTGCTTCCTTGTCTTAATTCATTTTTTCCATCACATTATACACTGCTCATTTCTTTGGTTATGATCACCATGAAATCCAGCAGCAGTGGTCGTGCTTGCACATTATAAGAAAAAGGTCCAGCCTCTGTGGTGGCCAGGAGTGTGAGAGCTTACAAGTTGGTGCTTTTTTTTTCTATGGTGTGCATGCACAGCCACCACTGCTGGATTGCAGGGTTGTCATAAGCCCTGGATACGAGCAGTGTAAAATGTGATGGAAAACTGAATAACGCCAGCAAAGGAGGCAATATGGACAATCACAACACATTAGTAAGTGCCTTGTATTAACTTTATGTATATGATAAATGCCATTTGCTGAAGCGAGACATCTCCTTTAAGACATAGTCTCAGGAGCATCCTTGATTTGGAAGTAATTAGGTGTTTGTTACATGTGATGCCTATGAAATCAAGGTTTAGACCTTAGAATAAAATGAGTATCACAGTTGAAATATGATGAGTGTACACGTGCCACTATATTTCTGTTGACCAGAAGTCCTAGTTATTTCTCAGGGGAGATTCACAATGAGATCTATGCCAGAGATGGACAATCTGCCACATTACTTGTGCCTCAAAAGTATCCCTTGACTACATCCATGGACGAGACACCCTATTCATTCAAAGCATATGCACATATATAGGGCTTGGTAAGGCTGCCATATTTGTATGTTGTCCCCTTCATGGGCAGGACAACATGGATTCCAGTAGACAAAAAGAAGAAAAGAAGAAACTATTTTCAAAGCAAGTTCTTTCCATCACCCGTTGGACAAGTTCTGTTCTTCTTGTAGGCAAGATATAGAGAAAACATGAGGAGGAGGGTACAAATTAGTCATCATGGTAACAGACCTTATCGTGTCAGTCCTGACCTTAGCAGAATGTGGAAACTAGTATCAACACCTTTGTTACCTGGGATCAGATAGATCAAGATCTATTTCCTGATTGTGAACCTGAGAAGGTCACTGTACCCAATGTATGGGCTGCTTATGGCTACTAGGAAGTTGTTGGAGCAGCACTGATCCAAATTACTTGTCCCATCTTTGAAAGGGAAGAAAAACATCCTCCTTACTACAATGATGCCACCAATAGCAATGGAGTTTAAAAAGTTGGTCAATGTGACTCCAACAGAAGGTCTCCAGGAGACATTTGGGTGTGAGACCAGGATGCAAAATTGTGTTTTATAGGCAAACCAATTAAAAATAGGTTAGGAAATCCTATTAGATATACATGTCCCTATCATATATATAAACTAGACATAGAGTAGTAATGTCAGCTCTAGGTCGAATTACGCATTTAGTAACCAACTTTGTTACATAGGTATTAAAGACTTGGATCTAAGTCTATGCTCATATAAAATCACTCAAAAGAAGGAAGTTGACTTCAGTTTAACAGTTTCTGAAGTATGAAATATTGCCGAATGCCAAGCGGGCAAAGTTTATTACATTGTGTTTATGTCTATACCAGATGGGTTGTAAATATCCGAGTCAAAGTCTTACGATGCTACTTTGTGATCATACATCTGTACAAGCCGCGATGACAAAATTTGTAATGCAATTGCCTGATGTTTTTACGAGCTTCCCTGTAAATAAGGGGAAGTCATTTTAGTTGAATTTAAAACTTTCTCATTTCATTTGCTCTCTCGTCTGCAGACGCGTGTAAAACACATAAAGTACACATGAATTGTGTGAGGAATTACGACCCCTATTAAAGGCACATAATTCCTCAAGTTAAAAATTTTCCAGGAATATTCATCAAAGGTGACTGAATTTTACATGTTGAATGAAAGCAGATTAAAAAATGTCAGGACTATGAGGCTTTTTTGTTAAGGTTATAATGCTGTGCAATATTTTACAGGTATAATACATTAAAGATGACAAACTAAAAAATAGAATTGCATTGGTAAAATACTGCTGTAAAGAAATGTCTGGGCTATGCAATATATTTCATTTTGGGCCCCAGTGCATCGAGATTAAATGGGATTTCCAACAAATTTTATCCTCTGCATGTTCTAAACAAGGAAGATTGGTGGGGTTCTGACTAATAGAATCCCATTGAGGGGCAGGTTAAGGGGGTTGTCCCATCATAGACAATGGGGGCATATCATTAGGATATGCCCCCATTGTCTGATAGGTGCAAGACACACCTCTGGGACCTGCACCTACATGGAGAACGGAGCAGGGAAAGTTGAGGAGGACGCACTGCGCATGCATCATCCATTCATTTCTATGGGGCTGCCAAACATTTGCATCGGCCCCATAGAAATGAATGGAAGCGGTGGCCGTGCATGCGCAGTGCGCTGCCATTCACTTCTATGATTGTCCCATCATAGACAATGGGGGCATATCATTAGGATATGCCCCCATTGTCTGATAGGTGCAAGACACACCTCTGGGACCTGCACCTACATGGAGAACGGAGCAGGGAAAGTTGAGGAGGACGCACTGCGCATGCATCATCCATTCATTTCTATGGGGCTGCCAAACATTTGCATCGGCCCCATAGAAATGAATGGAAGCGGTGGCCGTGCATGCGCAGTGCGCTGCCATTCACTTCTATGGGAGCACCCGGGGTCCTCCAGCCACAACTCTTCCCGCTCCGTTTTTGTTGTAGCTGCGGGTCCCAGCTCTGGGACCCACACCTTTCAGACAATGGGGGCATATTCTAGCGATATTCCCCCATTGTCTGTGATGGGAATACCGCTTTAAGACTGGTGGATAGGTAAAAATAATGGTGGATGCCTTCTCCTGAGTAAATGTACCATATAATGCGTGGCTGACTTACAGACTTACCTGTCAGAAAGGGGTGTTTTTTTAAACTCAATATTCATAAAAAATAAATATTTTTAAGAACTTTTGGCTCTTTTTCTTTTTCATTTCATCAGTACTGTGTCATTGAAAGTTAAATATGAAATCATATCCTACTGTAGAAGTCAGCGCAGAGAGATAAAACTCCTATATAGATAGAGATCTAATTATTATTTTACTCTGCTGTGGGGGAAATGTGTTACCTGTTAGTATAATAGTAGATTAGTAGAATTTGGATACTTGTCTGACAGCTCTATTTTTTTCCTTTCTAGGCCTAGATACAGATGTCTACCAAAGAGCGTTGCACTCAGCAGTGCAATGTGTGATGCCCTTATTGAATTACTCATAGTCTTCCCTCTCTAGTCACTGTGAATGGTGTAAGAAAGCCAATTCAGACCGTTTGCTGTGCTAAAAGTCCAAAATAGGGAGAAAGTTAAAGAGCTAAGACATTAAGTAGAATACATGGAGTGACTTAATATAAAATAATTCTGGGAAACTATCCACACCTTTTTTGTAAATATAAAATAAAAATGATATAGAATATTCACATATAAGTTGTCAGTATGTGATAAAAATGAAATGATAGTGTTCCTTTTAAGGTTTTTCAAAATTTTAAAAAGGAACTTAAAAGCAGGATATCCCTCTTTTCTCACAATGTTTGACCACAGTATTAGCAGTTCAGGGAAATAGGGAATCGTTACTGTTGAGGAGACACATCACCACTGAGGCCAGCCACCTTGCCGTAAGTAATCAAGCATGGGACTAGAAGATTCCATCAAGGGCACAGGATTGAAGCAGTGGGGACCAGGTGAGTATGATTTTTCTATTAGGTCAAACATGTTAGGGGGTTAGACTGCAGAAGGCTTGTTTGTTGTCTGTACCTATGGAAACACATGGGTTTGTATAGGAACTGTACACACAAAACTACTTGCAAAGTGGAGCATTCTCTTAACAAAGCTAAGCTGTAGTTTGATATTGGAAGGGACATTTGACGATTGGAAAATGTTGTAATGATTAGGAAATTATTAAGACAAGCTAATTCCTGTGTTGTGTTGTTAGACTAGTTTCACACTAGTGTTCAGAGATCTCTGGATCCGACATTGCCGAAAGCTGCCTGAATGCCTGCTGGCCCCTTTAACTATAATGGGGACTGGCGGAGATCTGGCTGCAACTTGGTAAATATGCCGAGAATCAGCCGGACTAAAACCGCTGCGTGCCCGTATTCTTGTCATGAGCATCAATACATATATTGATGCATAGGATCTTTTTTTATTCAATTTGTCTTGGCAGCAGCTGCCTGACACTGGATGCTAAAGTTTTCCAATCCAAAGTCTTTTCAGTGGTAGCTTTACCCAACATTTTATTATGTAGTACATAATTATAGAACTTCTTTCATCAGTTTAAATCCATAACCGTACATTGATTCAACATTTGACATTTCTGCACTTCCTCCAACTTTCCTAAATACCTCTTTTATACCTATTGTTGAAGATCTTACAGAGCTTAGTATCATCTGCAAATTTGAAATCCTGTTAGCCCATTACAAGGTCATTAATAACATTTTAAGAAAAGAGGGCACAGTACTGACCCCTGTGGCATCCCACTGGTGACTGTGATGGAATTAGTAACTACTGTTAAATCGACTGTCCATTCCAGCCATGCTACTCACCTTCCTGCAGAACCCTGTCCTCTGCAGGTTGCGGCCTGCATGTCCCCTTGCAGCCTGCCAGTATCTGTGCCATTAGGGAACATGCTCACATCTGGCTCTTAAGCTTGATCTTAAGGTTTCTGGTGACCAGCTAAGGTATTGAAGTCTTGTGCTTCTGTGATTCTTCTGTGATTGTCTTGTGTTTGTTCCTGTCTGCGCTTTAGCCCTACACCCACCCTGCCTGTGTGCTCCTAAACTTCCATTTTCAGTTCCATTCATGTTTAAGTTAACCCTGTTTGTCTGCCTTGTTCATTTTCCTGTCAAGTACCCAACCTGCCTGCCCTGCCTTCACTACCAACCAGCTTGCAAGTATGTCCTGTGTCTCCATATGTCTACACTACCAGCATGCAGTCTAGATCTACTTACCTGCTTTTAATGACTGTTTAGACTGTTTATACGGTTTACCTACAGTTTTGGTACATTTTCAGTATCCTGAGCTCCTGGTACTTGCACAGAGTCTCTGACCTCAGTGGGTCAGCTGCCAAATACAACAAGACTATCTCAGGATGTAGCCATCTAGTTTCTTCCCTGCAGCGAAGGCCAGATCCCTGTACAGGGGTAAAAGGGTGAATACCAGGGGAGCACCATAATAGTGCCCTTCGGATTAGCCCAAACCAGTAATTTGGCACAGTGGGTCCACGTTTGCCAATCTTTAACAATTATCCTCTGTTTCCTATCCTTGAGTCAATGATATCTCACTTAGGCTACTTTCACACTTGCGTCAGCAGGATCCATTTGTGAGATCCGTCCCAGGGTCCCAGGATCAGTTTTACACTAATGCATTCTGAATGGATAAGGATCCGTTCAGAATGCATCAGTTTGCCTCCGTTCCGTCTCCATTCCGCTGGTGTCCGCTTGACCGAGCGGAAAGGAGACGGATCCGTCATGACTCCAATGCAAGTCAATGGGAGCGATCCGTTTACTCATGCACAATAGTAAACGGATCCGTTCCCCATTGACTTTCAATGGAGATCAGAACGGATCCGTTTTACCTATGTAAAAGATAATACAAACGGATCCGTTCTGAACGGATGCAGACGAATGTATTATCAGAACGGATCCGTTTGTGAGAGCCATTGTGCTTTATATTCAAAAGAAAAGTTAAATGCTCCTGCCTGACGTGCCACATAAGCTGGGAATGATAAAGGAGACTGACATCTAACATTGCGAGTGTTCATTAATAAATCAGCCCTGCTTTTTCAGAGTAAAATCTCTACAAATAATGAAGAAAAACAGGTTTTCCAAACTTTCTGCATTAGGAAAATTATGAGTTGTCAAATAAAGCATTGTGCTTAAGTACAATGTGAGCACTCTAGCACAGTCTTTCAGACGACCTTGTCATATTTCCTAGCGCTTTTCTAGAGACTGAATAACTTTAACGCTCTCTGTATTTTTGTCTTGCAAAGTTTTTCTCCAAGTTATAAAAAAATTCAATTCAACTCCATCGAAAGTTTGCCGTCACCGTTTCATCAATTACTGAAAACTAAGCCCCCAAGAGCACAGTACAGCGTCAGCCCATAAAATGTTACTGTCTGGGTAAATTATTCATATACATAAAGCACAGTCAATGGCAGCACCAAATCCCACGCCGAAGGCATATTGATCAAAAGTTCCCTGTTTTCCTCTTGTTTCTACACATCATTCATGTTTGTCTATTTTTGGACGTGTCTGCGGCTCATTAATTATTATGATATGTTTACAAGTCTGGGCGACTGCAAAAAGGAGAAAAATGAATTATATGAAACTATCCATTATTTTCTACTTGTCAGAAAGTATAACGCATAACAAGTGCTTGATTTTTTTATGCTTTTATGTTGATGCTAGATAAGCAACTTCTACTTACTGCTTGCTTCCACGTATGTATTATTAGTGGAGTCACTTGACCAAAGCTGGGCAAATTGTGACACACTGTGGTCCTTGGTTTCTGAAAATAGAGAAGACCAGTGGGGGCTCATTAAAGAAGCACTCCCACAAACATCTTTATTCTCTGGCCCATTAGAAAGGTACATGATGTAAATTGTAGTGAAGGTAATTTTCTTACCGGTGACTGTATTTGTGAGTTATAACCTACCTTCTGATTCTCAGCTGTGTCATGTGACCAACACTCTGACTCTCCAAATAACACAGCATTCATAGGAATACATAAAGCCAGTTTCATTGTGTATTTCTATGGAAGCCTCAGTGTTAGTCTCATAGGAATGAATAGTAGAAGAAGTAACTGACTTCTTGTCCTGTGTCAGTTGGAGATCAGAGGCTTGGTCACATGACACAGCTCAGGATCAGAAGGGAGGTTATAACTCACAAATACACTACAGATTACATCATGTACCTTTTTAATGGGCCAGAGAATAAAGATCTTTGTTGGAATGAGTCACTTATAGAAATTATTGCTATCAATGGTATTCTTAAAGTGATTGTTCAGTTGTGACCTTGAAAAATAAGATATGTAATTAAATACTAGTGGCTTTACTTATTTGCTATTAAGTGGTTGTCGTGTTTCAGGAGGAAATCGGACAGCAACAGACCCTGCTGCATCGATCCGGTTTCCCAGACAGGGCTCTTATCGTGCTGCAGCAGTGCTGTCATGTCGGCAACATGTGACCACTGCAGCCATTCATTGGACTCTTCAGTGCACTGCTGAGGCCATTGATTGGCTGTGGCCATCACATGTTGTAGACATGATGTTACTGCTGTAGCCCTGCCGGGAGAACCGGAGTGGCAGTGTGGGAGATGTCAGGTAAGTAGTGATCTATTCTTTATTTTATGTGGATCACATATGTTGTTTGGTTTTCTCCTGAAACCAGACAACCCCTTTAATTTTCTCAGTGCTTGCTTCTTTACTGCCTTTTAGCGCTGCTCCATTAGGACTGAGCTGTAATCTGTGACTAAAGCTTAGCTACAGTTTCTCCAGGGAGTCTGAGGTGGTCTAGGACACGCCTCCGGTCTCATCATTGGTTCAGGCTTCTGTTCTCTCCTTCCCCTGGCAGTTCGGCCTCATCTGATTGGCTGCAGCGTAGAAATACATGTCTATCACAGGCTTAAAAGGACATGAGTGCAGAGAGAGCTGATTTTAATTACAACAGGTGCAGAATGATTATAAAATACAGATTACTAACCCACTAGTGGAAAAAAAGCATATTATAATAACCACATATACACTGAGGGAAATGACCTAATACCACTGTGTTGATGACCTCTGCTTCCAACCATCATGCCCATACATCTACATTATTATTTCTAAACATAAAAACAACTCCAGTCTCATGAGAGCAACGCTCATTCACAGCCCCCTTCAGATTAAATCCCTTTATTTGAAGATATGGGGGAATGTAGGAACTAACAATACCTTTGAAGGATTGCTCACCAAGATGTTTTCATGAAAACTGCAAATTCTTGGTCAGGGATAGTTTTTAATAGAAAAAAGCTAGAGCCGCTGTACATTTATTATTTAAGCTTAACCATGTTATACTCACTAAATCAACAAATAAAAATATCATCCGGTGAAGACCTTTACACCTCACAAATTCAGAATGTTGTTTAGAGACCTTGAGGAGAATCACCTTGGACGACTATCGGCATCTCTGCATAAATTATGTGTACTGACCTTTGTTATCTGTGAATCAGATTTACAATGCTTCTTGCCCGCTGGCAATGTAACCAATTTTTCCAAGTTTTTTCATGTAAAAAGAAAATGTCTGAAGAGTAATACAAGTAAACTGTATAGAGGACTGTAATAAAAGCCAGGTTACCAATCTACAGTACAGCAGAGAGGTAAAAAATATGGAGTATTGCACGCTGCTAAAAATGCTTGTAGGTATGATAGAAACAATACACATAGAATGAGCTGAAAATATTAGATCTAGAAAATGTTTCAAGAATGGTCTCATGTGTGAAACCATATGTAAACAGTATGGGCCACCAAAATACCACACGACATGACTTGAGTCACTGGGGTAGACTAGAGCTAGACTAGGTTAGTGATCAAACAGATGTCCTCCGGCCACCGGTCAGTCATGAAGAACAGAGGGGCCTCCTATAGGAAGAGGGCATTGAGATGAGCATGGTTAGATGTGTAGGCTTCAGGAGTGGCTTCAGCAACGGCAAGTCATACTCCAGATACATTCACATATGGCAACATGTAATGTGATGGGCATTTTCCTGCAGAAAATATCAATTGGAGATGGAATATGATGAAAGCTAGAAGGTATGAACCTCATCAGCAACTGGTAATAAACCCTTACATTTAGGTTTGCTTTTATCCTGCTGGGCAATGGTTCTTTTACAAAATGTGGCCCTGGCTAAAATTAAAAACCAACAGGGCCAAAAACTCTACTACACAATCCCAAATAATACCACCATAGCATGACCACTAAGACCGAAATCACCACCATATAGTGACCATATAATGGTGTAAACCAAAGAAAAAGTTAATTCCGAAACGCTTCACTGGAGGGGAGTTTTTCTGTGCACTATGGGGGGAATTTATTAATATTTGAAGTCAGTTTTGCTGTGTTGGAGTACTTTGTGCCACATTTATCAAATATCACAGGTTGTTTGATAAATTTGGTTTGTCCTTAAACCTAACACTTCTGTCTAGAGATGCACCTCCACTTTTCCTACTCCATCCTACTCCTGGAGTGAGATTGCGACTTATTTGCGACTTTTTAAAAAAGTCTCAATAATAAAACTGGAGTGAAACTCACTAACATAGCTAACCACACCCACTTTTCCATCCATATTACAAAACTGGAGTGAGAGGTGTACACATGCAAAATTTTGCGCAAGTGAGTGTAAAAAGTCGCAAATTTTTGCGCAGTCACAAATTTTGCTCAAGCGAGTGCAAAAAAGTTGCAAAAGCCCTATTTTTCAACTTTTTTATTCTAGAATTCTGGAATGAAGGTATGATAAATCGAGGCCTATGTGTCTGTTATGACTATTTTTCAATAAAGGATTCCATTGTTTTATCCAGAGGCTAGAATTAACTTTTTCTTCAGTTTGCATTTGTTGGAGTGCCACGCTTTTCCGTACCCCGGACCTCTGCATTGGAGCTGGCCGTGATTATCTTTTGCATATAATGGTGTAGTTACATATAGTTACGTAGTCAGTACGGTTGAAAAAAATACACGTTTTCAGCAAGTTCAACCAATGGATGGATGGGGATATAAATTAAAATTAAAAGGGTTATCCCATGATTAATATATAACATGAAAATCAGACATCATATAGTACATGACAATCTCCTAACAAAGCTAGAACAGCCCTGTACCTCACATGGATCCAGAGATCTCCCCATTCATTGCTCCAATTGCTCTGCTAGATTTATTTTAGGCTGGCAGCTCGTGGATATGTCCTTTCTGCTGTAGATCTATCTCTATAACTGTCATGTATTCTATCAGTAGATACAGCTGGTGGCAGCTGAAGATTTACACTGAGCATGTGCGTCCACCTTAGTGAAGTGGGCAGAGAAATAAAGAAAAAAGCAAATAGCAGGTGGTGCTATATATACAGAGGTTATTGAATGACTCACTGGCTATGCTTAATTTCATGCAATTACAAACGTATTCAGGTCTATTTTTTCGTAGGACAACCCCTTTAAGGGAAGGGTAGTTAAAAGCTAGAATTCTACCTATTTTCATAAGCATTAATGTTGCTTAGTTCCAGATACTTGCTCTACATAGGCACTCTATATATTGTAATCTAGAGACACACAATAATAATTCCCACAGTAAGGGCTCATGCACACGACCGTATGTATTTTGCGGTCCGCAAAAAACGATCTGCAAAAAATGGATGACATTTTTTGTGGAATGGAAATACGGACATACATAAACAGAATGCACACAGAGTAACTTCCGTTTTTTTTATTGCGGACCCATCGAAATGAATGATTCTGCATATGGTCCGCAAAAATATGGTCCGCATTCTGCATATGGTCCGCCCTGGTACTGCCCATTTTGTGCCTTCTAGGGTGGGCATTTTTTATTGTATGGGGGCACAGAGAGGGTTGTTATTACTGTTTTGGGGCAGAAATTAGGTATTGTTATTATCATTATTAACCCCTTTCTATCACTAAACAATAATGACCAACTTTTCTGCCGAACGTGATAAAGATGCCCTCCTTTGTGCCCACTATTAGGAAATTGTGCCAGTTCATAGGAAAGTACAGTAGTGCTCGAAACTAATGAAAAAAAAAAGAGAAATCAGTAATGTTTAAATTTTTGGGAAGAACTAGAGATGAGTGAATCAAGCAAAATTTTATTCACCGAACATTCGCCAAACTTTTCCTAAGATTCGTATATTCGACGAATAGATTAGTTGAATTTGTGTACAAAATATACTTAATTATATGGCTTTTAGCGAACGTCCGCGCACTAATAACGAACGTTCAGGTAAAAAGGGTACGCAACATCTTTGAACACGTACGCATGAGCGTACAAATTGCGTACGAAAATGAAGGGCTTTGCTGGAGAGGAATGGTGGAGCAGGAGGAACACTCTGAGTCTGACCCCTGGCTTCATATGGATGCTGTATCAGCAGATGACAGCAGATCATCCGGCTGATACTGAGATGAGCGTGCCATCCATTCCACTACCTCATCCATTTCTCCTCCACTACAATTTTGTGCCTTGGTGGGTTAGCCTGGTGGAACAATGGCCAAGTATTGCGAATACTACTAGTAGATGCTCCGGCTACAGGTCCTTTGACACTTCTGCCCTGTGCCACCTTCTCCTTTTTTTTAGAGCTCGAGGTCTGGCTGGAACTGGACCCCTTTTGCTTATCCATTCCAGACATTTTTCAATTCACTCTGTGACCCAGCAGCTGGTCTTTGTCCCTGTATCTCCCTGTCTCTCCCTATCTCTCCCTGTCTCTTTCTCCCTGCCTGATTAATTCCTCCCTGCAGTATCCCTGATATGCGTAATATGGATTCCCAGAGCAATTACACCCCAATTTTCACAAAACAGGTCTCAGAGTCTCAGAACTTCACACACAGTGCTCTTTCTCGTCTCAGCAGTCGGAGCAGAAGTGATGCGTCACTGGCTTAATGAGCCTGAGCCAATCAGAGCAAGCTCTGCCCACTAGGTCAGGTGACCGCTTTCTTCCTGGGCTTTTGCGCACGATAAACAAACTAACAGTAAAAGTTTGCTAATGAATTGAATTCGTACACAACAGCGTATACAGTAACTTATATGCAATAGCAATAGCAATAGCGTATAATTTATAGGACAACTACGTAGTGAATGCGTACAAAGCCGAAGCGAATCACCTAATATTCGGATTCGCTTCGCAGCTGAAAATTTCCAAGATTCGATACGAATCAACGAATCGACGAATCGCTTCGCTCATCTCTAGGAAGAACCTTCATCAACTTTGCAAGATCTATTCATAAATCAACAAAGGAAAAATATCAGACTTCAATATTCCCTAGTTAATACCTCCTCCTCTCATCATACCCTGTTCCACGCTCTGTTTTTTTTTTTTAAGAAAAGAGCAAGATGTTTTTTTCCTTTGATACAAAATTATTATCTTTTTTTGTAAAGTCAGAAAACAGCCACAGGCTTATAGGCTTAAGGTAGATTTAGCCGCAGTCCCAAAGGAATTGTATTTTTCACCGTTACCCTGAAATGTCTCAATTCCATTTTGGAGGGGATTGGAGACTGTAATAAGAAATTATAGCATTTTTGTGTTTTTTTTCCCCGGTCTGTATCATTCTCTCCACATATAGCGCACCTGTTTATACAGTACATTCTGTGTCTCCACACACATACAGATAGAACGAGATGTTTTGCTCCCCATCTCCAGTTTAGATTAAAATATTACAGTAAAAGTAAAATTCATTAAACTCTCCAATCCTATGTATGGAGTAAAGTTCAGCTGAGAACTATTTTTCCACTGTCATATATTTCTGCCTCCAGCTACTAATTATTACTTGACCTACTAAACTAATAGAGTACATAACCTTGTGTTTTTTAGCCCGGGGCCTGTTTGCATTGATCCATTACATAAACAACTCTCAAAATATAACTTGTCCAGACACTCTTTAGCTGATGCAGATTTAATAGCGTCCTCTCTCTACCTAGCTTAGATTATAAAATATTCGATAATATTTCTATTTCTGTTCTATATTTATTTATTTAATTTTTAGAAAACATAAGAATTTTATAGCTATCACGTTTTTCAGAAAGTATTATTTGAGATCCAAATGTATAAAATTTTATTAGGGTCAATAGCATTTAAAAAAATCTAAACAAATCTGTCTGCTCTTTGTTTGTGAGAATCTTATTTTTTAAAGATTGTCAATAGGTCCCTTAATGTACTGTAATTCAGTACATATTCCCCTTAAAATTTGTTGGATTTCATATAGATCTAATGCTATATTATCTAATGGACTTTTGCATGTATTAGGGTTGTTTGTGTGGAGCCTACATGACAATGCACAAAGGCCATACAGTTTAGAGAGCTGCACAGCCTCCGTTTGCTGCCATACAGGGTCTTTTGGGTGCTGCGTGTCCGAGTTATGAAAAAAATATATACTGTATACAGGGTGGGCCATTTATATGGATACACCTAAATAAAATGGGAATGGTTGGTGATATTAACTTCCTGTTTGTGGCACATTAGTATATGAGAGGGGGGAAACTTTTCAAGATGGGTGGTGACCATGGCGGGCATTTTGAAGTTGGCCATTTTGGATCTAACTTTAGTTTTTTCAATGGGAAGAGGGTCATGTGACACATCATTATTGAGAATTTCACAAGAAAAACAACGGTGTGCTTGGTTTTAACGTAACTGTATTCTTTCATGAGTTATTTACAAGTTTCTGACCACTTATAAAATGTGTTCAAAGTGCTGCCCATTGTGTTGGATTGTCAATGCAACCCTCTTCTCCCACTCTTCACATACTGATAGCAACACCGCAGAAGAAATGCTAGCACAGACTTCCAGTATCCGTAGTTTCAGGTGCTGCACATCTCGTATCTTCACAGCATAGACAATTGCCTTCAGATGACCCCAAAGATATAAGTCTAAGGGGGTCAGATCGGGAGACATTGTGGGCCATTCAACTGGCCCACGATGACCAATCCACTTTCCAGGAAACTGTTCATCTAGGAATGCTCGGACCTGACACCCATAATGTGGTGGTGCACCATCTTGCTGGAAAAACTCAGGGAACGTTTCAGCTTCAGTGCATAAAGAGGGAAACACATCATCATGTAGCAGTTGAATGGCCCCCAAGGTCTCCCGATCTGACCTGATTGACATGTCTGCCTGCTGGGATACTCAGCAGCATGTAGTATGTGTAGGACTACAAGTCCCAGCTGACACTGCTGATACACACAGGATCTTCTCCATACCTGTTCATGTGCAATGCTCTGCAGATCTTCTCTAGACTGTCAGCTCCTGTGCCCAACATTTGTCTCCTCGCTGCCTGCTGTTACTGTAGTAAAGCCTTCAGCCCTGAGTTTATTCTGGTTGAAGGGTTTAAAATTTTATCTGAAAGAATCCAGGGAGAGAGCAGAGAGCAGCAATCAGCAGTGCAGGGGGCGTGGCCAGCACAGTGACATCTCGTGTACAGACTCTTATCTGATGTCTGAGGCTTGTGCACGAAACAAGAGCAGAGCAGAGACAGAAGCTGACATCACAGGTCATGTGACCCTCAGTGAAATCTGAGATAGGGGACACTGAAGTTAAAGTAAGTGCATTAAAAAACATTATATTTGCCTAGTTAGAAACATACAAAGGAATAAAATAAAAATAACTTGGACAACCCCTCTAATAAAGCCCTAAGCTGGTGGTGGATCTGCCGGAGTTATTTAGAGGCGCCGACCTCTACATAACTTCGGCGGATCCACAGCCGCTTCTAAATGTAAGACAGCTTCCTAGCTGGTTTAGTCGTAGAAAATAATAGATGAGATGGGCCTCCTGGCCTATCCCCTTCCTCGTCCATGCCATGCCTGCTTTTTTAGACCTGACGTGAGCAGGAAAAAGTAGCAGATTGCGGCGCAAAGGACCTATGCACTGCAATCTGTGCCAGAAATACTCCTAATATAGGCATATTTCTGGTTAGTAAATGACCCCCAATATTTCTAAGGGAGAATACTTATACAAGTATAGAATTTAATGGAGCATCCCATGATTTGTTTTCTCTTTCAGATTTTTCTCTTTAACATTTTTACGGAATCCAACAGGATTTTACGTGTCTGTGAAACTCAGAGTTTGTATGGATCTGCAATGCACGTGTGCACAGCCAGTATACAGGATTATAAAAGGTATAGTATGACTTAGATTTACAAAAAAAGTATCTAAAACTCTCCACGTTTGGAGCAATTTGTACCAGAAATCTAGAGTATTTTGCATATTGAATACTTCACAGTGTTTTTTTTTAATCTTATAAACATTGGATCAATATTTATGCAGCTTCTTTCTGTTAAATCACCTTTTTCAAAAAATTGTAACAGTTTTATATCTCTATACCAGTGATTAGTGTTGGGCGAATCGAAGTATCCTAAGTGGACTTTGATACAAATTTCAGGGAAATTGTGATTTGCCGCAAAGCCAAATTTCCTCATGCTTTGTGATAACGATTTAATTTTCCCTGAAATGGCGGTTAAAAACTTCATACTCACCTTATCGATTTGGGTGCAAAGAGGCCGTCACGGCCATCTTGATTGAAGATCCCACGCAGAGTCTCCTTCACGGTGACATATTATTTTTTTTCCAACAGTTTAACGCCTGAAAGCCCTTACTAATATTCTCAGAGGCCGCGATCAATGATGAACATGGCATCTGAGGGGTTCAATGACGAGGGGGCGGCGCAAACGGCATCCCCCTTCATTACGGCTGCTACTTACAAATAAATTCGCTTTTTGACTAAGTAATTCATCACGAAGCAAATTTCTTTGTGAAGTTTGGCAAAGCAGCCAAATCAAATTTTTGTAAACTTCACTTATCATTACCTGTGATTTCCAACTACTCCACACAAACAAGTCTGTGCTGCATCTAGCCCTAGATTGCCCCATCTTGCTTTCTCTAACCACTCTCTGGTTAGTAGATGCTAATCCTCAATGGGGATGCCTTCCTATATAGAGGTCATACCGAAGTAACATAGTAACATTGTTTGTAAGGATGAAAAAAGTCCATCCAGTTCAGACTGTTATCCTGCAAGTTGATCCAGAGGAAGGCAAAAAACCCCTGTGAAGTAGAAACTAATATTCGTGATCTTAGGGGGAAAAAGTTCCTTCCTCCAAATCTAGCAATCAGAATAATTCCCTGGATCAACGACCCCTCTCTAGTAACTATAACTTGTAATATTATTACCCTCCAGAAATCCAGGCCCCTCTTGAACTCTTTTAGTGAACTTACCATCACCACCTCCTCAGGCAGAGAGTTCCATAGTCTCACTGCTCTTACCGTAAAGAATTATCTTCTATGTTTGTGTACAAACCTTCTTTCCTCCAGGCGCAGAGGATGTCCCCTCGTCACAGTAACAGTCCTGGGGATAAATAGATGATGGGATAGATCCCTGTACTGACCCCTCATATATTTATACATAGTTATTAGAACTCTCCTCAATCGCCTCTTTTCTAAACTAAATAAGCCTAATTTTGATAATCTTTCTGGGTACTGTAGTCCACCCATTCCAGTTATTACTTTAGTTGCCCTCCTCTGAACCCTCTCCAGCTCTGCTATGTCTGCCTTGTTCACAGGAGCCCAGAACTGTACACAGTCCTCCATGTGTGGTCTGACTAGTGATTTGTAAAGTGGCAGGACTATGTTCTCATCACGGGCATCTATGTCCCTTTTAATGCAACCCATTATCTTATTGGCCTTGGCAGCAGCTGTCTGACACTGGCTGCTACAGTTATGTTTACTGTCAACTAAAAGTCCTTTTCCGTTTCAATTTTCCCATCAACACAAGTAGCATAAAGTCAGTTGAATTTTTTTGAGCTTGTATCTAACTTTCCAACCTTACTAATCAGTGTCCCTACTAAGAAAAAATATCTACTGTGGGTGAATGTTTGTATTTGGAGCTAAATATACTTATAAATGTGATTGCATTTAATTTCATTCTTTGAGTTTTGTTCCAGTCCCCCATCCAGGCAAAATACAATCATTAAATAGAAAAAAAAATATTTAAAAATGACTTTGCCTAGAAACTCGTCCAAATGCTAACATATGATCGCTCCCTTTTAGATCTTACTTTGATTCCAGCTGCGTATTTCCATCTGGCTTGTAAATTGAGTATGTAAATTAGATCATCTTTCAAAATAAGGCATTTACAAGATAATAAATAACCTGTGCACCTGGTTTGGCAGGAATAGTACACACCTGGTATACCTGTATCCCCCAGACAGGTAAGATTGTGTAGTACCTCATTATCAGGTATGGTGCTCATTACTAGATATAGCTCATTTTCATAAGAACAATTGGCAGCTTAAATATTATATCACAAATGCAACATACACAATGTAATAATAGTTGTTTAAGCCAAAGCTTTATAAAGAGTGATACAGAATCTGATTGATATATGATAATTAGCGTTGAGAGAAGTGAAGCATTAGAATTTGGTCCGAAGCCAGCTGATCCGCAGATAGTGGCATACTGTCATAGGCGACGGTTTATTAAAATAAAATAACAAAACTTTATTAGAAACCACTTATTAAAACTAATAGTCACTATTTCCTATAAGTGTGATAGTATATGCTCACACTGATAATCGGGTGAAAAGGAGAAAGGTGTAGCACCGTTAATGGATATGCACAGTGTACTGCACCTTTCATTTGGTATGATCTCCAATCGATATAGACCCCGAACAGGATGAACCACCAGAATGAGCCGCTCCTTGGTTTACGGAGCGGATGAATGGTGGAGGTTAATAATAACAGAAAGATCAAGTGTCATATGGAATGCTCAACCCTGCCTAGACAATGGTGCAGGGAGGGATCACTGAGTAATTGTGGTCTAGGTTTGCTACTGCAAATAGGGCACTTGTTCCTGCCTAAAGTATGGAGTACAGGGACCACAACTCCTGACACTGATTGAGTTGCACTGAAACATAACTTAATTGAGGTTACCATAGTCTAGATATGTCTGGATTCCCTCCATAAGGTCCATAAACATTGACCGTAGGAGAGGACCCCTACCTAACAGGTAACCTTCAAAATCGCTCACAACTACCCTTACTCAACACGTTTCTGATAGTCTCAAATAACTCTCTCACCAGGAGTCTGGGATAATAAAGTACAGAGTGGAGCGCTTAGGCTACTTTCACACTAGCGTTTTTAAATTCCGGTATTGAGTTCCGTCATAGGGGCTCAATACCGGAAAAAAACGCTTCAGTTTTGTCCCCATTCATTGTCAATGGGGACAAAACTGAACTGAAGACAACGGAATGCTCCTGAAAGCATTCCGTTCCGTCTTCAGACCGGAGAACAAACCGCAGCATGCTGCGGTTTTCTCTCCGGTCCAGGCATCCGCACCAAGACGGATCCGGAATGACCCCCAATGCAAGTCAATGGGGACGGATCCGTCTGGTGTGACCACAATGGTAAACGGATCCGCCCTCCATTGACTTTCAATGGAGTTCAGGACGGATCCGTCACCTACACATACAGACATACATACAGACATACATACAGACATACACACACATACACACAAACACATACATACTTACATACTCCAGGCAGGCAGGCCGCACGTCTTCATGCCCAGGAGGCGCGCTGCTATGACGATTCCCTACAGTGCCCAGCAGAGGGCGCTGTGGGGAATCGTCATAGCTGCGCGCCTCCTGGGCCTGAAGACGTGCGGCCTGCTTGCCTGGCTGGAGTATGTAAGTATGTATGTGTTTGTGTGTATGTGTGTGTGTATGTCTGTATATGGTACTGTGTGACATGTGTGGGGCCGGAACACGGTTCCAGCCCCACACATGTCCCTGCGCCAGTCCGGATCCGACGGCACCCTTCACCTGCCGGATCTGGACTGCCGCTAGTGTAAAAGAGGCCTTAAGCAAATATTGAGAGCAGGAGACGCTGCACGTGTGCTTCAGCAGCGCGCCGCCACTGGTATGGCCGTGCGCAGCCACCCGCTACCGCCCTATTTATGGAGAGCAGCGAAGGTTCGAAGAGGGCGCTGGTCTCAGAGGCCAATCACGAGGAGGGGGCGTGGTTTCATCTCCACTGCGCTCCCTCCTCAGTTGGCTGCTTTTATGTACAGAATACATGCCGTATTTCGAGATTAGTGAGATGGGGGACCCTTAGGCGGATATATGATTATCCAACAAAGCCTATGGGGAAATGTCAGGGTTAATGGGGTAGGTGGATCCCTCATAAGGGTTAGATGTACAGTAAATTTCCCCGAGCCAGTCGGGTGCATGGTTTCATTATCGGTGATTCTAGGTTGGGGTGAGTTAATGATGCCATATCGGCTATCCAAAGAGATTTTAACCCCATCTATTAGGTATATGGTATGCTTAAAGAAGGGGGGAGAGATAATCCTCCTTGCTGTCGATAGCTTGCAGAGGGTGTTAGGACCCAGATAACACATTCTGGGAAATGTAGCTACCATTAGGGAGGTATGCCGATAAATGTTAAGGGCCATGGATGTTGCCCAAATAGGATTTGCCCACTGTTGTGTATTAACGCTCTAGAGGTACCCTATTGTCCCCTTCTACACTGAATCAGAAGCTAACATAGTGAAAAAGGAGAAGGATATCATTTTGTGATAAACTATGGGAGGGATAAGATATGCATTGATAAGAGCAATAAATGGATGTGGTGGGCCCTATATACTCAAGTATGGGCCTAGGACCTATACTAATATGAAATGGAACTGGTCCAAAGTGATGAATATATTTGATTTTGGAGTAGTTATCTTCCCATGAAGCAGGTGTAGCTGCTTCTATCATTAAGACCCTTTGGTTTCTCTGCTTCCAAATGAAAAATCCATTCTAACTTTTTGTAGTAGTTTCTTGTCCAAATCCTCGCCTCTGCTTGGTTATCGAATCTGTACGATGTCCTGAAATACTAGGACTTGCCATTGTGCATCTCATTAACATGTTTGGCAATCGGTGTGTCTCTTTCATTTCTTATGTCCTCCAGATGTTCACCGATCCATTTCCTCAACTCTCGGATCGTCTTGCCCACATATTGTAGTCCGCAAGAGCAAGTGATCAAATAAATAACTCCTGCCATTCTACAATTAATGTAGGATCTAATTGTGAACGTCTGGTTGATCCGCAGATAGCCGTCCCCTGTGATGTTACAGCCCTATAAAACCCTCATCCCTCGAGGTCCACCATTGTCCTGTGAGCTGAGCATAGGGAGAGACGTGACATGCGCTCATGCAATAGGGACAGTGTTGCTAAAAACGATTAATAGAAGAATATTGTAGAGGGAGACTGCAGGAAGATGATAGGGAGACTGTAGGGAGAGTGTAGGGAGAATGCAGGGAGTCTTATTCTGCATGAATTTTATTTATTTATTTTTATATTTACTTCTTCCTACATCAGCCGTGAACTAAGATATTTTATTCAATACCAATAAGATAGAAGACTTTATTATTCCACTGCCAGCGCGACAACCAATACCATCTAGTCTGCACTCCTTATGAGGGTAATGTCTTAATGATGACCATCATCATTTTTTGCTGGCTTTACTTTTCCAAATCATCCATCAATGTATCCATGTCCTAGAAAAGTCATTAAGGTGCAGAGAAAGGAGGAGCTGGATGTTCCTGATGACATATTCTCATTGATATTAGATGATGTGGAAAGAAGGAAAGGCAAATGGCAGAAGAAGGGCTCCCACTTGTAGGGCAGGAGAGCGCTGGGGTTAAGTAAGTAGGTACAGTCCCTGTTTAAAGCTGAATTAAAGGTGCACCACAGCCATTAACAATGAAGACTGACTGTACAGTGAGTGAGGTTTTTATTATTATTAAATGGAAGGCAAATGTGGGGCAATTAGCTGCGCTGTTCTTTACTGTAGCATGGCCAAAACCAGCCCACAGCATGACCACTCCATATGGCCATACCATAAGGCAAAATTCCTTTTGTATACCTGATACCGATTCATGAAAAATTAATTTGTAACAAATTGAATTTCTTGTGGAACTCTGGTGAAGCTACCAAATCGAATTTATAAAAACTTCATTCATCTCCAATGATAATCATAGGATCATATAGGTCATGTATAAATATAGCCAGCCCTCATATGAAACAACTTGATTACTTCATATAAGGACATACATAGAAGTAGGAGCCCCATTGCATTAGATAAAAGTAATCCGTTATTGAGAATTTCAGTTCAATAAAATGCTTCCTACTTCTAGGAATTGATATCAATAGCAAACAGCAAAAACTTCATTCTTTCCCTGTCACTAGTGGCATAAACCCTTAATTGGAATCCATCACCATGGAAATATTTTCCAATCTACTGGCAGCCTGTCATAGAGCAAGAGGAGCTGAGCCAATTGATATATAAGTGTGTGGGAAAAGACCTTGTAAGAACTTGTAACTTATTAATTGAAATCCTGCATCTTTCTATTCTTAGGAGTCCAGTGGGTGGTCCTACTCAATGATTGACAGCGCAGTAGTCCCTTTATTTTTTAGCTCCTGGCGGCTCTCAGGATCTCTATTACCAGTTTATGTTGCCCGTGGATGATTTTTTAAAAATTTCCCATATAACTATTTATAGAAATCCTGAAATCATGCAGTTTTCACTCTGGCCACTGAACCTTATAATATTCGGCAACTTCCTGCTTTGTAGACATTATTTAGTGGCCATCTCATTATCTTCCAGGATGAAACGCACACACCATTCACAATAGATGATAGTCACAACTCGTCACCTCACTTCCTCCCCCTCCCTGAACAATGACCTTTGCACAGGTCACAGAGCATGCCCACAACACTGTACCATATTAGTCAATGAAGACCTCTAGTCTTTAAATTATTATGGTCTAGGTGCTGCTGTAAAGTATATCTCTGAATTCTGTGAAAAGCAGCTCGGACAACATGGCTGATCCTTGTTGATATAGAAGATACTATCCATTTAAAGGACCTTTTTGGCAATTAAAAGTATTTTTATGAAACATTCTACATGGCGTAAAATAACAAATGGGTAACTGCATGATCACATGGATCAAGAAGTAGAGACCAATGGGAGAATGTGAAACTACAGAACAGAAGAGGCAGGGGACTTGTTAGGTGACCTGTGCCTTTAAAAAATGCCTTTAAGAGCATTGTAGAAGCCCGAATGACCCATTGGGATTTTGCACTGGGGACCAAGAGCTTAAAGGCATTCCTCTGGTAGTCTACAGGTTCTTATGGTCCATGTGCTGCTGTAAAGTAGATCTCTGAATGTTGTAAACAGCAGCTAATAGGTCTGCCTGCTGAAAGCAGTAGTACATGTATGTCCACATATAATAGTTGGTGGGAAGGGTTTAAAGCTGGTTTAACCAAGTTTAGATCATTATATGATTCTATGATCTGAGTCTGGTTCAATAAAACCACAGCTTTGTGTTGTGTTGTTGTGTTGTGGCTGTAATATAGATGAGGCAGAAGGACGCGGCCAGCCCTTCGTGAGCAAATGGATCAGGTAAGTATGACTTAAAAATGACTGAAAAATTTTACATTCTGTTATTTAGATCAGATGCAGCGATCATGTATGAACATGGCATCTGAGAGGTACAATGAGGTACAATCTCCGCTCCCTGTCATTGCACCCACTACTTATAAATAAATGCGCTTTGTGTTGAAGTAATTTATCACAAAGCAAATTTTTTGCAAAATTCAGCAAAGCGGCCAAATCCAATTTTTAAATACGTTGCTCATCTGTAGTTATTATTATTATTATTATTATTATTATTATTATTACTACTACTATTATGACCATTATGGATGTAACATATGAAGATAAGATCTTTATATTACAAGCTCTCAGTGTTGTGATTCATCCCCCTAGCAAACGATTACCACCTTGTCTGTAATTTAATGTCTTTTTAATGTATTTTTATTTCTCCTTATTAACCCTCTAGAGCCATTCTCCCCTCCGCTCTCCGTCTTCAGGCTGTCTGCAAAACAATCACAGGAGTGCTGATAAGTTCACATGATTTATGGATAGTATCCTTTACCTAAATCACATTTATTGCACACTGAGAGAGTAAATTGACTTAACTGCTGAACCTAACCAGTACAGATTTAATATTTTTCCAATTTGAATCCAAGTCTATGGGAATGAAAAACACATTCAAGGGCATAACATTTCGAATCCAAGAAATGATGGAGCGCAGTCACAGAAAAATGCAAGCAATTTAACTCTACAATATACAATAATTTGGTAAAGAAAATGAATCTTCAGCATCAAGACTTGAGAAATTTGCTGTCATTTAACTTTCTGACCTTAGAAGGCATCTCTCACTGTGCAGTTATCACAGGATTGCTTATGCATTGACCACAGATTGGTCAAGGTGTTCTGCAGCTGTTCCTCGAGCAGAAGAGATAAAGGCGATGAAATCCATTCACTGGTTTAATGATTTTTCTCTCATTGTTTACGTCTGCGCTTGCTCGGGCAGTTGAGGCTTAGCTGACACTAGGAAGCCAATTTGCACAGTAGATTGTCTTATCCTTTGCTGGAACTGGGATTCAACACGTTTCATGAATAGTTGATGCTGTATGGGAAGCCATTGTTTTGCAGTGTTTGATGGAATATGTTCTCTAACAATGAAATGACTGTCTGAACTGGCAAAAAGTGTATATTAGGACCAAAGATGTAGCAAAGCCGGATGTGTTGGTTTGCTAACTTTCTCCTACTTTCATAGTTAGGGATCATGAACACGGTCCGCAAAAAACAGATCCGTGTGCATTCCGTATTTTGTGGAACTGAAGGGCTGGCCCCTAATAGAACAGTATTATCCTTGTCTGTAATGCAGACAATAATAGGACATGTTCTATTTTTTGTGGAATGGAAATATGGACATACGGAAACGGAATGCACATGGAATAACTTACTTTTTTTTTTAGAACCCATTGAAATGAATGATACCCCATACGGTCCACAAAAAAACATAATGGACACGGAAAGAAAATACATTTGTGTGCATGAGCCCTTATACATAGTAACCTCAAAATTATACATAGTAACTCTCCTTTGAAGTTGTGGCTAACAGCTGTAAGCTGGCAATTGTGTATATAGGCGTCCACGGTGTAATACAGGCTTTGAATTGGTCAGGCCTTGCTGTAATCTAGGAGTTGGGTGTCTGAAACGTAGCCCCTCACCTGCAGCAGGGTCTGTAAAGCTGTGGTTTGCTTTTAACTGTGCTGACTATCACTGCTGTTGCTACTAGGAAAGCTGTATCTTGGATTTTCTTGCAGTCTTTCTGCAAAGGAGAGTTGGATCAAAAAGCTAGACCCTAAGACCCTTGGAGTAGGAGCTATTGGATGTGATTCCACACCCCTGACTGACCCCCTCTTGGCAGAAATTAAGGCCAGCCCACTCCTACCAAAAAAAGGAGGAACAGAGTGGTTAACCCTGCCCCTGCCAACAATACCTTGTCATGCTGGTGTACATAGATAACAATAAGAACAAACCAAAAAACATTTGCAGATACCCCCAGGTCTGGAATACTGCAACTGAAGTAGCTGGATACTCTGTGGTACAGAAACCATATTCAACAAATTTTCACAATGATCACAAATTCACAATCAGTTCAAGAGCAGATGACGTTGTCCACTTTATGGTAGAGTTTAGTAAACCAATTTTCAATCCAGTACCTTCTACCATGAACTGGGACAGCCTTGTAGTTAGCAAGAGCATGAATCCTGCAGATTTTTGACAGACAAAGAGTCATGTGGCCACCAAATTTCTCCAGAGGCAAAGGGCAGGATTATCAGTAATTAAAGTTCTTGCCCGATGGAGCCACCATACAAGTTGTATCTGAAAGTATTAATGTTTACCCTGCTTTGCTCTCTCCAATTACTTTGCATTCCATGGTTAATAGGACACAATGGGTTTGTTGAGGAAAATACAGACATGTTATCAGTTAAAGCCTGTGAAGAAATCCCGATCCTGCAGAACATTCTTTATCTCGCCTTCATTTATCAGCCAGGCTTAATGAGTTTAGTTTTTTATAAACAACTCTCAACCAGAACCTTGGAATATCAATGTGACTGAATTCACCACCAGGTTCATTAAACTTCAGTTTTAATTGAAAATGTTTTAGGTGGAAATATCTTGCCGGGCATTTAACAAACCAAGTGTATAATGAGCATTATTTTTATATAATTTCCTACCTCCTAGAAAGTTTCCATGAGCATGATAGGAAAAGCGCATGATATATTTTAGTCAGGTCTAATAGCAAACATGAAACGCCAGATGTTTTATGTTGTTTGCTAGGGGATAAGATTAAAGATCCATTAACTTAACTATAGAGCTATGGGCAAATCAAGATGTTTTTTTTTTTGTTAAAGGAAACCTGTCAGGAGGATTTAGGACCCCAAACCTCCACCAACTTCAAGGATGGTAACAGGTTGACCATGATTTCCTTCTTTATTCTGGCTGATGTGATAGAAAAAGAACTTGGAAAACAGTATCCTATATTCTAGTAAGTGGTAAAGATCCAAGGTGGTAGAGCTGACCCTTTGAACAGTCAAGATGGCCGGTCCCTCTGCCGGATTAATTAATGTCCCACAGACCAGGTATATCAACACAAGCCATCTCCAGTGCCACCCAGTGTATGCATGGTAAAGTAAGGTCACCTGGCCTCACCTTCATCTATGTAAGTACCATGTGCCTCTGGAGGTGGCTTTTGATGGTGTACATAGTCATCATGACTCTTAGAAACAATTCCACCCACATCACCCCATTGGAATACTATGCATGTTATTTTGAACATTCTTTTTCTATGTTATGCCTCATCACCCAGAATATAAATTACATCTTTATCAACCGTTACCCTCCTGGATTACAGGTTGATGATGAGTTGAGGGCCTAAATTACTTGACTGAAGCACCATCTAATGGACATTTGCAGGAGCAGTGCCTGACAGAATAAAAGGTCATATTCACACTACTCCTGATAATAAAAGTTGTGATCTTCACAGCCCCTAATTAGCACTGTAAGCAGTTTTGTATATTGAAAACGGCTGACAGGCTCCTCTTAAAGGGGTATTCTCATCTTAGACAATGGGGGCATATCGCTAGGATATGCTCCCATTGTCTTCTAGGTGTGGGTCCCAGCGGTGGGACCCGCACCTATATTGAGATTGGGGGGGGGGGCTGCGCCTGGAGGTTTCCCGGGGTCCGGCCACCACCAGACTCAGCTCCCCCGCTGCTCCCATAGAAATGAATGGGAGCACAGCACACATGCGCTACCACCACTCCCATTCATTTCTATGTAGCCGACGAAATAGCCAAGCCAGCGCTCGGCTATTTTCGTCAGCCCCAGAGAAATGAATGGAAGGTGGCTGCGCAGTGCGCCCTCCTTCAGTTTGGGGGCTCCGTTCTCGATATAGGTGCAGGTCCCAGTGGTGGGACCCACACCTCTAAGACAATGGGGGCATATTCTAGCGATACGCCCCCCATTGTCTAAGATGAGAATACCCCTTTAAGCTTTGTAATTAGAGATGAGCACATTTTCTGAAAGTTCGATTTGGCTGATTTGCGGAATTTAACAAAAAATTTTTTTTTGTAAGTAGCGGGTGCAATGACAGGGGATGTAATGACAGGGAGCAGCAATATCGCTGCCCCCTGTCAATGCACCCCTCAGATACTGCATTCATCACTGATTGCGCATCTCAGTGTAAAAACAGTGTAAAATTAACATGAAAAAAATTTAAATCATACTTACCTCCTCCATTTGCTCGCGACAGGCCGGCCGCCACCATCTTGCTTGAAGATCTGGCGCAAAATCTCGTGCGGCCCAAGATGACGTCATCACGTCGGCCGACATGGTGACGTCATATGTCACCACATACAGGATTTCTGCCTAAATCTTCAATCAAGATGGCGTCTGGCGGCCCGTCGCGAGCAAATGGAGGAGGTAAGTATGATTTTTTTTTGTTTTTTTACACTATTTCAGGTTAAATCGATTCACTACCACGAAGCTTGAGGAAATTTGGCTTCAAGGTGAATCAAATTTATCCTGAAATTCAGATCGAATTCGACTTTGTGGGATTCGATTCGCTCATCTCTACTCATAATAAAGCATATATAGTAACATACAGCTAAAACTTACAACATAAAACTGTAGGTAAACATTTAGGAATACTATCACCACTTTATATTTTTAGAATCACAAGATTCTGGAACAACTACACCATCTCTTTTTGAAAAATATTCGAGTCGCACTGTGCATTGATGATATGATGGGTGAAGTGTAAATCAAGGGGTGCACAAAATTTACTGTATGTTACTATATATCATTGTATAATCCATCTCGGAAGCTTTATAAATAGCAAAGTATAACACAGTCAAATGAAATCAGAGGCCATGGGTAATGTTAGTATTTCCAGAATGACATATTATAGGTGAATCGGATCTGACATAGCAGAACAGGGATGCAGGAAAATGCATACAGTAACTTTTACATATTATGTGCCTTTCCTGGCTTCCATCAAAAGGGGCCACAAGCAAGAGATATTTTTACCATAGCTGCAGAAGACACATTTATACACTCTGACAACCTAGAATTAAAGCTTCACAACACAACATGCAAAACACTCCAGACACGTTTTAAGTTCACTACAATGTAATTCAGAATTACACACATAACATGGAAATGAGGATGGTAACTTATCAAACACTTGTTACAGGATGCATGGGTTATGAGGTCACCTCACTGAAGTCAGAAGAATGCCAAAAAGCTTTACTTACCATAAAATAGAGATGCAAATGAGCTCTTAACAAGCTCTGCCTCTGATGCCACCAGATGTAAGGTAGTTACCCTATAAGTTAATGTTCAATCTTTTAAACAGGCCTTGACAGCAGACAGCTGTTTTGGGGTGATTGCCCCTCATCAGTGCAGAGCAGAGACTACTGGCTTAACTGGGTGAAAGGCCTGTCAGGATTTGGGGAATGCCATATCTCCTTATGGAAAGCGCCTTAATCGTCGTGAGCAGTCTCAAAGACTATTTAAAGGCTGAACACCTGGTGGCATCAGAGGCAGAGCTTCCTAAAAGCTTATTTGCATACCTTCTTCTCAGAATTCCAGAGGAGTGTTGCCTGGCCTATAAGTCTCCTCACGCCGCTTAAAGGGGTTCTCCAGGAATTAAAAAAATTAAAATACTTAAATATTATTTTATAATAAATATATTCACAAGTACCTTTCATTACTTATAATGGTTTGTTTTGTCTAGGGAGCAATTATTAGGAGAAATAAAATGGCCGCCATCCTATTAGAACACACAAAACCTGTCCTAATCAGACAGGAGGACAAGTTACTTCACAACACTGAGGTAAAGAGATGCCTCATCCTCCTCTCTGCTCTGTTCATCAATAGAGATGAATCTCTGTAGGAAAGGAGTTCATGAGGAGAAATGAAGTACAGAGAGGATGATGGGTGTGGCTAATTTGCAGCAGCACTTGTATGCAGTCTCCATTACAACAGCCCAACATTACCACAGTCTGTCCTGTCCATCCTCTCTGTACTTCATGTCTCCTCATAAACTAAATTCCCCAGAGATTCAGCTTAAGTTCTTATCATCTGTATTCAGGATCATAATCCCCGACAAGTAGAGCAGAGAGGAAGATGAGGCCGCTCTTTACCTCAGTGTTGTGATCTTTACCTCATTGTGATCAGGACGGGTTTTGTGTGGGATGGCGGCCATTTTGTTTCCCCTGATGATTGCTCCCCAAACAAAACAAGTCATTATAAATAATGAACGGTATTTGAGAATATATTTATTATAAAGTAATATTTAAATATTTTCATTTTCTTAATTCCGGGAGAAAATAAATAAAATGCTTGATATTACCCATAGCTGTCTAATATAGTAATATATAAAACCAGCCAACAATAATTACAGCAAAAGAACACTGCATGTATGACACTGATCAACATATTTTGATTCTCATTTTGGCATTAATACAATTAAAAACCACATTTTTTCTCAGACTTAATGTTAATTTTAATTGGGAAACTGTTTAGCTGTTTGCAACACTGAGGAATCAGCACAAAAGTTACATAAACTTTCTCTTAAAAACTGATTTATCACTTGTCTGTCATCTTCATACTGGAGGCTAAACCAAGCATCATTAAAATGAATTGCTACATCTGTATACAAAAATATGTTATCCCGGTTCCATATGTCATTCCCTTGAGCATTCACTGGAAGTACGAGGGAGAAAAGAAAACTACAGAGTTTGCATATTGGGAACAACACCCTGATTTGGTCCATTGTCTGCACTTACATTGGAGGGGGGTTGTCCACAGTATTATAGGTTAGAGGGTGAGATACGTTATACCTAGTATCAATGTAATGATGAGGTCACCAGTGTCATCTGATTCAGCCTGTAGACAGTACACTGTGTGATATCTGGACGGATATTAGTGATTAAAGGGAATACTTCACCTGTTTTTCACCAAAATAACTGACAGCACTGCCCCACAGAAGATTGCAGACACATCCCAAACATACCTGTGTGCACTGTGTAACTGTGTATCTGTATTACATGTCCAGGAAAAGTACTTTTATTCTGCTGGAAAACAGCTCCCAAGTGCCCAGCTGAAAGTGAAAGTAAAAACAGCTTTCTCTCCTGACTTGATTTCTAACATATATATATATATATATATATATATATATATATATATACACACGCACACAATATAATGCTGTGATTTTGGTATTATTTAAAAAGCTTGAAATACCAGCTTTCAAAGAAGGTCGGAACCATTTTTCTATGTGCTACCAATGCTATGATATGAGCAGCTAAAGCAGCCCTCCCCTCTTCAGTCTGGTTTGCCTTGGGCACTTGCAGCAGCAGAGCTGGGCACTTGGGAGCTGTTTTCCTGCAGAATAAAAGTGCTTTTCCTGGACATGTAATACAGACACACAGTGCACACAGGTATGTCTGGGATGTGACATGTAATACAGACACACAGAGCACACAGGTATGTCTGGGATGTGACATGTAATACACACACAGTGCACACAGGTATGTCTGGGATGTGACATGTAATACAGACACACAGAGCACACAGGTATGTCTGGGATGTGACATGTAATACAGACACACAGTGCACACAGGTATGTCTGGGATGTGACATGTAATACAGACACACAGTGCACACAGGTATGTCTGGGATGTGACATGTAATACAGACACACAGTGCACGCAGGTATGTCTGGGATATGACATGTAATACACACACACAGTGCACACAGGTATGTCTGGGATGTGACATGTAATACAGACGCAGTGCACACAGGTATGTTTGGGATGTGTCATGTAATACAGACACACAGAGCACACAGGTATGTATGGGATGTGACATGTAATACAGACACACAGTGCACACAGGTATGTCTGGGATGTGACATGTAATACAGACACACAGTGCACACAGGTATGTCTGGGATGTGACATGTAATACACACACACAGTGCACACAGGTATGTCTGGGATGTGACATGTAATACAGACGCAGTGCACACAGGTATGTTTGGGATGTGTCATGTAATACAGACACACAGAGCACACAGGTATGCATGGGATGTGACATGTAATACAGACACACAGTGCACACAGGTATGTCTGGGATGTGACATGTAATACACACACACAGTGCACACAGGTATGTCTGGGATGTGACATGTAATACACACACACAGTGCACACAGGTATGTCTGGGATATGACATGTAATACAGACACACAGTGCACACAGGTATGTCTGGGATGTGACATGTAATACACACACACAGTGCACACAGGTATGTCTGGGATGTGACATGTAATACACACACACAGTGCACACAGGTATGTCTGGGATATGACATGTAATACAGACACACAGTGCACACAGGTATGTCTGGGATATGACATGTAATACACACACAGTGCACACAGGTATGTCTGGGATATGACATGTAATACAGACACACAGTGCACACAGGTATGTCTGGGATGTGACATGTAATACACACACACACAATGCACACAGGTATGTCTGGGATGTGACATGTAATACAGACACAAAGTGCACACAGGTATGTCTGGGATGTGACATGTAATACAGACACAGTGCACACATGTATGTCTGGGATGTGACATGTAATATAGACACAGTGCACACAGGTATGTCTGGGATGTGACATGTAATACAGACACACAGTGCACACAGGTATATCTGGGATGTGTATGCAATCTTCTGTGGGGCAGTGCTCTTAGTTATATTGATTAAAAACAGGTGAAAGACTCCCTTTAAATTCTATAGAATCAAAATTCAACCTGAAGTTTAAAAAAATTTGGATTCTATAGAAACAGAATTTATTGTGATTTGATTTGAAAGAATTTTTGCAAATACAGAATGAGAGAGCACCAGAATGTCATCAGCTTTTCAGGAATGAAAGGTCTGAGTTGGTTCAGAATGGAATCCAAAGCATAATTCATTTGAATCGGACCACAATTGAATTTTCTGAAATTTGCTCAAGAATATTCATCATACATAGATAGATTATAGATGAATCAATCACATCGCATACAATCTATCTATCCATCTATATCAAGGAATAACTTTAGTGCTTTAGTGATTATTAACAAAAGCATCAGTAATAATATCTATCCCTCTCAGTATGACATTGTCTAAGTAGATGTATAAATAGATACGTCTCCACGGAGCTGCACTGCCCTATATACACTCACCGGCCACTTTATTAGGTACACCTGTCCAACTGCTCGTTAACACTTAATTTCTAATCAGCCAATCACATGGCGGCAACTCAGTGCATTTAGGCATGTAGACATGGTCAAGACAATCTCCTGCAGTTCAAACCGAGCATCAGTATGGGGAAGAAAGGTGATTTGAGTGCCTTTGAACGTGGCATGGTTGTTGGTGCCAGAAGGGCTGGTCTGAGTATTTCAGAAACTGCTGATCTACTGGGATTTTCACGCACAACCATCTCTAGGGTTTACAGAGAATGGTCCGAAAAAGAAAAAACATCCAGTGAGCGGCAGTTCTGTGGGCGGAAATGCCTTGTTGATGCCAGAGGTCAGAGGAGAATGGGCAGACTGGTTCGAGCTGATAGAAAGGCAACAGTGACTCAAATTGCCACCCGTTACAACCAAGGTAGGCAGAAGAGCATCTCTGAACGCACAGTACGTCGAACTTTGAGGCAGATGGGCTACAGCAGCAGAAGACCACACCGGGTGCCACTCCTTTCAGCTAAGAACAGGAAACTGAGGCTACAATTTGCACAAGCTCATCGAAATTGGACAGTAGAAGATTGGAAAAACGTTGCCTGGTCTGATGAGTCTCGATTTCTGCTGCGACATTCGGATGGTAGGGTCAGAATTTGGCGTCAACAACATGAAAGCATGGATCCATCCTGCCTTGTATCAACGGTTCAAGCTGGTGGTGGTGGTGTCATGGTGTGGGGAATATTTTCTTGGCACTCTTTGGGCCCCTTGGTACCCATTGAGCATCGTTGCAACGCCACAGCCTACCTGAGTATTGTTGCTGACCATGTCCATCCCTTTATGACCACAATGTACCCAACATCTGATGGCTACTTTCAGCAGGACAATGCGCCATGTCATAAAGCTGGAATCATCTCAGACTGGTTTCTTGAACATGACAATGAGTTCACTGTACTCAAATGGCCTCCACAGTCACCAGATCTCAATCCAATAGAGCATCTTTGGGATGTGGTGGAACGGGAGATTCGCATCATGGATGTGCAGCCGACAAATCTGCGGCAACTGTGTGATGCCATCATGTCAATATGGACCAAAATCTCTGAGGAATGCTTCCAGCACCTTGTTGAATCTATGCCACGAAGAATTGAGGCAGTTCTGAAGGCAAAAGGGGGTCCAACCCGTTACTAGCATGGTGTACCTAATAAAGTGGCCGGTGAGTGTATTTTACAACATGTACAAAAATGGACCCAACATGCATGTGGAACCTGCACTCCCTGAATTTTATGGTGGCCGTTATGGCACATAACAGGTAACATTTAGTGTTAGGTTTCCGTCTTACAGAGATTGCCTTGACATTTGGCAGACGGGTCCAATTACAGTGTCCCACTTAAAAGTGTACACTACAAAATGTTAACATGTTAATGTTGTAAGACTTTTGCAGTGAGCTGGTGAATTACATTTAGAGATGAGCGAATTTCTTGAAAATTCGATTCGGCTGATTCGCCGAATTTTACAAATAAATTCGCTTCATGACAAATTACTAAGCTACAGAGGGGTGGCAGCAGATAGCTAGCACCACCTAGTGGTGAGGAGGATGAATGTAATTAGAGATGAGCGAATCCGAATTTCAGGATAAATCGATTCGCCGACACGAAGCACAAGGAAATTTGACTTGTAGGCGAATCGAATTTATCCTGAAATTCGGATTCGCTCATCTCTAATTACATTCATCCTCCTCACCACTAGGTGGTGCTAGCTATCTGCTGCCACCCCTCTGTACCTTAGAGGGTAGAGGTTGGTAGTCAGAGTTTTAGTTTCAGTTTTAGCACAGAGTGTGTTAGGGAAAGGAAGCTCCAGCAACTCTTCTGCGGTTCCCAAGCACCAACCAAACTGAGAGATTCTGATGCTAATACATTTACAGTCTTTTTCCAGACAGACCAGAAAGCTACAAAGCTGACTATCAGGTGGAGGTAAATGTATTTATTGCTGTGTCTGGACTCCACTACTTATATACCCAGGAGAAGCTCCATAGCACCTGGAAAACTACGGTATGACAAGTGCGCAATTGTCCTGCTGTTATCCACACCTTACCCCTCAGGAGTGTAGACCCAAAGTAAATCCAGTACTCAAAACCTGGCTGTCTTATCAGAGACTATATAGCTGACCTTACATACCCAGCCTATTTGAGAAGTCTACGGCATCTGCCCCTTGTGAACTGCCTTCTGTATGAATAACCTGTACCTCAAGGTGGATTTAGGAATAAGTAAAAGTTTCCATTGTTTAACAACGCTGCCTCCTCTTAATTACAAACTTTGCGTCCCACGGACGCTGGCGTCACAACAAATCACCAGGACCCTGCCGACAGACACCTTAAAATACCCAAAACCATCAAGGGCCCCTTTCCTCACCATCCGGCAGTGTTCCTGTGGACCAGAGGTGCCACGGAGGAAACAGTGTTCTTCCTCCCACGCAACTGCACGCCGGCCCAGGGAGTCACCAAACCATGAGTAGTATTACCACCGGCACCATTAGACACTGTGACATATCCCCAACACTCATGCATGCCCCTGCAGTCCGGCTCGCTGCACAATTAATTTTGTACAAAATGTATTTGCCAAGAATCTCAGATTTATAAAATAAGTGTAGCATTAGCACCAGAATATTTTCTATTACTATGGCATTTTTTTTACTTTATTTGGTTTGCAGTGCTGTTGCATTGTAATTTTTTTCCTTTGTGTATCTAGCCACAGCAGCGTGCACCTGCACACAGGGATGTGCTGACTGACCCCCTTCTTCTTTGTAGATAGATAGATAGACAGATTTGGTTAATATCATAACTATTGGGCTGTGTTCACATCAGTGTCAGTGTTATTGACATTGTTCTGTTACATAAGAGGTGCTGAACAAAATAATGAAAGTGCTAGATTTGGCACCAATTGGTGCCGAACAGATCCCATTGACTATAATGGGGTCCATTTGTCTTCTGTTTGGGACTCCCTTTTTCCTGGACAAATAAGTTTTGCAACCAGAACCTTTTTTGTCCACTCTTTTTGATGGAATTTCATATAACCATAATTATTCTTTTTCTTATTAAAATTATTTATCTTTTATTTATTTATTATACTGGTTTATACAGCGCTGACGTATTCCGCAGCGCTTCACAGACATTAGCATCACTCTGTCACTAATGGGGCTCACAATCTAAGCTCCCTTTCCATCAAGTTACCATATTTATTGGATTTGGGGCAACTTATCACAAACTTACCATTCCGAGCCCCAGTAGCAGGATCTCCAGCACGGGGAAAGATGCGCTTTAAAGCCACTCTCCCTGGTGATGAAACAGCATCCTTATCAACAGGATGCAATACTCTTTCTCCCCACAGCGGGCGTGTGCTGGAGGAGACTAGCAGTGAGATAATTGCTCAGCTGCTCTATTCTTGTGTGATAGTGTTCTGACTAATGGAGCATTGAGTCATGGACCTATCAGGTTCTTATCCAGGGACTCAGTGCTCTAATTAAACCCCTTCCTAGCAAGATACCATTGCCAGTGATAGGTTTTCACTCCCAGAGTTGTGCTCCCAGTTCTGTTCTATGTCCATTTGGATTGCTTATTGGATTGGCCTCAGCTTCCTTTTGATCACTCTCTGTCTCGTGATTTAGTAATGTGTTTCCTGTCTGGTTCTGACTTCAGCTTGGCTATTCTGACCATCCTCTGTTGTCTGATTTGGTACTGCATTGTCCGCCCAGTTACGACCGATTCCTGTATGACTTTGTCTCTGTGTAGTTTCTTCTGTGTGTGTGTGTCAGTCCTGCACCTAGCAAAGTAGGAAACATCAACCAGTTGCGGACTTTCCGTCTAGGGCTTTTACTGCAAGTAGGCAAGGAAAGAGGCCAAGGTTCCAGTTAGGACTCACTGTCTGTGCGTCCCTGCCTACTGTGCTGAAACAACTGTTATAAGTTAAAACCATTGTAACTTGAGTCCATAGCTCTTTAGAAATTGAGTAAATGGTTTAAAAGCCCAAAAATGTCATCCTAAAATAAGGAAAAAATGAAGCTTTAAGAAAAAAAATCAAAGACAGATAAAGCAAGTCCTTACATGAAACAGACAGGAATAGACTCTAAATCACTTTCTATGGTAAGGGCAGGAGCTTCTTCAGGGTTTCTGCATAGTGCATGCGTGTACCAGAAAAACTGTTGTCCAAAGTAGCAGGCAATCCTGGCACAGACAGGGGGCAGTATAGAACATGTCGTACTACAGAGGAGTTACTAGACAACCAATACAGGTGTTTTAACAGTGAAATGGCCATGTTGATTGGTTGGATCTGATTCTGAGACATTGTATGCTGAGTCTGGTTTCAACTCACGATGGGTCAGAAAAGATCACTGTATGTTGAAAATATTGTATCCTGAGGCCATTGTATCTTGAGGGATCACTGTACTCTAATTATCTTATATAACAGAGCAAAAAACAGTGTGTCCTATTAAAAACACTAATGTATAATTTCCTCCTTACTTTTATATAAACTACTTCAAGGTCATTCATTCCATAAAACATTAATAATTTCAATTATATTCCCTTCCGCAGAACATCATAAATAAGCTACTTCCTTTTGTTCCACACTCGTAAAAGCAATAAACAAATTGATATGAAACTTAACTTACCAGAGAGCATTGGAAATGGTAAGTAATGGAATTCATTTCTTTATCGCATTTATTTCTTTATTATACATTGTCTATGGAGATTAAAAACTAGACACATAAAAATCCAGCAAACCATTCCACTTTCCATTTACCTGTTGGTAATTATAGACTCAAAGAAAATACAGTTTGTAACTAAATCTCGTTCTTGGTCTTTTATTGGTTTATTATGAAGTGTGAAAATTAGATTTTCCTTACAATACGGTTTGTAACTAAATCTTGTCTTTGGTGTTTTGTTGGTTTATTATGAATTGTGAAAATTTGTATTTCCTTTACAATCCATTTTTTTAATAGTTGTGTAACTTTGCCTTCTGCTTATGATAAAATAACAATATGCATTCTAGTAAATACTACTAGTAGACATCTGTTTTCTGTTCTATTATTTTTATCATGTTACTAAGCTGCACCATTCTTTCTTCCAAGTAGGTTTGTATAGTTTCCCTTGTGTTTTAATATTTTAAAAAAACTTTGAAAAAAATAATATTTTCTTTGCATCACTACATTCTGACCCCGATAACTGTTTTTATAGTTACATCTACGCAGATGTGTGAGGGCTTATTTTTTCTGCAGGGCTGTCTCTAGTTTTTATTGATATCTATTAGGAGTGTGTTTGACTTTTTGATCACTTTTTAATCAATTTTTCTTTTTTGGCAGGTGAAGAGATAAAGAATAGAGATGAGCGAGTAGTGAAATATTCGAAATTTCGAAATTCGATTCGAATAGACCGCGAAATTCGACTATTCGACCAGATATCGAATCCCATTAAAGTCTATGGGGAAAAAATGCTCGCCACTTGGAAATCTCAATTCGACCACTTGGAGGTCACCAAGTCCACCCTGGAACCTCAGAAAAGGATGCCAACACTGCTGGAATGCAACTAGGACAGCAGGGGAAGCATGTCTGGGTGCATATAACGCGCCCAAGTCGCACTATTACGCCACTATCACAGCCTCTCAACAATACACTCCAAACACAATATAACCTCTCTGTAAAGTGAGACCATACAAGGAAACCTTCTTTCCTCAACATTGCCATGGACCCCAAGCCAAACTAGACAAAAAGAAGATAAAATTCTGCACCCCTTAAAATCACGTTGCCTATGACAACCACAGATGGCATAGGCAAGGGGGAAAGCAAATAGACCCCACCCCTAATTGTCATTGTGTGTGTGTGTGAGATGTGTTCAGACATGTCTTCTTTAAAATGTAAAAACAACTCAAAAACACATGCAGAAGCCTTAAAATGCCCAAATTGTTGGCGCTTGAGATGTCAGTGACCCGACCTGGCCCAGTGTCATGTCTAGCAGGTAAAGCAGTGGGGATGTTGAGGGATGCATAGGACCGCAAAAGCAGGAAGAGGCCGTGGGCTGGCCAGAGGCTCATGGAAAATTTTGTGGAGGCCCAAGAGGTGAGACGTCTTAAAAATTGTGTGGAGGCTAAAGAGTTGAGACCTCTTAAACATTTTGTAGAGCCCCAAGAGGTGAGACCTCTTAAAAATTATGTGGAGGCCCCAAGAGGTGAGACCTCTAAAAATTATGTGGAGGCCCAGAGGTGAGACCGCTTAAACATTTTGTGGAGGCCCAAGAGGTGAGACCTCTTAAACATTTTGTACAGGCCCAATAGGTGAGACCTCTTAAAATTATGTGGAGGCCCAAGAGGTGAGACCTCTTTAAAAATTATGTGGAGCCCAAGAGGTGAGACCTCTTAAAAATTATGTGGAGG